>KV751319.1:16414701-16442491 GCA_001698575.1 Mola mola
AGAGAGGTTCTTCTCTTTAATTCTCTCTGCTGGAGATGTACTACCGCAGGGATATTCTGCCATCTGATCTATTTTAGTCATGTGGCAAACAGCCAGGGCATCTTTTCAATTACAGAGAAATGGATAGTGGATCTCTGTGTGTGTGTGTGTGTGTGTGTGTGTGTGTGTGTGTGTGTTACACAGTGAAAGACAAAGACACAGCAAGACAGAGGCCTAGGAAGGAAGACCAATAGAAAGAAGGGATTGAGTGAGGAGACATATTGCGGGAGAGCAAAGGTGTGAGCCAAGGGGGGGGCTGTATTCTTCCAGAGCTTGGTTTCGGCCCTCATCGAGAGGGATGAAACCAAGAGCAAAATGAAAGGAGAGATGGGATTGAAGAGAGAGGGAGCTGGAAATAAGAGGTTCTTGGCACAGAGGGAGAAAATACTGCTCCCCCTCTGTCTTTAAGCCAAGCAATAATTTAAAGCCTCAGTCCTCTGAAGCCTTGGATCCACATTGACTGGTCATCTTAAATCAAATCAGGGCACTGGGCTGGATGCTTAGTGTGTGTGTATGTGTTGGTCCATGCACATGCAGCAAGCCCCCTGCTCTACTCTAAATTATTGACAGTGGAGAATAATTGATTGGTTCACCTTCCGGCCTATCAGCCTCTGTGCTGTATTCTTCCAGAGCTTGGTTTCGGCCCTCATCGAGAGGGATGAAACCAAGAGCAAAATGAAAGGAGAGATGGGATTGAAGAGAGAGGGAGCTGGAAATAAGAGGTTCTTGGCACAGAGGGAGAAAATACTGCTCCCCCTCTGTCTTTAAGCCAAGCAATAATTTAAAGCCTCAGTCCTCTGAAGCCTTGGATCCACATTGACTGGTCATCTTAAATCAAATCAGGGCACTGGGCTGGATGCTTAGTGTGTGTGTATGTGTTGGTCCATGCACATGCAGCAAGCCCCCTGCTCTACTCTAAATTATTGACAGTGGAGAATAATTGATTGGTTCACCTTCCGGCCTATCAGCCTCTGTCTGAGTGCACCGCCTCATATCAGCAGGCCCCTTCTTGTTTGATTCAAAATCTCTCACACTTTTGCTTTGCTTTTTTTTTTTTTTTTTTAATTCCCTTCTCCTCCTACCATTGGTTTTATATTAACAGGATCAGCCAACATTAGAAACTCTGAAACAGATTTTCTCTCAGTAATCATGGCAGTGAGTAACAGAAGGAATATCTGCTATTAAATAAGACTGTGCACTGTTAGCTCAGTACAGATTAAGTGAATTTTTCTTCAGGTTGGAAATGATCATTGCAGGGAAAAATGAAAAAATGTTATATTACTTACAAATTACTTTAAGAATTGAACTGACCTTTCAGCCATCCCTCTTAAAATTGCATTTTCACTTTCAGTTTGCTTCTTATCTCTCCCTTCATCTGTCCTCCCAGGCACTGTGACAGACCTGGCCGGGACAGCATGTGTAGCATGCGATCAGTCATGGCGTGTACCGGGACGTGCATCCAATCAATAACATGAATCTGCAGGCGAGAGGCGGCCATGACATACAACCGCTGCCCCTGACATACACGCACATATACACCCGAGCAGAGGTTCACACACATTCTGGGCTGACATAGGGCCCCGCTGCTTTGACAGGCCGGAGATGAGGTGAGAATGGATAGATATATAGATGAATGAATAGACATGTGGTGGAATGAAGGTAATGGACAAAGGTTGGTGGTGCAGAGGCTGTTGACTGAGTCTGACACTTTCATTCTGTTCTTGGTAGCTCTGCATGTATGGATTTTCATTGTAATACAGAGTTCATTTACCTTACTATACAAATCTTCCATTCACTGTTTCTCGTGGTTCGTTTGTGCTGCTTTTCTAAAGCTGCTGTGAAACCAAACCTTTCTTTACAGTGTAAATGCCAACATGGCACACTGTAAATGCCTCTGTTGAGAGCTGTTGAAAGCTGTTGCAGTGATGTCATGGAACTATGTACTGTATCAACAAGTGCATAGCCTGCTCTCTTATTGAAAATACAATAATTTTCTTACAGTTGACATGCAATTCAATTAATTTTTATGCTTATTATACATGTCCTGGGTGTTTATACACTTTCATTTCAACTGTCGAAACTCCCCACAAGCGCACAAGCGGTAGCATATCACTGTGCAAACTGTACATTCTAAATCAGCATTATTTCAAAGGCGGCGCTGCAAATCCCCTTCTGGCAGTTCCCAATTCTTTATTCTCATATTAGTGCAAACAGCCTGCACCTGCTATTTATTGTATCCATATCAGTGTTGTACTGGTGGGATGCATGCAACACACGAGTGTGTTATGCAAATACATGAACCTGGATTAGACCAATGGGAGAGTTAGGATAGTGTAATCCTCTCTACTGTACACTTGATTATCATGTTCACACCGCAACACGAGAGGCCTTGTACAGACCAATAATCCCTCTGACTCCAGCCATCTCTGAAAGGGGGAAAGACAGAGGAGGAGACAGACAGCGACGCATACTTATAGCCTCTCCTCACCTACTGCTTTCTCCTCTGAATGTGCTGACTCCAATGCAATACTTTGTTACTAAAAGATAAGTCAGTTAACCTGCATGCATCTCTACTGGGTCCCCTGTGTGTGGTTGCAATGTGTTTTTGAGTTTGTGTGTGAGTGACAGGCAGTGAGGCACTAATCCTGTCAAACACAGTCAGCACACACAAACAGCGCGTTGTTGACACAGACAATGGCAAACACACGATGCTGCACCAAAGTAAGTCCTTTCCATCTAACCAGGATAATTAATCATTAAAATGTGTTTCTGCACAGTGTGTTTGTTTTATGTCGCATTCTAGTCCCACTGCTAACGTGCTTTGCTTTTTACTGTCACATAGTGCCAAAGGAACATGAGTTCTCCGTGGGATAGAATTATTAGATGGTTTTCCGTCTCAGCTTGGCATCTGTGTGTCTGAATTGTGACAATATGGAGAGAGAGAAGGGGAGAAAGAATGGGTAATAGAGACAGAGAAAGACTACAGTATGTGCCACCAGATGTAATTAGTAGAGCAGCTGTTTGAGAAGGGGAGGCTATAGCTGTGACACTGCAGGAAGGAGCGGGGGGAATAATTAGCTGGTAACACCCGTCAAGCCGCTATAAAGAGGAGATGTGTTATTCTACTTCTACTCTCCACTGAGGAACACCAGACCTCCACACACGGTCCAACAACTGCCGGCTTACAGGCTACACATCCCTCCAGTTAGATTGAATGGGCTCTCGTTTGTGTGTGTGTGTGTGTGTGTGTGTGATGTATCTGCTCCAGGGGTCTTATTTAGAGTATGTTAATTGGGTATTGACTGCACTATAGTCATGATGTATGACAATTTCAGGTGTGTCTATTGTTGAGTGCATTTTGTGTGTGTGTGTGTGTGTTTCTCCTTTGGTCAATAAGTGCATACCATATTCAATCATACCCCCTCAGTGGAAAACACATCTCTTTTGTCCCTCGATTGATGTGCTCCAGTATAAACAAATTCCACAACATCATGCACAGACATGTTAATACGACAAAACCAAAGGCACGAAAATGGTATGCCTCTATCCCTTTATGGCAGAATATATTTAAAACATCATGATAGTGTAGAATTTATTTATTTTTCCTTTATTTTCTTTTACAATCTAAAATGTGTTTTGTTTTTTTTTTTTATTTGCCCTGTGGCTGTGGATAGCAGCTTTCTTTGAACCAGTGGCACATACTGAGCAGTACAGGAATGATGTGGCAGCAGCAACGGAGAAAGTGTTAATGTATTAGTAAAAACACATAGATGTGATTAATTATTACCACTATATAGATATTAAGGATTCTGATTCAGGGTTTCTCATTTGCGATTTCAAAAAAGATGGCGGACATTAAGTTATAAAACTGATTATTTTATATTGGCTCAAGAGAGGTTTTTCTAGTTACATTATAGAATTTTGTGTTGGCTGGTTTTATCATTGTCGCTATAATTTTCTGATCTTGCACAGTGAAATACTGAGCTGCACTCACAGTAGGACACTAATTCTCTCCTGGCTGTATGCTTAAAATTAAATTTGCACTTGTAACTTTAACAGATATCGTGACATTTTAAGTTTGTATTCTTTGTAGCAATGAATTGATGTTCCTCCACATTCACTCTGTAGTACAGGGAGTCATCCATGAAGCTCTAACTGTATGGCAACAAATAGAGTTACAGAAGCCATTCTCATCTCTCTCCATATATACAGTATCTATATATATATACAGTATACACTGCTGTAGCAATAACCTGGTTATTGTGCACCTAACCAGAGTCGTCTCATATCCCCAGTGTCACATTGCCTGCTTCAGAAACACTCTCTGTCTCTACAAAAGACACTTAGAATTTCTCTTTTTCCAGGACCTGTTGCAGTTATCCGATTAAGACTTTTTTTCAAGGTGAAATAGAGAGAAGAATATAAAAAGCATGCCACAAAATATAAAATGGCAAACACATTTCTGTTTGATTTAATATCTGCTCCATAACTAAAGTATTATATCAAAAGTTGCGTATTTTGTCTTCACCAGGTTGGCAATATAAAATTCCAAATGAAATTAAAATGAGCATTTGTAAAGGTTGTTGAATTGCCAGGAGAATCAAAGAAGCACAAATCACATGACCCTGTCTGACAGTCGTAGGTGTAATTAAAGGCTGTGAACGAGGCTGTGCAAAAGTTTTGACTGAAGTTGTTTGCTTTCATCAAAGCTTTCCTTTAAAGGGACTGTAAGTTCCAGCTTTTCCGTAGCCAGTCCGTTCTTTTCATCCCTCTCTTCCGTCTTATTCCCTGTCTTCATTGTGCGTAAGTAC
Organism: Mola mola; assembly: GCA_001698575.1. Taxonomy (NCBI): domain Eukaryota; kingdom Metazoa; phylum Chordata; class Actinopteri; order Tetraodontiformes; family Molidae; genus Mola; species Mola mola. Next base: position 16,419,552 of record KV751319.1, read on the forward strand.
CTCTCCATTCTAGCACCTGGTGCAGTTCTGTATAGACTCTATTGTGTGTTGGCTCTGCATGCAAGAAATTCTGACAAGTTTGTGTCCAATGTGAAAGGCTTTTTCTCCACTATACCGAAGCATTTAGCCGTTGCCTCCTTCACCACACTCCCTCGTACCGGGTGAGGGTGTGTGTGTGTGTGTGTGTTTGTTTCCACGCCCTAAGCACTCTCTACCTAGTGATTACCCTTCATTTTGCAGGGAGCCCCTAGAGCTGCTGACACAGCTACTCTGTACAGAGAAACTTTGCATATGTATCGACTGTGTGTTGGTCTCCCTGTCTCTCTCTCTTATTCCCTCCACAGGATATTGTAAACTGCTGCACCCTGTAAATCAGGCTGCCTTTGATACTGCCACACCTCTTCATTTCATTCACTTATACTTATACTTATACTCTACATATTCACAAGAGAGATTTGGCATTGTGTTGTTTCTCACTTTGTAGCTTTAGATGTGTTAAGGTTATTCACAAATCTTTTAAAGCACATTGATGTGTGTAAGACAGTGGACATAAGTGTGTGTGTGGATGCTGCCATGAGTCGGGTTTTATTCTTGGCACTCTGAGACAGAAGTCAAATGAGTCATGAATATACAGGAGCATCTGTTTAAGGTTAAAGGGACTGATAGATGGTTCAGGTTGTGGTACACACACACACACACACACACACACACACACACACACACATGCACTGCCCCAACCGGAAGGGTGTTGGCTTTTCTCTCCCCTGACAATGCTGACACCTTGTAGAGGGAGCCCGCATTGTTATGGCAACTAGGACAGTTGGATTTGCATATTCATGAATACTAATGAATGTGCACAAATGGAAATTGAATGTTAAAACTTTTTTTCTTCCTGGGCCATATGGTGGACAGTACTCGGAATGACTTTAGTTCACTTTGAATTTGTTTATGCATGTTGTTATAGGAAGGATGGAGGGATGGGTTTAGTATGGGAACATTTATACTGAGTGTTTGAGTTTGTGCTTTAGTTTGTGTTTGGGTCGGCCACTAGTTAGGGATATAAACTGAGGGAGGCTGTTGGGGAGGTTACAAAAAGGGGCTTCCATATGATTTTTATTGAGAAGAGTTGAGAAGAGTCCGGAAGTTTAGCACTAGGGGCGGCTGTTGTCTCAGGTGGTAAAGCAGCTGTCCAGTGACCTGTCATGTCGTGTTGCGCTAGATGCAAAATCCCACATTGCTCCTGATGCTGCGCTGTATGAGTGTGTGTGAGTGGTTACTATTCCTGATGAACAGGTGTTGTCACCTTTTGGAGTTATCACTGTCGTATTGTGCGATTTGTGTGTGTGCATATACTTTAAATACAGTCCATTGAAAAACTGGACCTCTTTGATCTCATCAATGCTCAGTTCATTAAGTCCACTTTAGTCTATTCATTCTGATTGGAGAAATAAACTTGGGCACAGATTATGATCAGTTATTTTGTCCCTAAACACCAAAGTAAATATTGAAACCTTTACTTTATATGCCATATGCATTAAATCCACTTGAAGTATATAACATTGATCATCACGCTACAGGGCAATGATTTACTGGTTAACCTTGGGTCTCTGCATTCATGTGGTTGTTATTTATTTATCTGAAATGTGGTTTCAGACAAAGTAAACCCCCTGATGGCAATAGCACTCCCTGGTGGCACTGGTCCCAACCGGCAGGACAATGCACCCTGCCTCACAAGAAAAACTACTCAGGAACAAAGGGGCATTAAAAGTGATTAAACACTCAAGAGGTTGACTAGGCCCCTAAATTCCCCTGAGCCGAATTTGATATGACCAGTGAGAACAGGTCCAGTCCATGGAGGCCCTACTCCGCAACCTTCAGCACTCAAAGGTTCTTCTGCCAACATCCTGGTGCTAGACACCATAGATACACCCCCCAGAGTCATATCTTCACAGGTAAGAGCCAAATCTGATCCATGGTGTGACCTCCATGGATCAGAATTTTTCAGGCATGTCCCATGGATGCTAAATCTGCGAGGTACAATACAGACAGAGATTGGACCCTTAGAGCAGACTTACAGGCAGACAGAAAGCTTTAAAATGGCTTAATGAGTCTGGGTTTGGAACACAGACAAGCAATGACACAAGCAAGTATATCCAAACCAACCCTAACCCCCAAGGGATGGTCAAAAACAGGTAAAAACAGAAACACAAGGGACTACACAATGACATTGGTACTGAAACTCTCACACTAGTATAAAGTTGATCTGGCAAGAAGGAAAGTGAAGCAGGCGCTGATATACTCAGACTCATATTGTCTGAGGTGGTACAACAGTGTGAACTTGCAGACACAACCATTACTGGCACTTGGTCCTCTAATATATATAAGAAAAATATTGTACGACTATTGATATTGAATCTAATCAACTTGAAATTAATTGGAAATTGCATTGCATCAAGGCGTTTTGTATAGAATCAAATTGGTAAACACTCAGAGACATGAAGTGAGCATTTCGGCTAAAGCTAAGGCAAAATTTCTGATTATATTTAAAGTGTTACATTATTTTAACATGGGCAGTGGTCCACAAGGTGCTGCATGGGGTAAGTGACCGTGCCCACTTAGGAGACAGGAAGTGTGTGACACTTTCTACCACTGTTGCAGCTTATAATGCATGCACTATAAAAACATTCAGCAGGGTGAGTCAGACCAAGTGGATGCTACGTCTGCTAGTTGGCATCTGCCTCCTGTGCCTCAGGAAAATAGTGAGTAGGTCAAACAGGTCAAACAAGCAGCAAAATCACAACTTGATTTTGTGAAACTATATAAAAGATTGAGCGGATTGAAATGAGGAAACAATATGAATTCTTTCTTCCCCTCTACACTTTTGAATTTAGCTGAAATGCCCTAATAATTTTATCCCCTCTTTTCTTTAATCTGGCTAACTCTGAACAATACTTCCCTGTTTCGATCCCTCTCACTCACTCCTCCTGTCACACTGTCACTGTTTCCCTCCATCAATTCCTCTCAACAGTGTCTTGCACACATGCCCACCTGACAAGACGAGCACATCAATGGCCTGGGGGCCGACTGCTGCTTTTAAAAAAAATGCCCCTTACCTCAGATCACACACGCACAGGGTAATTGCAAAATGTTGTCCACTATAATTATAATCGCCACATTTCCAGATTTAACAGAGTAGATGAAAGTACACCTTAAAGCATTCAATCCCTTCATGCACGACAGTGGTGTGCACAGGCGTACACGCAGAGACAGTGTGCAGAGAGTGACGAGAGAGGATTCCCTAGAGATTGTTAGTCCTCAAACAGGAGACATTTACAAGTGTTCCATCTCATCAAGCCTCCTCGCTGCCTCTCTCTCCCGCTCTGCACCATCACTGAGGGAGGAATACAGGTTAAGTTGTGTGAAATTACCGTGACAGCACATGCAAATTCACCGTAGCCCACCCACAATGGAAACTTTCAGTCTGAACGACTGCCTTCCTCCTTCTGCCTTTGGCATGCCCATGTGCCCAATCCAAAGTAACTTTTTCTTGGTCCTTTCATGATACTAAAGTTGGTTTGCTTGAGACTGTCCCATATCTCATATAGCCAATCTCAGCCCTAGGCCCTTGTGCGCATTCATTTTGTTTTTTGTGCCACAGCATGAGTATGTATGAGTTGTAATTGGCATGTTTATGCAACCCCTTCTTCTGAACAACAACATACATATCCCTAAAATCAGTTTCACTCAACTGAGTTCACTTCTCACAAATTAAATGCTTCCTTTTCTTCTTTTCATGTGTGTGTGAATGTGTGTGCGCTTGCTTGTATTCACACAGAATCTGCAGGATTACTTGGAATCTCCAAGGATTTCCTGAGAGTCCCTATCTAACTGCTTCTATTTTACCTCCCCCAGTTCTAATCTCTACTCAGCATAATTGTCTAATCAGATGTATTACCATATGCACACTGGGATCTCTGCCTTCCATCACTCTTTATATACAATTATCGCCTTGTGTTCCACCACATCTTCAATTTATTGACTAAACCTCCTTTTGGATTTGTATACACATCCATTTGCGCATGTTTATTTCAACATATCTGCTTTTAATGCATTTCTTTGTCTGACATACAAACAGCCCTCTTTGCCATTTTGGAGAGGGGTTCAGTGAAGGTTTAACTGTTAAATAACATGCATAACATCTTGTAACATCTTGCACATTATCCACTGTAGGCAGTTGTTGGCAAGAAGTCGGATAAGAGAAAACTGTGAAGAGGTCTTGTTATAGAGTGGGGGCAGCTGGGATTAATGCTGTTCCCTACAGACAGGAAGTATCAGACAGAGCAAAGGAAGTTTGGACTGAAGTGGAGTGTCATGTTACACCTATTATGGCACATTGTCCCACAGCACAGCACGAGTCACAGCTAGTCCCTGTACACAGGGACACACTGCTTATACACATGATACAGTCTTTCTCACACGGGGTACACTTTTAAAGAAACAAACACAATTATGCCAGGTATTTACAGAATACTTCTCGTTTCTCAGCATTCTTACAATGATACAGGGTATCGTATTTACCACTGATCATACTGTCTGTTTGCCAACTCTTGTCTCTCTTGTCTCTTGTCTTATCTCTGTGTTGTGTTTGTTAGTTGGATATAACCATGTCCCCAGCCTCTCCTATTCATCTGTTTGGTGTCTGTTGCCATAAGCCCAATTTGCATGTTGAAATCAACTCATTATGATCTTTTAACTGAGTTGATTAATGCTGATTATTCATCTTGGCGCGCAGATACTTGCTGCAGCGCTTGCAAATGGACGCACACATGCATACAAACAAACACGCTGGGATCATAAATGAATATGTATGTCCTGCAGAAGGGAATAGAGGAAAGATGGACAGCACTGTTGTTTGACATGCTGTCTCTTCCAGTCAAAAAACGACTGAAGTAATGCAGCAAAGTGAGAAAAACACTGCAGAAATGAAAGTGATTGATGGTCATCAGTTCTCTGTAGTATTATTCACAAATATTACATCTTTCTCTCCTGCCTTTGCTTCCTCACCTACTCCCAGCGGGACTTGCTGCCTTCTCGTCTTTTTGTTTCATTTTTGCTAATGGATCTCAGTAGGGATAATAAGTTAATGTGGTGAAACCAAATGAAGAGCAGTGATAGCAGCAGGTTGCAGGATGTCAGTTTTACGAGGCAGAATGACCAAGAAAGAGAAAGAAAAATGGCTGCCATCATTTGCCACCTTGTTATACTTTTATTTCCTTTTAAATGACTCTTAAGTAATTACTTCTCACTTTCTTCTTCCTGTCTGTCCTGCTCGCTCTCCATGCCTATCAATTAATCTGTGTGTAGATGAAGTGATTAAAAATGCCAAAGCCAGTTGGAGCAGAGTGAGCATAGACAGATGGTGAGAACAAGCATGTGATGTCTGGATACATATATGATGTTTTTGGCCCACTTTGCTCTGTTACCAAGCACCATGCATAAAAGTCCTTAGTCACTGGGTTTCTGTGGTGAAAGCAGCTGATTTCACCAAGGTCCAGGTGAGAGGTCAACGCAGACCCTCTTCCATGAAATTATCAACTTTAAGCAAATAAAGCAGCAGCGGGAGACAGTGAGGAAACGCTGAAAGAGTTTGATGCGTCGAGATGAGAGAAAATGTGTGGGTTTGTATGCTGTCATAAATATTCTGTGTACAGTATGGGCCTATGCTAATATATGTCCTTGGTGGCTATTTTGTTGTTGTGCATGAATGTGCATCATGCATTTGTGTGTATATATTTGAAGTGACCGAGTTAACCCTGTAGCATATGAATCTGAATTATTCATAGTGTGAAGGCCCATGAGAACCTCTATCCTCAGTGTTGCAAATGACTACCTTCCTCCCTATATGCAGACTTCACACTTATCTGGATGGCGAAGGTTGTGGATTTATGTTTATTTTATGGAATTACAATTGTAGAAACTTCCCAAGTGATACAAAATTATACACTGGGATATAAATTATTGTGCCACCGTTGGATGATCAGTGTCTCCAATACAATGAACGAAATAAAAAAAAGTTAGAAGAATATTTTGACATTATGGACCTTTTTAATGGGTTTTTAGGATATTTAGAAGGTTTCAGTGGGAAGTGGTATCCCAGACAAGATCTAAAACAAATATTGCTCTGAATATAACTGATGATAATAATAGTGTTTAGCATCATGATTGAAGGAATAGGACCACAGGCGGGTAGGTGCAGAATTCTTGGCAATCGTTTCAAAGCACTTTGAGGCTATACAACACCGTAATGTATTATCGTCAGTGATCTAATTTGTACATAAGCATGTTTACATTTATAAGTATGCTGACCAGCATCCACCTTATTTTTTTTTATCTTCTTTCTTTATTATTACTATTCCCAACCATTTTTTAAATTTTTTTTGCCACACTACCCCTTCTACATTTTATCGCCCATTGAAAACATTAACTAACATTGACCCTTTTCTATTAGAAAACTTTAGACTTTTCTGGGATTTATTAGTGTAAAAACTGTGTGCAACACTATGAAATCTGTGAATTTCTTTGATGTCTTTTATGTAACATAAAAATTCAAACATAACCTTAAAGAAATCAGAAAGACAGAAACAATATCAACTTACATGGTCAGCGTATGAATTTGATGGGAGTAAACATGCGTGCATATAGTATTGCATCTGGGTCTTCATTTCATCTTTCTGCATTTCAGCAAATGCTGTCTCCAATTTAATGTTATTTCATTCAATATCCACAACCTTTTTTGCCAGGAAATGCAATTTTTCTAGTTTCACAATTGTGATGATAAATCTTCTTATGTTTTGCCACCTCTCATGTTGCTCAGTTTACATTGCTGTTCATAGGAAAGTTGATATTTATAATATGAAATAAAAAAAACAGAAAGACAAAAAAAAAGTAGCTAAAGAGCTAGCCAACCATGTTGAATTGAAAATGAACATTTGTAGTTACATTATCAGAGTTAAGATTTAAATGTATTTAATCATAAAATCACATATTATATCGAAATACCAGCTCTTCTGACAATAACACAGCCAGCAGTATTTCCTCCACCTTAAGTTTCGGTTCCAGTGTGGAATGGTTTTGGTCTGTTTTTTTTTTGCTTTTTTTTCTGACCAGGTGATTTATAGTGAAGGTCACTGTTTGAGTGTAGTGCTGTCATTTAAGTCAGTAAAAATTCTGTGTTCATCTGTACAATATTCTGCCTCAAGTGCATATCTCTGCTATAAATATTAACTAAAGATATCCTCGTTTGAAGGATCATTGTAAAAAATTTGTGTGTATCAGCTAATATCGGATATCGTAACGTTTTTACTCCCTGATGTCGATATTGGCTCCAAAAACTTATTATCGGTTGGCCTCTACTTGAATGTGCCACTTTCTAAGAACTGAACCCAAATGAGATTCTTCAGATTTAACCGGTACATTTAATGACAGTTACATGTAGTTCACGTTACACATATAATTAACCAATACCCTGTTAGCATTCACAAAATAAAAAAGGAGGTTTAAGTAACACATCGCATTCCTTACAGGTAACAATCATATACAAAGTGACACTTTGCAAGAATTACAATAAGCATAACAGGTCCAGCTCCTGAGAATTGCATTTTGCCGTCAATGATGGAGGATAACTGGTGTTGTTTGATTGCAGTGAACGGGAGAGAAGTCAACATCGTCGACAGTTAGAGTCATATGTTAGTCCTGTGATCAGAGCTATTAATCAGTGGAAAAGCAGACAGACAAGTGGGTGTACAGTGACTCAGCTCCTTTCAGGTTGTGTCTCATTGTGCGTCTGTCTGTGAGTGGGTTGGCCAGCAGTTCCCTACGGTCGTAAAGATCGATGGGGAAACCTTCAGTCAGTCTCGATGATGACTCATAGAACTCCATCCATCCATCCAACCATTTTTCCACCGCTTACTGCTCCCTGTGCAACGACGTTGTTCTCTTTGCGCATCATGTAGTAAATGTCTGATTATTTAACAGATTGCCACAGCATTGAATAAATACTTTGGAATAAATCTACACAAATTAGTTTGTCTTTGGTTGGCTTTGGAAAATAGTGCCCTTGTCTGGGGTGCAGCCTCAACATCAGAAAAGCAGAAACGTTTGTTTTATACCGTATTTTAACAGTTACCGAGTCAAAAACACATGGATGTTTCCAGTATCTAAAAACATCTAAATACATCGATGTAATTCTGATGTTTGAGAGGCAGAGAGAGATGTGCTGTCTCTCTGTTTGTTTCATTTCTCCAGCTGGCGTGTGTTTTGTTTAGTCTGCGCTTTTCCGACACGCTAAATTGTTTATGTTCATATGGAGGACATTGAGCAGAGATGACTGGGTCAGAGACCAGTCACTTGTTCATGTACAGCTGCCTCTAATCATCATGTCATGATTGAGATAATGATTGTAGAGGCACAGACACAGACTGAAGCTGTTACAGTCAAAGCTTTCTGGACCTCTGACCCCACTTTGAGCTCTCAAATAGCTCCAGCAATTTGAGTTGTGTCTACATCTGAAGCTGTTTCTTCTATGAAGTAAACACATAATAATTTTAAACACTGCACAGAAGACATAGCAGTTCCTTCAGTCCTAAATATAATTATAGTTCTTGAACTGCCTTCGTCTAAATGCTACATTTGTCACGATGGTGAGTAAATATTGCAAGTAAGCGTGTGGGTGTTAGTTTACATTTGATGTTGCTTGTGTCTCGGGGGGATCGCATAAGGTTAATGTACAGCGCTACACAGGATTATTCAGATGCAGCAGGGATTTTCATCTGCTTCATCTAATGAACCGCTTGTAATCAAATCCACGTCAAGGCTGTGCCGCCTGCCAACCTTTTTTTTCTGAGAGTGTTTGTGTAAATTCCAACTGTGGAAGAGGAGGGTTTTTATTTTAGCACTAATATACATAGATTTTCATGTTTTAAAGTAATTTACCTAAACAGGGATTTTATCCTGTCAGTTGTAAAAGAAATAAAAAAGTCTTGGCTAATTTCCATGTAAATTCTACTACTAACAAGTCAAGACAGGTCTTGGTGTGTGTATATCACTGTGTGCATCCACTTTTTGTACAGCCAATGCATGGAATGGAGTCTCGTAGCTTGGACATGGATGTCAGCCTTGTAATCCAATCACAGGGCCAGCAAATCAAATTATAGAGAGCAGCTAAGAGATGGGTGTGTCCATGCAGTGCCTGGCAGAGAGATGGAGCTGGGCTCTTTGCCTAGAACCCTTATTACCACAGGAGTTTTCAAGTGTCCTTACAATGGCAGCCATGTTGGTCAACTGATCCAGTTCATTAACTCAGACAATTCATGTGGATAATAATTGAACTAGCTCACATGGTGTGATTCATAGAAATAATTAATAATGGAACAGAGAGAAACACCCAGAGAAACTGTTGAAATAATGAAATAAAAGAAGAAGGAAGTGGAAAGAACGGGAATGTTTTCAAATTAATCAGAGGTATAAAAACACTCTCCTCATCCAGTTGCATCCTGCGTTATTCTGTTGGATTCATGTCCTTATGTAGCTAAATGTTATGTCACAGTCAGGTTTTGTGTGGCCTTGTTTGTTACTATTTTACAGCCTGTTGTGTTTTGACACTGCACAAATGGCGGTGGACAGAATGGGTTTGTTTGTGAGAAGCTACTGAGATAAATTGGAACAGTAAATTTTTTAAATATGATGCCAAGTCACCAAGAATGTAAAATTTGTACGGCTAAGAGTAGGGAGGAACATAGTGGAAGAGAGAAGAGCGATGCTGTATTGGGATATAAAAGTCGAGAAGTAGAAACAGAACTAAAATAAAAAGAGTTTGAGTTATTTAGGGAAGTAACAAAGTGTGAATGCACAGTAAGCTTTAGCTCAATCATATATTTTCTCTTTCTCTGTATTCTGCACCTCCGCCTTAGTCTCTTCCCATCTTAACCTAACAGGTGCAGATACAGGAAACGCTATTGAATCTCTCTCTGAGGAGCAGGAAAACAGATGTCACTCGTGCGGTGAACTAAATTAACTAAAATGCCACCTTGTCATAAAGTTGTCAGCTAAAAAGCCCCAGAGTACAATTATCTTCCCCCACGTCTTCTAAAAGGCTCTTAAGAGCTGTAGTTTCACTTTGACTACGGTTAGCTGTAGCAGCGCTGCTGAATAAGGTTAACACTGCCGTTGTATATTCAAATGGGGTGAGCAATTGCAACTTGTGCTTTGGTAATCATGAGATTTGTTCTCAGCTGAATGTTAACATCGATGCTAACCCAGTTTCATCAATGCTAACACTGTCTTGCAAATTGAATTAATTCACAGGAGGATGTTAACAATAACTCTTAGAGCACGTATGAGAGGAAACAGCTGAATCCTCAAGTGTCTTTGCTTCTTTTTGACTCTGACACAAACGAAGCCTCGCGTTGCCTCGCCTTGTGGTGAAGACTATCTGCTTAAGTGTGTCTGCATAATCGTTCCCTTTTTACTAGAAATCCGACGGATATTAACTCCATATGCGAAAAAGATTTAAAAAAAAAGTGATTTGAAGGAGCAGGCAGACATGGGTACATGCATGTTGAATACATGTGTGTTTATGAAGTAAAGTACTTTTTATTAGCTGAAAATGTCTTTCCTTATCTCAAGAGACTCGGTTGTATAATCCAAGCCTGTAAGAAGTATTAGTGGGTGTCTGTGTGTACAATATACATGCAGACTCACACCAGTGGGTTCATTCATCTTCATATGTGCACATACATACCAGAATGGAATATTTGCTGTGTGCAAGAGATCCAACAGCCTTAGCCAATTCTAATGAACCAGTTATAATCTCTTACTCCTCTTCGCTTTCATTTGATAGTGAGATTCATACTGCAAACTAAGCTGCTTTACTTTATTGCATTTCATTAACGTGTCCAAAACAATGTTTGAAGTCCAAATCAGCTGTTTGAAAAGAGGACGACATTGAAATGAGGCCCAGACCAAAGTTTCACCCACAAATTGGGACCAAAAACTAGATTTATTGTTCAAATCAGCATAACAGTAATGGGTCACAAATAGAGTCCTTTTAATATTAATATTGCTCATTTAATTTGTACACATTCTGTTGTACATCCATTCACCCATCCTGTGCAGGGTCAGGGGCAGCGAAGGCAGGGTACAACCCGGAGAAGATGTCAGTTCATCGCAGGGCTGACATATAAAGACATACAACCATTCACATCCTTTGGGCAACTTAGCATAACCAATCAACATGACTCCCTTTGCATGTTTTTTGGACTATGGGAGGAAGCTGGAGTATCTGTAGAGAACCCACGAAGTCAGAGCATGCAAACACTACAGAGAAAAGGAGACCAACACAGACCCAGGAATCCAGGAACTTCTTGCTGTGAGGCGACAGTGTTGACCACTGCACCCTCTCTATTAATCGCTGATTATTTTGTTCACCTTATCCAGCATGTCACAGAAGGACTTACAAGCTGCTAATCAGTAGTGTCTTTATAAATTATTCCAATACAAGTATTCGAATCAAAGCTGTAAAGCTGTAGATGCTTTTTGAGCACCCCATTTCAAAACAACAACAAGAGAGAGAGAAATGTGTTGCAGGCCCACTTAGTGTAAACCATGCATCAGTTCTTGTTTTATCTCTGACTGTAGGCCACTGGTACACCAATGAGTGTTTTCTCTCTCTGAGTTTGTTTCAGGGGTGTCCTTCAGTATTACTTGTTTTCTTTTAGAAATGATGTTGTGCTCTGTGTTGCTATAGGAGCCATAAAGGTCAGTAGAATGTCTTTCAGTAGGTATGTGAAAGCTCTGCCTATAGGAGACAAAGTTTTCTGTCCTCTCATCTCCTCTCTTGCGCCGGATATTGTTCTTCTAGAAAAGCATTCTCATCGACAGGGACAGCTATCTAATTGCCCTTGCATTCTTATGAGTAACTGTTTATTGTGCACCCCTACCCCCCCACTTGCACCTCCAAAGCTATTACCAGAGATTGTTCTCTAGTACGCTTTGTGCTATTTTATGTTTGTGTGTATTTTGCCAACAATGTGTCATCAATTTACAGCTCCGTAGAGAAGAGAGTATTCTGTGAATGATGGAGGGAGAAGAGGAAAGAGCAGGGGGGAAGACACAGAGGGCAACTTTAACTTTACAGAATGATTTGAGAGGTTTTTTAATATGTCGGCATGTCAGCAAGAGTGTGTTCTGACAGTGCTGATGCACAAATGGGCTGTAAAATAGCAACATGAATTTTGTCACCTGGTTTTATATGTTTCGTTTTTATTTCACAAACTGTCAAACACACATAAAAAAAAGGTTTTACAGGAAACATTTTCTAGTAAATTCTGCGCAGTTTTAAAAGTTCACATTTTATTTGCATTAGTAGGACGTTTTAATAAGCAATAAAATAGAAAGTGCAAACAACATGTGCACAATCTCATGTGCTGACTCACACGCACGTGCACAGGCGTGCGTGCGTGCATGCAGGGTTTGATGAGACAGATGGTAAACGGCTGGCGGATGAACCAAACTGTCCGTGTTATCTCTAGGTGTAATGGTGCAGTAAATGATTTTGCCTTGCTTGATTGCTATAGAATATTACATAAATTACAATGTATGCATTATCAGTTAGTGAGCGAGACAGAAGAATTTATCTTAGTTTGAGGAGCTGTTCATTATCTTCTCTCCCAGGCAGCGAACGATAGGAGTTAAAATCAGACAGACAACGCATCAAAGTTTTGCCTTAAAACTTGGTGTGTTTTTAGCGTTTCCTGATTGGATAAGCTGGTTAATAAGATGCAGCGTGGAGCTTCAAGGCTACAGCATGTTTCATAACATCCCAACATCATAGGTGTTGGATTCAGCTACTGTCCTTGGAGAGGGACACATAAGAGAGTCAGATGGACTGTGTGTGTGTGTTTTGTGTTTTATTTAGTGTCTGTTTGAGAAAGATTGGATGGATGAACCTACCCTGAGTTTTATTGATTCCGTCCTTTTCTATCCTCCCCTTGGGACAATACCACAATACTACTACGCTTGTGTATTTTTCAAAAGGTGTGTGTGTCTGTGTATACATGAGCACCATCAGGAGCTGTGTTGTTATTGTTGTATTTTGCTACCTCTCTCAGATTTCCCTGAGAATACAGGAGGCAGTGAGTTTATCCTGGATAGTCTCACGTCACCTGGACCAAGACATCAGTCACTTCTGGTGGAATGTGTATATGGCAGCCATTTTAACATTTAATGCCTAGATCTGACTATCCCGAACTGACATTACAGATATCAACAATGTCATTTTGACTCGTTGTAATTACCTTTTGACTCGCCACATATCCAAAATGCCGATAGCTGACATCTGTAATTCAGTTTTTACTAGTCACAACTAAAGTTACAGATATCTCAAATGTCATTTTGACCCAGAGGAGGCTTCCCATTGGATACCAGTCCAAATGTACTGGAGGAAAACAGGAGAATAGCATCGTTGTTAGCAGGACAAATGGCGGTTGCTGTTGTGGCTAAGATAAAATTCCAACGGCTTCTTTTGGATGCCCTGCCATGCTTAATGATAGTTTGAGCATAACACATATCCAGACTAGAGATTACATGTTAAAAAGGATTGCCATAGTGTGTACTGGAAGTATTGTGTACTGGTATTTGTATTTATATCTCTTCTCTGTTCTATGAGAAGGTGAGAGGATTTATACATGCCAAAACAAGGGCTGACTGCATGTATGTGTGTATGGGTGATAACGTGTATTTGTGAGTTTACTTTTGTCTCTCTCATGTGAAAATACAGTTTACTTTTGTTCAGATCCTTCCATGCAGTATAGAAAGATCAGAAGCTCCATATGTGCAGCATGAAAGAGAAGGTATTTTCATTTCATTGTTTAACCCCATAGTTTACCAGGATAAATATATTATCTTGATACTTGAAAATTAAAGCTCATTGAGACAACGGCAATAATAGTTTTCATTGTAATCATTTACGTGTTTCCCCGACCAACATATAAAATAAAAGTGTGCACTTTATAGACAAAATACCAAACTCATTTTATAGACTTACAAAAGCTCTTAACCTGTCAGGCTCCAATTGAACATTTTTGTTTAGTTGGAAAACTATAATTGTGATTTAAACATCAAATATGCACTTGGCTGTGAATCAACAACTAAACTGAAGCAGTTACATGAAATTCATCAAGTACTCATGTTGTTATGTACACTTGTGCTTTTCAGTACCCAAATGTCTGATGCACAGACTACAGTGACTGAGAGAGCTCAGCGCACTGCAACAACCAAACAGAAGAACACACTGCAGGGGCCACAGTGGATATTGATGTTTCTAGGACACCCTATCTATGGGTGTGTCTATCTATGTTTCTGGGACACCCATGTTGATATCATGTTGAAATTACTTATTAGCTAGTGGCAGATGTTGCAAGCCTAGCTTTCACACTTCACCTGTCAATTCAAGAAATGCATCAAAAACACACAAGAGACAGCCATCATGATATTAAAATAAAGAGAAAGTTTGCAACACACAAGTTGTCAAATTTTATTTATTGGCTGCTTGCATGTGGGTTTTTTTTTAGTTGCAGTGTGTCACACTTCCTCAGCCACCGTAGAAGACAGAAGAGTCAAACTGTCACATCTTTAAAGTAGACAAACGTACCATGTGTGTCTGTGTGTGTCCATAATTTCAAACTTCACTAGTCCATATATCACCATATACTGTAGGTGATGAATAATTTATAAATGATTTATGTGTATTAAAAGCTTCTTGAAGCGTTTTAGTAAGAGGCCCTCTCTAAGCCTCAGAATGAACCAAATATAATATTACCCACAGTTCAAAAGCAAATCTCTTAAGGCTACAGTGATCAACCTTGGAGAAATGAGACAAACTTTTTTAAAATAAAGCTTACTCTTTGTCTGGGTCCCTGAATCCATCAAAGTAAAATGTAATGATATCAAATTAATATTGAGGACATCTTTCTTTAACTTTTAGGTTTTTTTCTTTAACAGTTTCTTGTTCTTGTGTCTTTTCTTTCTCTAACTTTCTGTCTTTAACTGTTTCTATGTTGTCAAGGTTTCGGCTCTTGCTTTGTTTGAGTTTAACTCTCATTTCAGCAGCACAGTTTTTTCAGCTAAAAAAGAGAAATATTTCAAGCCACAATAGCTTTCCCTTATTTCCAGTGCTTATACAGATCCATAACATTCTTTGCGTAAGAAATCCTGAACTGTGGGCTCTACCATTAAACCGCTGCATTCCTCCAGGGGGAAGGGTCTATTTTTATACCTGTAGGACACAGCCAATGAGATCCAGGGTCAAAGGTCAGGAGTCAGAGGTTAGGGATGTAGTGACAGCAGCATTCCTTTGGACAGGTCTCACGTTAACCCTGCACTGAGATCAGATTTGTGATTGTCACACTGGTTTTAGGATTGCTTGCTGCGATGGAGGGCTGATTTGTGATAAGACGTGGAATAATGATTTATTGACTTCTAAGTAAAATAGCAATGACTTACGGTGTGAACTGTGCCCCATAGGTTTCAGATAATGTTGCCTTACTCCCTTGATGCAGTATCACAGTCATGATTCTACCATATAAAAGAAATAGTTTTGTGAAAGATACTCCAACCACCAAAAATCAGCACCACCTGCTTTTATTATTCCTGCTTACTAACAGACCTCAAAAGTTATTAGGATGGGGGGGTCTCAATTTTGGTGGCAATATAACTACAAGTCCAATTTGTTTTTGACCACTAAATTGAAGAGATTGAAATAGAAGTCCAAGCCCTGGGGAATTTGACTTTGGATCACCGTTTCATTATATATCTAATTTTCTTTCTCTAAAATGATGGTGCATGTAATTTCCCTGCAAAAAGCCAAAAAAAGGATATATCAGTGTTATCAGGCTTTGGGCTCTGATCTGTGTGGATACATTTGAAGGTCAGACCTCAGAGAGGAAATGGAAAATAAAGAGCATCATTTAATCTCAAATGTATTGTGATTAAAAACCACACACACAAATTGAACAGCAGGTACGTGTGCGGCCCATTGTTTTTAAAGCTCATAGACTTATTGTAGTGCAACAAGGCCCATTTTGGAATAAGAGAACACTTCCAGAGACATAATGAAAAACAAACTGAATGGATAAGGGGGAGTGCTTGTGTGTGTATGTGTGTGACAGAATATGCCAGAGGAACACACTCCCATGACAGAGCACTCATTTGCATGGATCCACGTCTGTTTTTTGTCATGTATGTGTGGTTTGAACTGTCCCTTGTCTTTTTTTCCATCTGATTATTCAGATGAATTCGATCTCAGGCTAACTGTTTTGCCTCCTACACAGTAGTAATCTCTAATGCCTTACCTTTTTTTAGTGCTGTTTTCACAGGACATGCCAGACCTTGCAAGGAAAAGCAACACCACTTTTAATTTGCACATTGTGTCTAGACACATATCAACAACAATCAAGATCATATGTGGTAACCAAACCCTTAGAGGGTCCTTCAAATGTCTCATATCATGTTAGATTAAAAGTGAGAAAAGTGTGAAAGAAAAGGCAGTTCAAAGATGGAAAATGGCAGATTCTCAGATGTTTTTGTAGAATTCAAGCTCTTGCTTATTGTATTTTCAGCCCCAAAGATGCAGCACAGATTAAAAATGACAGTGATTCATCTGAGGTTATGCTGCACAGATAAATATGTAAAAAAAAATGGCTGGCAATAAAAAAGACAATTTTGTTCCTAATGTGGGGGATTGGGCCTTGGTGACAGTCTCTATAAAAAGACTTACTCAGTGACTCCTCTGTCCCTAAGCCTCCCTGCCACCTCTTCATACATATACATGGCTGCTAAAGAGACGGTTCATGAATATGATCAGGGACCGTAGGCTCGGAGTATTGTCTGTGTTCCTACGTGAGAGTGTTTGAGATTGTGTGCTGCCTCTCATCATAAATGTTGTTACCAGCTGTATATATATTCAGCTGTTTTGCCTGATTGTCTCTAGCCTGCCATGCCGTCCAGGCAGCAGACACCGGCACCCGTAAAGCGTTGCGTTTATCACCCTTAGTGGTTGTGTGTTTTTCTAACCATTACCGCTTGTACAGGTAGCTTCTCATCGAGCTGTGCTGCTAAAAGTTTCTCCCTAGTGGGACTCTGTGCTGAAAAAGCGTTATCCCTCAGTTGTGTGTGTGTGTTCATGTCTACGGGTTTTTAATCTGTGTGTGTGTCCATGTGAGTGAAATCTTTTAATGCAACTGTTTATCACAGGAAAAGCCTGAGGGTAAAAATCTCTTTCTGTTTCTCACACACACACACACACACACATGGCCTTTAATGAAATGTTAGCTGCTATAGAGTTTTGTATAAGGCCTTGGTTGTGTCTTTATTAGTAGAGACTTGGTATTGTGTATGTTCTGAGGGGATAAACTGTTTGACTGCAGCTGCCAGCCTTTTCTTTATTACGCTGTGCTGTAACTGAGCTGAAGCACTAGTCCCGAGCCTACTCCCTTTATTTCTTTGTGTGTGTCTGTGTGTCTGCGTGTGTCTGTGTGTGTGTGTGTGTGTACCTCTGGCATCTGTCACAAGCAAGCTGTCTAATCATCTAATGTGTCACTCTTCACAACGAAACAGATTTCATGCTCCGGTCGCTGTCACTCTGCCAGGGAGTCATCACATCTCTCAGTTTAGTCATGCAGCATTTTAATTGCACTTTTGTTGTAATATGTGTGTTTCAGGAATACTTTATAATACAACAGTCTGCACTGTGATAAACTGTAAAAAAGACAAAGAAGAATTCCAGTGTATTTCAACCTCTTCTCCTTCTTCTTCTTCTTTCGATTTGACCTAGCTTTTTCTAGTCACCACAGTGAATCGTCCTCCTCCATCTCTCCCTGTCTTCTGCATCTTCTCTCACACCAACTGTCTGCATATCCTCTTTCACCACATCCATTAATCTCCTCTTTGGTCTTACTCTTTACCTCCTTCCTAGTATCTCCACCTTGAGCATCTTTCTACCAATATATTCACTGTCCCTCCTCTGCACAAGTCTGAACCATCTTAATCTGGCCTCTCTAAATTTGTCTCCAAAAGTCTGACCTTTGTTGTCCCTCTGATGTGCTCCTTCCTAATCTTGTCCATCCTCGTCACTCCCAAAGAGAATATTTTTAACTCTGCCACCTCCAGCTCGGCCTCCTGTGTTTTAGACAGTGCCACTGTCTCCAAACCAAACATTACTGGTCTCACTACCCTCTTGTAAATCTTTTGTTTCACTTTTGCTTCTACTCTTTTGTCACAGATCACTCGTGACACTTTCTCCTCCCACTCCACCCTGCCTATACTCGCTTCTTCACCTCTTTACCACACTCTCCATAGCTCTGAACAGTTGATCCCAAGCACTTAAATTTACCTGTTCCACCTCTACTCTCTGTAACTTCACTGTTCCACCTACCTCCCTTTCATCCACACACATGTATTCTGTTTTGCTACAACTGACTTTCATTCATCTTCTTTCCAGTGCATACCTCCACTTCTCCAGGTTTTCTTCCACCTGCTCCCTGCTCTCACTACAGATCACAATGTCATCTGCAAACATCATCGTCCACGAAAATTCCTGCCTGACCTCATCTGTCAGTCTGTCCATCACCAAACAAGAAGGGGCACAGGGCCGATCCCTGATGCAGTCCCACCTCCGTAACTCCTACAGCGCGCCTCACCACTATCATACTGCTCTCATACATATCCTGCACCAGTCTAACAGACTTCTTAACCACTTCCGTCTCTCTCATACAAAACCACCGTTCCTCCTTTGGTACTGTCATAGGCTTTCTCTAGATCCACCAAGACACAATGCAACTCTTTGCAAGCCAACATGGCGTCTGTAGTGTCCTTTCTTGGCATGAAACCATACTGCTGCTCACAAATCATCATTCTTCTCTTAGCCTCACTTCTGCTAGTCTTCCCAAGCTTTCATTTTGTGGCTCATCAGCTTTATCCCTCTGTAGTTGCTACAACTCTGCACATCACCCTTGTTCTCAAAGATCAGCACCAGAAACACTTTTCCGCCATTCCTCAGGCATCTTTTCACCGTCCGAGATCATGTTGAACTGCTTCATCAAAATTCCACTGCCCTCTCTCCTAGATACTTCCATACCTCTACCGGTATGTCATCAGGACCAACTGCCTTTCCATTTTTTTCATCCTCTTCAAAGCTTCTCTCACTTCATCTTTACTAATCTTTCCAACTTCCTGTTCCATAGATTCTGCCTCCTCCATTTTTCTTTCCCTCTCATTTTCTTCATTCATCAGCTCCTCAAAGTTCTCCTTCCATCTTCTCTTCCCTCTGTCCAGATGACACACCAAACACCTCCCTACCTGTCTCCCTGATCACTGTTGCTGTGGTTACCCAGTCATCCGGCAGTTCGCCACCCAGAGGCTGTTTCGACCTTTCCCTTAAGTCCTCACAGCAGTCTTCCCTTCTTAGCTTTCACAATTTAATCCTCTGCTCTGCCTTTGCTCTTTTCCTCTTCCTCACCACCAGAATCATCCTAGACACTACCATCTCATGCTGTCTGGTTACACTCGCTCCCATCACTATTTTGAAGTCTCCAATCTCTTACAGATTATATCGTGTACACTAAAAGTAGTGTGTGCTCCTACCTCCACTTTTATATGTCACCCTGTGTTCTCTCTTTTGGAAGTAGGTTTTCACCACAGCCATTTCTATACTGTCGTTCGAGGTTCCTTTCCTTGACACCAAATCTGCCCACCATCTCCTCATCACCTCTGGTCCCTCCACTAACATGGCCATTGAAACCTGCTCCAATCACCACTCTCTCCTCCTTGGGAATACTCTCTACCACTTCATCTAACCCGCTCCAGAATTTCTCTTTCTTTTCCAAATTACAGCCAACCTGTGGGACATAACCACTGACAACATTCATCATCACACCTTCAATTTCCAGCATCATACTCATGACCCTGTCCAACACTCTTTTTACCTCGACAACATTCTTTGCATATTTCTCCATCAATTTCTCTTATCCACACCATGATAGTACAGATTGAACCCTGCTTCAATTCTTCTAGTCTTGCTGCCGTTCCCCCTGGTCTCTTCACATACAAAACATCCTTTCTTCTCTGCATCATGTCAGCCAGCTCTCTACCTTTGTGCCAACATTTTGAGTGCCTACTCTCAATCCAACACTGTGGAAATTATTGCTTTGTCTCCGTCTCCGTCTCCCAATGTGTTTCACACCTCTTTTTTTTTTGACTAACAGCATTCCAATTTCCACTAGACCCTGTTTGTCAACAGCACCGATGGCGGTCTGGCTATTTTTTTAAGCTAGATGCCCTTCCTGATGCAATCCTCACCAGAATTACACTGTTTTGTGACCCATAGTTGCTGGTTTCAGTTTTTGTTAACCTAGACCTAAAAATGTACTTTGGAATAGAGTTGGGTTGCCGAATTTGTCGACAAGACTATACAGTGCAGTGGCACGAGGATTGTTTTTTTTTTTTTTTACCCTAACAACCGTCAAATTTTATTATAAGTGTCTGTTAACATGGAGTACCAGATACTCCCTGTTACATACTTTATAAAATAAATTTCTGCTTCCTCTCACTGACAGAGGTCCTCAGACATGATGACTCAATTGTTTTCCGATGTTTATGAAACAAAAATGAATTCAAATTGGAAAATATCTACTCAAAAAATTAAATTTTATCCAGGATTACTTTTAAAAAAAAAAGGTTCAATTTTATGAAATTCTAGACCCTCAAAGTTCAGGAAATTGAGCTACATGTTTAAAGATTGAAAAGGAACAACCTGTTTGCAATAATGACTTCCTCATGTTTCTTGCTTTAACTGCAAAAATCTGTCTTTATTTTCTTTTTCTCCTGAATCCTTTTCAACACAGAGGCAAAAAGCTAATCGGCGGATTTCTGTGTCAAAGAATCAGAGCAGAAATCTTCACATTACAAGTAAGCTGCCTTCAGACCAACTTGTGAAGGTAGTATTTCCTTTACAAGTCTGTCAAATCCGTTTAAGGTGCCTTTTGATGTGGTTCTCCTCAAAATTCCCCTTTTTTTGCATCCTGTCCATTTACAAGGTTTTTAGAAGCCTGGGTGGTGCCTTTGTTGCTGTGACATTTTGTAAAGCTTGATGTTCATATTACTGTGCACTTTCTACCAATATACTACCTTTGAAATCACTATATACTGCTACCCATCAGCAGAGGATGCGCTCAGATTTCAGATGGTAGTTTTGTACAGCAGCTTGATGTGACACTGTCAAAACTGTCTCTTGAATGGACACTTGCGATAGTTTTTTAAATTAAGTGGACCCCTCCCTGGTGGAAGGCTTGATAATGACATTAACTTGATTGCTACTGGGGCACTGCTGTTACTGCAATGGTGAGCAGTCTGGCATCGTGTGACGAAAGAGGCCGTGCTCTCTGAAGGAACTGGCTGTCTGAAACATAAGACTGCAGGTGATATTTCGTTTGGTTTCATTTACTTCCGCTTATCCGGGTCCGGGTCGCAGGGGCAACAACCTGAGCAGGGAGATCCAGACACTCCTCTCCTAAGCCACTTCCACCAACTCCTCTGGGGGGACACCAAGACGTTCCCAAGCCAGCCAAGAGATATAATCTCTCCAGCGTGTCCTTGGTCTGCCCCGGGGTCTCCTCCCGGATGGGCATGCCCGAAACACCTCCCCAGGGAGACGTCCAGGAGGCATCCTGACCAGATGCCCGAACCACCTCAACTGGCTCCTCTCAACGCGGAGGAGCAGCGGCTCTACTCTGAGCTCCTCCCGGATGTCCGAGCTACACGTGGCTGCTACATACCAACATGGCCACCATGGACTTAAGTTTAGCTATGAATTTAAATGTGTTTTAATCAATTGTGTGTTGGAAGCAAATACAAATGTTTTAAGTTAACTTTTGCAAAATTCTGATGGACTGGAGGTTAACCAGCAGCAGTGTGTGTAATTAACACAGATGATTTCAATGCACACTATCATATTACTCAAAATTATATTTTTCCAATGATATCGATATTGAAAGTGTCAATTCTCTGCATTTCCAGGGAGAGAAGGGGTCCGGCGCAACATTATTTTCACCAATGGTATGTTTTGCCCTCCACTGCTCTTCTTCTAACAAGCAATGTGGGGGGGAATTACAGAGTGGTGCTTCTTTCTCTCTCAAATGACTACACGCTTGGCACTCGGCTGCAAACCGTCCCAGTGAGAGCTGGAGGTCACTGTTCGATGAGGCCAACAGGACCACGTCATCTGCAAATAGCAGAGATGGAATCCGGAGGCCACCGAACCCGACTCCCTCCACCGCTTGGCTGCGCCTAGAAATTCTGTCCATAAAAATTATGAACAGAACCGGTGACAAAGGACAACCTTGGCGGAGACCAACCCTGACTGGGAACGGGTCTGACTTACTGCCGGCAATGCGAACCAAGCTCTGACTCCGACAATACAGAGATTGAATGGCCCGTAACATAAGGCCATCTGCCCCATACTCTCGGAGCACCGCCCACAGGACACCTTGAGGGACACACGGTCATAAGCCTTCTCCAGATCCACAAAACACATGTGGACTGGTTGGGCAAACTCCCATGCCCCCTCTAGTACCCTCGCGAGAGTATAGAGCTGGTCCAGTGTTCCACGGCCAGGACGAAAACCACATTGCTCCTCTTGAATCCGAGGTTCAACTAGAAGCCAGACTCTCCTCCCCAGCACCCTGGAGTACACCTTCCCAGGGAGGCTGAGGAGTGTGATTCCCCGGTAGTGGGAACACACCCTCTGGTCCCCCTTCTTGAAAAGGGAGACAACCACACCTGTCTGCCACTCCAAAGGCACAGTCCCCGATGTCCACGCAATGTGGCAGAGG
>KV751319.1:16445183-16462082 GCA_001698575.1 Mola mola
GTGCACTGATGGGAAAAAAAGACACACTTGAAAGAGGAACGTCAAATATCGAGTTCAGAAGGTGTGCTAGTCTTCCCCACAAGCTGAGGGGCGGGCTGACTGTTGATATTCCATATTGAGCATAGGATGAGATTCTATGAGAGCACATGAGCAGTAAAAGGGCAGTAGGTTAAATGCTTCCTTTTTCAGCACATACTGGGGTCACACACTGGTAATGTGCTGTGCGTGGTTGGCAGTGCGCCACGCAGAAAGGGCACGCTTCTATAGTCTCTGCACATTGTCCTTGAGTGTTGTTGGTGTGTGTGTGTGTGTGTGTGTGTGTCTGTGTGTGTGTTTGGGCATTTCTGTGAGAACAAATGAGCAAATGTGTAGTGCGAAGAGAGAGTGTGTAAGTGCATAAAGAGCATGTGAGTCATGGCGGAAGCGAGGGGAATGATGTACGGTACCTCTGCTGAAGTTCTGGCATTCTTCCATTTTTTGAGATCAGTTTTATCAGACTCTCCTCTGTGAACGACCTCATTAATGTCTGCGTATGTGTGTATGTGTGAGCGGCTTGGAGTGGCTTTGCTACTGTAAACTACTTGTGTGTTTGGCTCAAGGACCATTAAACAAGTTACTGGTAATGTTAATTTTTTCTAAATGTAACAATTTAGATGACTTATTACTCATTGAAAATGCACATTGTGTCACATACTTACAACCAAGTAATAAGTATAGATAATTTTGCAGTCAGTGACCAGTTTTTCCTGTACATGTGCATTATATGTTTTTATTATATTAACGTACTCCCTTTTAACTTACTACTCAGATTTATTGTCCTTTTCCAACAGTGTCACTTTTTTATGGAAGAGTACTGAGAGGTATGCTAAACCAAAGGCAAATTCCTTTTACATGCACACATACTTGGCCAATAGAGATGATTCTGATTCTGATTAAAGTTATTTGTCAAGAAAAACTTCCCTATTCGTTGCTGGTTGCAACGTTTTAAAGTTAAGGACTTGCTGATTTTCTTTAAAATTATTCTAGTGTATATTGCATAATGTACAGTTTTGTACAGTCTGACAGGCAGTAGGTTTAAAGACCAGAAGTTAAACTGTGGAACAACAATGGTGGTGAAATAAAAACATTTGGAACAGTATGAAATTTTAAAGACTTACTAAGAATCATCTTTTTTTTAAAAAAAAAAAAAAAAGATATGTGATAGATTTTTTTAAAGTTTGTGTTTGTTTTGTCCCTTGTTTTGCTTTAATTTTTGACTGAATCTGCTCTTGCTTTTTGATTGGCTAAGATTGGTAACATTGTATCATGGACCCTGATGGGATATAATTTAGTGGTTTTATAGTTTTTTTTCTTTTTAATTGTAGAGGGGAAATGCAAGAATAGACAGATGGGGTAGGATTAGAAGAGTTTGAATGTGACAGTAAATATAATCACAACAATCACAGTTACCTGTGTGTTTGCAGCAGCTAAAATGTTTTGATATACTTTGCAGCTTTCCCTTGGAGCAGCTATAAAAAGTTAGTATCATCTTAGTACTACTATTCCCATCACAGTTATACACTGTGACTGATGCTGAACAAGCTTCTATATTGTTGCACTATGGGTGAATGACACAAAGAGAACCCAGAGAATCATAACATGGTCTCTTTTGGCTCCTTTTCCCCCACAAATGATGGTTTAAAATGGACAGTGAGTCTTTTGGGGGGGGTTTTATGGCGGACAGCAGTATCAGTGTGTTTTCAGCATTCCCACCATTAATACCAGATTTCATATATCTGGACTTTAAAAAGCCCTGCACTGTACATTTTCAAGCATTAACTCAGAACTAGTCATGCTGGAAAATGTAATTAATTTCACAAAGTCCCATATTGTCTGGACTCTCAAGTTTATACATGAGCCTATCTGGCCTCTACAAATCCTCAAAAAGTGGAAATGTTCTTAGTGCTGCAGCAGCTGAAGAGCTGTCCTTGGTGCTGAACCCACAGGAGCTTTGGGAGAGGGAATTTACTGTCTCTGCTGCAACACTGGGTAATAATTGTGCCGTGTGGGACACATGATCGCATCTAAAGCATTATGAAAAACCAGACCTGCTTTTATGTCGAGTAGACAGTTTGTGGCAGACCTCAGGAGATGACAATTTGTTGTTTCTTACTTGTTTTTCTGTTGCTTTTGCAACTGAAGTTTTATTTACTTTCTTCTTCATTCTCTCGCAGTATGCGTGTGTGTGCATTTCTTTCTCCCTCGCTCTCACTGATGTTGGGATTGTGCATTTGTGCCAGATGCAAATATTTGAAACAGTCAATCATTATTCAACATGATTTCGGTGTTTGATGACTGCCTTATGCACTTACAATTGGGACATGTTTAACAAACATGCAGACGGCATGGAATAAATACTAGTGTGTGTTTGGTTGTCTGCCTTGATGGATTCTGTAGGGCAGGACCACAGATCCAAGCGGATGTGCTTGTTAGGAATAAAGCATTAGTTGATCTGACGCCGCCTATGGATATGTGAAAACTTGATTCATTCACATTCATCTACATATGAATAACACTGAATTTAGAAGCACTGCATCATTGTACTCCTACCACCTGTGTTAAGGTTTTATTGTTTCTGCCTGGAATCTTACCAGCTTTTCTCAGCTTTCTTGTTTAATATGAGTGATGGGCCCACAGAGAGCCATTACAAACCCATTGTGTAGTTTCAAAATACCCTGGCATTAATTGGACTATATCCGGCTGGCTGTTCCTCTCAAAAACATACATATCAGCAGTACAAGTCTTGGAATCGGACAACAGCAGGTGTAACTACTGAGTATGTGTAAACAGATGGTGGAGA
Organism: Mola mola; assembly: GCA_001698575.1. NCBI lineage: Eukaryota > Metazoa > Chordata > Actinopteri > Tetraodontiformes > Molidae > Mola > Mola mola. The sequence continues at coordinate 16,448,023 of KV751319.1, forward strand.
GCAAAGATGGCAGAAGGCTCAAAACTGTCTTGTCTCTCTCCGTATACGGGAATGTTAGCTCAGGTTACACTGAGAGATGCCTCCAGCAACATTTCTCCTGCTGGTCCACATTCATACAGTGCACACACACCCTCCTCTTCAACAAAACAAGAAATGTCAGCCGATGTGTGCCATATCTACAGTACATATATTCCGTTTTCAATCTGCCTTTGTCCTTTTTTGTATATACATGCATGTGCATGCAAGTGTGTGTGTGTTTGTGTGTGTGTGTGACTTTCTTTGCTCTAAAAGACACACTCATTAGATGTACATTCTGAAGCATGCTAATTAACATCCTCGTAAGGACTTGAGCATCTCTCCTTCTGAAGAAGAAGCAGATACACACATAACAGTGAGCTGCACATGTACACAATGCACAAACAGATACACTTAAAAACCTGTGCTTATCCATAAGGAAACAGATCTGAACAGAGGAACACAACAAAACAATAACATAATGACATGCACGTCCTGCACAGAGATGCAGCCACACATAATGATATGCACAGGCTAATACATACACAGCCCATTCTAATACAGACTTGAAAACAAGTGCTTTGTTTTTTCATCAAGACACCATCCATCACTGTGGGAACGCTCCATGTTCTCCTTAGATGCATTAATAAAGGTCATGCGTGATGTACGGGGAGATTGTGCGTGTATAGGACTCATCTGTGACTTCTGGTGACTCGCACATGTTACAATGTCTGATTTTCCACGACATGGGAACCAGAGCAGCAGCCCCCCCGTTGGCTATACTTCGCTGATATTCATATGCAAATGTAGTGCGAAATTACTAATTCTAGTTTATTCCAATAACAGCACTGCAATTAGAGGAGTCAGTGGTCATGCAGAGGAGACACTAAGGTCAAAACAATATTTAGACAACTAAAATGAAAAACACTATGTTCTTACATCTAGAGTTAATTAGATTTTTTTTTTAAAACTAGTTATATTCTTAATAGATTTATTTAATTTAATTGCCAAGTTCTCCATCTCTTCTCATTTGTACACATTTGCTTCGTATGATGGCCCTGAACTGCACTATGTACTCCCACGATTGATCATGTATTGATGTGGTTGCAATGCAAATGTGATTTTGAACGATATGTACTGATAAAAAGGTGAGAATGCATAAACACTCTGAAGGACATGCTTGTTTCGATATCTCCTATTATATCTAAATTACATATTTCCCTCTATCTTACTCTACTGTATGATAGTAATGTAGTATATGACAGAATAATCCTTTTTAAATGGCTGAAAGGGGGTGGAAGTATGACTTTTTCCTTTTTCTTTCTGCTACGCCTGTGGTTATGCATGAAAAATCATTTAAAGACAAAAACTCATATTAACACACACACAGTGTAAAGGCCATTTGCTACTTGCTGCATTTTGTCTTCATGACATTGCTCTCACCGGGCAACTCACATAGCCCATAATTTAGCCCTTATCTTGCTGGCGGAGGTTGTTTGTAGGGGAATGTGTGCATGTTTGTGAGTTGGTGTATGTGCGTATGCTTTGATGGAGCCATTTTTTGTGTGTGCGTGCATCAGAACCAGACACCAATAACTCTGCACGCTATATTTACCACCACATTGATTTGCTCTATTGTTTGAGTCTTAAAAACATTCTGCATTTCCAATCAATTGCACCTACTTTGGCTAATTACTGCCTTTGGTTGAATAATTGGTACAGTGAAAAGGGAAATTGCAGGCGGTGTATTAAAAAATGTAGGAGCAATAGTCCGTCATCCAAGTTAGCTGGCTTAGATGGGGGAGCTTAACATTTAAGTTTAGTAATTATTGATGCACAAAGCCATGTGCTGGGGTGGAGGTTTAGAAGAGGTGGGTTGGCTGGCCTCAAGCAAACCCGCTTTTACAGAAGCCAGGAGCTGAGAACCGAGATGGGATCAATGCTGTAGGTCTTATTCGGATTCCAATTACAGCCGTTTCTGATCAATTGGCTACTCTCCTCACCGGCAAACTAGGCGTTCTGTCTTTGATCAATGGCTCACACACTCAAGAACACAGCTACAAACACACTTTCACTTTTTCAGGTTTTGTGCTTTACGGCGTGCAAACACACATAGTTACACACAGATGCAAAACCACCCAAATATGTTAGATCAATGCCCACTCAGCCTGAGAGCAGGATCTGCATTATTTCATGCTCTGCAAATTTAATGGATTGCAGGATAAAATGATCACCGCAGGAATCTTTCTTCCCGTTGTTTTTTGCTATTTTCCTCACACAGAGCCCTCTGGAATTCATTTGTGTGGGGAAGGACCTGTCCTTGGATGTGCTCTGCTCTGATATCGGTTTGGATCTTGAAATTTTGAACAGGTACATGTTCAAGGCACCTGCAAATTCCAGGTGGATATTGTGATGTTTTCATTCTTTGTTAGATAGAAACTGATATCTCTTCATTTTCAGTTGTCTGTGGTACATTATGCTCTGATTCTGTCCAAGTTCAAACTTGAAATAAAAGCCTCTCAGAAAAGAGGAGGGTTAAAGGATTACTTTACATGCTATTTCTGTACTGGTATGGAGAGAGACTGTTTAATCCCATTTACATATAACATAACATAACATATTCTTAGTGCTTTTATCCATCTAACTTAGTTGTTTGAGATATTGACCGTAGAGATCCCTGCCTTCTCGCCAATGTAATGGAACAACAGTAGAGAACTCATTAGCAGTGTCTCAATCCACAGACCTTGTTGTGAGCTGTTTCATAAAATTGTTATTTTTTTCTACAATCTACAACACATAACAGTACAGAAGGTGGGGCGCATCTACCCATGTTGGAGTGGCTCATGACAAAGCAGGATGTAAACATTATGGGCGTCGTCCTCGGGTGAGGGGCATCATTACCTAGCCCCTCAAACATGATGACATTCTGATGAAACTGGTCTGCAGATTGAGTACCAAACTTCTGTGATTCTAAGAAAAACAACTTTTTCGGACTGTAATGTGTGTGTGTTAATAGAAAAGCAAAGAAAGGATATTTGGAGGAAGACATGTTTGCAGGTGTGTTTTGTTTGAGGAATGAGGAAAAAAACCTTTGTCCTGTGAAACAGAAGTTAGTGCAGATGTCAGACACACACCGTTACCATGCTTCTTTTCCAGCATGCATCCGTGTCATATGTGTACTTTGAATGGAAGCCTCAGTTCATGTTGTTGACTTTATTTCTGCATCAGAAACAATCTCTGTGGCAATTGGGAAAGGGATTAATTTTATGCAAATGTATGCAAATAAGCATGACACAGAACTCCATCCACATTGGTTCTATGCAAATCATGTTTGCTAAACAGGCGTATTGGAAGGGCCCGTATTTCCCAGCCCCCTCCACCCGAATCTACCTCCTCAGCCTACCCTCCCTCGCTAGCATGGCCCTATGCTTCTGCTTTTTTAAATCACTTCCCCTTTCCCCCGCTTCAGTCTCCCTTAATCCCCTCTCCGCCCTTTCCAACCCCCACCTCTGTGTGTCTCTCTTCGCTCCTCTCTGTAATCCTCCTCTTCATTCCTCCCCCTCTCTCATCCTTCTGTGTGCTGCATGGCGTGTTAGTGGTTTGAGGAAGCACTAATGGGGCTTGAGGACAACATTGTCAAAGTGCCTGGAAAGCGCAGAGCTGGGAGGCATGCAGGAGGCAGCCAAGAGGGCCTGACATTAGACTTGCTAATGGAAGGTTAACAGAACACAGGGAAGATGGGATGGAGAAGGAAAACACAGGGACTAGAGGAGATAAAGAGGATGACAGGACTCCAGCAGCAGAGTGAAGGGTGGCCAGAGAGGAGGGGAGATAGAGGGAGAGGGAGTGTGACTCTGAAAAAGAGACACAGAGGCAGATAGAAGTGCTTCCAAGGGGAGATGGCAAACAGTCTCATCATCTGCTGGCCCATCCTGCCAGCACTTGGGGAAGAAGGAGGAAGAAGATAGGGAGGGAGGAAAGGGGTGTCTTTTTCCTCCCTGTACTCGCCAATCCTCTTTTCTGGTTCGCTATTTCATGAAGAGATTGTGGCATCACGCGTGACGTTACCCTTCAAAGGCGAGGGAAAGTGTGTATATGTGTTGGAATATAAAGGAATTCATACCTCCTCCAGTTCCACCCATTCCAGATTCCCTAGACAACCCCCATGACACACTCCACTGCCTTCACTGCAGTAGATGAATTCTTAGAAAACTCGCCCATCCGTGGTTTTGTGTTCATTTGTAATATCACCAAGGAAAGCGTCATTGCTCAAAAAAAGCGGCTTGAAAGAATTAAACTTTTCGAAAGAGCTTCTTCAACAATGTGAAGTGCCAAAACAGCACTGTGGCAGCTCCTGCGAAGGCTGTGTGATGCACTGAAGATGGTCACAGGACGAGGGCTGAAAGGGAAACTTACTACCGCACAGCGTGTGTGTAGCAGTCAGCCATAGTCTCACACTTAAATGGCATTTGTGAGTAATATGCTTTTCTCTGCTGCTATTGCAAGCAATGCAATACAACTAAGTAATATCTCTCTGCAGAGCAATACTGGCTGTCCTCGTTATGGATGAGTTGATGTCTGTGGCGTGTGTGTGTGTGTGTGTGTGTGTGTGTGTGTGCGTGCGTGTTTATGTTCATCCGTGTGTATATGGGCTTGTCAGATTCATTTAGACTGCACGTACTGCTGTTAGAATGAACTCTTTGGGGAAAAGGGGAGAGAGTCTTGTGTTAGACATGCATCATTAACAATTGTGACCAGTCACATGGCTGACTGTTTCACACCCATTAGAAAATAGGTGTGGAATGGGGGTGGTGAAGTAAATGACAGAATCACCAAGTGCAATGAATGCACAGGGATTTGTTTCAGTGACATTTTTGCAGGAAGGAAAATTCCACTTTATAATAACGCTCGTTTTTTTGTTATTATAACATTGTCGCTACTCCATGCATTGTGCAACATATTTGTCTTGTGGGAACATGTATCACCCTCAGGAGTTGGATGACCAGAAAGATCTTGAGAATGGCTATAATTTAACCAGATAAAACACTTTTGTCAATAATCCCTTAATATTACATTGGAAAAATGTGTCTGAGTGCACCTACAAGGACTGTGATATTTGGCTGACCAGTAGCATTTTGTGCAAGTGGTCTGCTTTGTAAACCGTGGGCCAGATCCACTAAGAATGAATTGCACCATGATTTGTGCAGTTACCACCCAAAATAAAATTTTAAATGTTTCATATGTCTTTGATTACTTAAAAAACCTGAAAAAAAAGCTAATATAAATAAAATGTACATTCCCTTTTTAGATGATGCGATGCCTACACTGTCTCAACATCAACACACTAGTCACCCTACATGTGGAGGACACTACCCTGTACCGACATACACCACCTTCATCAGTGCCCATTAAAAATCTGGTAGAAATCCCTTATTCCTCAGACACTATGAACCTCAAAGAGATTGACCGTCTTCTTTAACTGGTAAAATAAGCCACAGCACAGGAGAAATATACTTCAACACTAAGGGGACTCAAGTTTGAACAGCAAAGCGTAAGAGTTGAACTTGCTTCAGTAGCTAATAGTTTACCATGAGCTGGTCTGTGCTCTGGTAAACTTGAATCATCAACATCAACATAAAGCCCACTGTCACCTGACGCTGGTGAACTGCATTTCAGGGTGAGAACTTGAGTTGCATTGATTGCTCTGATGTATTTGGGTTTTACTGATCTGTTCACTTTTGTTTTTGAAGCATTTTGAATTTAGTGGATGACCTGCTTATCTCCTGACACAGCCAAAGCGAGTCTCTATAAACTTATTAACATTATTTAATATTATTAACTGTATTTAGACACTATTGTTATTGGTAAATTGTGGAATTGTTGCAGAGATGGAAACACAGCGTATTAATGAATAGTGAAGGCACTTTTATTTAGTGCCAAATCAAAACAAAGTTATCACAAGACAATCTTCATATAGAGCAGGTTTAGACCATAACCTACTCTTGATTATAGCTGACAGAAACCCAACATTCCCCTTACAAATAACGTTGTAAAACAGAAGAAAGCATATAGCTGGAAACATTTGGCGCAGATTCTTCTGAAAAATCCTTACCTATGCATGCCTGACATTACGGTACCGTTGCCTGACTGCAATCTCTATATCTCTCTATCTGCCATAATTATCACAAATGACAGCCCTTGTATTTTGCTACAGTTACCACCATCAGAGTGTTTTTGAGTAAGTGGAGAGGGGAAAAGAGAGAGAGAGAGATTGTGCTAATTTAATACAATGAGCAACAAGCTTTATTTGCATAGGGAGGGGGCAATTTTATACCACATTTTTGAATATTCCCTAATTTACATGCATGTAAATGGGACAGGCGCACTCTTGACGCTATACTCTGGCAGTATAAATTGCATGCATTTAAGATGCAGCTCACCTCTAGCACATGCTGTGTGGATTGCAGGCTATCTTCCTTCTAATTTGCACCTTTTGACGATGCTAAAGCCACACTATCCTTTTGTTAATTTGGTCCTTTGTGTACACTGTGTTCAGGATTATCAATCAACAGGAACTATAAAATAAAACTAATGTTGTAATACACAGGAATATATCCTTGAAGTCACACTGACAAAAGTGGCAGTGCAAAGGAACACTGAGGGGCTTTTGAAAAAGGCAGAGCAAAAGTAAGAAAATGACAAGCAGGGACAAGCATACACATGTACAGACGCTCACACTTGTACCAGACAATTTAGATTTATGTGGCAATACAATGGACTGGCAGGTGGTGACAGCCATTGTGGTGACATCCAGGCTCAGCAGGCCTCTGACTCTGTTGTCTGTGTGTCTCAACCGTATGTACACACTCCAGTGTCTTCGGCAGCTCTCATCTGTCATGACTAGAGAAGGCTGCTGTTCCGCTACGAGAAGCTGCTCTTTGGTTATGACAGACATTTCTGTGTATGTGTTTACACATCGCTGTTTATGTGGCTGATACAACACACTAGCTAATTCTCTGAACTATATGCCTGCAGCTAACAGCCCAAAGGAATCTGCATTTACTGTAGATACTGCTAAAAAAAACACAGTTGTGACATGTAAGAGCTTGTATCCATTTCAGCTTTTTCTATGCTTTTTGATCCCTTAAGGCCAGACATGTTATTCTGTCACACTCAAAAGCATCCAGCAAAGTTTTCTGAACAACATTGGCTCTGCTCCTTCTGTTGCCTGCTTTCTAATTCATGCTGTTGCAGAAGAGAGAGTATTGAAGTGAGCAAAGGCTGATGGGAGGATAGACAGTGAGTGGTGGCAGCATGGGGAAAGATGGAGACAAAATGAGAGAGAAGAGGAAAGAAAGATGGAGGAGTGATACGGTGCAGGGAGTTTGATTCCTGCGATTGTCAGAGGCGCTGTATTATTGATGTGCTGAGGTTCCCACATTGTCACGGAGATATTCAGGCTGTCACGTCCTGTGTGCATGTGCATGCCTCTGCGCATATATGTGTGCATGTGTGTGTGCGCATGTGCATGCCACACTAGTTTGTTGTCATTGCACAAGTCCCACAGGAGTGTCACCTGTCAACACCTCTATATCACAGGGAGATCAGTCACTGCAATGATTTCTCTGTTGCACTGCCCACATGGGATGGACATACAAACACACACACACACTCGTGGGTCTCTAATTGTCTGTAACATTCCACTTAATCAAATTTTTCTTTTTTAGTATGCATTATGAAGTTCCTCATGAGCTGAAGTAACTTACTGCTATATAATTGTGCATTTGTGTGTGCACGCGTGTGTGGATCATAAATAAACTACAGCAAATAATCACATTTGAGAATAGTAAACAAATGTTTGGCATGTTTATTTGATAAATGTTTACAGAATTATTATTATATCCCCAAACTCTGGGATATTGTGGAATAATTAGCATAACATCTGCGTACACCTCCACCACAGATCCTTTGTGTTGGTGGAAAGCACAAAGCTATTGGAGTCTTCAGTTTTGCAGTTTTTTCAGTTTCAGTTTTGCTCTGCTGCTGTCTTTGCAACTGGGATTTTTTAGAATATACGTTTACAAACAAAGTCAACCAAGCTCATTTTCATAGAAAAGCATAGATAATATAACCCCTGGTAGTACCACTGCCTTGGTGGCCTCCTATATAACGCTCTAAGACAGAGAGTAGCTGCTTTAGACCACCTCCAATGCTTTAAAACATCCCGATCACATATTTAAAAGCTGCTTCTTGTTTCTGAGTACATAAAGAAGTAGCTGAGCTGTAACACACCTTCACATTTTGAGTGTGTATAGTTAATCCTTTTCAAGACTTTCCTTACCCGTAACTATTTACTTAATAAAATAGTTTAATGAAGATAGAAGTCAGAAGAAGAATAGAAAAGCATCTGCGTAGAAAGTAGCTTCAGTTATGTTTTCTTAACTTTTTAAATGTCTTTTGAATTTTAATGTCTCATTATTGGCTTATTGGTGCAATGTTTTAATTTATCAGTGAGACTTGATGGCTTGTTTAATCCCCTAAATAAGAAAGATTTCTTACACCTGTATTCACAAATGAAACACAGAGAGATGTTGAGATCCCCATGCTTAGCAATATCAGTTAAGTGCCAGGTCTTTAGTAAGTTACAGCCATTAACAAATTTGCTGTCATCAGTGCTTCTTCAGCTTTTATTGCTCTGATCTAAAAATGTGTATAGTCTGTCGCCACCTCTGGGCAAGTACTGCCATCAAGATGACACACACCCTTAACCTTCAACTTGCGAAGCTCCTCATCGTACTTCGCTTTTATCGAGTGGCCTTGACCTGGATTCAGTTTCCTGGTTCTGTAATGTAAGAATTTATAACTTATATGACGATTTGTTAATCGACTTCACTTCAAGAATTGTCTGCAACATAATAGAAACCAAATGACAGACAGAACGATAAAAAAGAGAAAGAGGAAATAGAGAGAAGGCAAGAGATAGGTGGAGAGAGAGAGTGTGTTGTGCTGGCCTTCCCAGAACAGAAGGATCGATCAATAGAATGAGAGAGCCTCACTATTTCCTCTGCTGGTAGAATGAGCCTGGCTAATAATGGAAAGCAGTCATCATCTCTGCTTGTGCTCTCCCATTCCCCTCTTCCTTTGCCTTCATTTCATTTTTCTGGGAAAACAATAATAGCCCCGTATGAGGGCCACCTCACTCTCCCACCATGATCTGACATTTGAAAAACAAACCAGTTTAGCTGGAGGAGTGGGCGTCAAGTGTCAATGAACCTTCTGAAACACTGAGTCGCGACATCCTGGGAGCGCCAACACGCATAAGTGGTGCACCACATGACGCTGTCAAAATCCCTTAGTATATCCCAGCCCTACATCAGAAACAATAGAGGAATCTAGACGGCTGAAATGGTCCAATCATGGCTGCCGCATCCACACACTCACTACCTGCTCGTCGTAACGAGCCAAACGACCTTTTTCACTGCACTTGTTTTTGCCACTCAAACCTTGTCAGTCACTCGGCTCCACATCACAATTACTGCCATTCAGGAACTCGAGAGGCCCAATGCTTGCAACTTGTCATTTATGCAAATATTTTCATTTTGTGTGTATGTGTGGTTGTGTGTGCTTTAGCACATGCCTTTATGTTTCTTCCTTGTCTTTTTTGACATATATGATGTATGTGATGCAACCATACATAATTGCATGTGCTCTGATCAGTTCATCCCAAACCACCCATTGTCATCAATGGCAGCTGTTGTTGCTGGATGTCGTTTTGGGTTCCTTGTTGGGGAAATCATGTCGTTGTATAGACCCCTCCTTTTGCAGTGTGCTCAGCGTGCAAAAAGCAACAGGTACACAAGGGGTACAGTAAGAAAATGGCTGGAATGCTGGAGCGCACCATCAAAACTATGCAGGAGGCACAATAATAAAAGCATAGCCAACACAAGATATAATTCAGGTGCCTTGACAATTCCTGACAAGCGGGATAGTCTTATCCTGGTTGCAACTAGAGCCCGACCAATATATTGGTTTTGACGATATTGGCCTATCACAGATATATTGATCGAGGCTTATATGTTATCAATGTCAGCCAATATCAAAAATGTGGTTTTAAAGATACAGATGGGGTAATTTTGCTTTTCCAGTGAAGGTTGCTGTTTCAGTGCACTGCTGTCATTTAAGTCTGTAAAAGATCATTGTTAATCTGTTAGATTTTCTCCCTCCATAGCATATCTTTGTTACAAATATTTGCTAACCTCATTTGAGGGATCATTGTGGAAAATTTGTCTGTATCGGGCAATATCTGAAAACTAGGTTTATTTACTCCCTGATATCGGTATTAACACCAAACATTTCATATCGGTCAGGCTCCAGTTGTAACCACGGCTGCATAACTCCTGGCTCTCTTCTGCTGTCTTCTGGTTGTTGTCTCCAATACCAATATGCAAACTGTGGTAAATTCGGCATTAACATTCCTCAAGGTCCTCAGTTCTGAACCTGCACTTCCTTATAGGGCTTATTTTGCTCTCCAGCTGAGCGTTGACATTGATGTAGCTTTGGGGTAGCCAACATGAAGGGATCCTTATCAAATGCTTCAGGTAGCTTTTGTGGAAGCTGTCTTCAGACTTAATGTGATGGCTGCAGGCTTCCTAAGCTTTGGTGATTCAGAAGAAAAAGGCTCTCTCAGTATATTATGACCTTTTGTGGAGGTAAGGATGTGCTTGTTCTGAAAGGCACTCCCAAAGGCAGCTGATGCCTGTTTGATGAGGCTCCAGATTTTGTTATCAGTGCTTCTACCATCAGAGATAATGTTTTCCAGATATTTGAAAGATGGAAACAGCCTCAAGGAGTTGGTGGGACACTGGTACACCACTGTCAGCCTGAACCTGCTGTACATTCTTACAGTCAGAAGAGGACTTGAGTCTGGACCCCATATCACAGTTGTCTGGATACTGAATCTGCAGGACCTGCTCTCTGCAGGGGTGTGGTGTCTGTGTGGATCCCTCTGATGTTGAAGAGGAGTCTTCAGCTCTGTTGTGGATTAGCTTGGTGACACACAAGACTGCACAGGTTTTATTTCATACACACACACACATGCACACAATCACAGCGGTGTGTCTGTCCTGCTGATGTCAGAAAGAGCGAGCTGTCATTCAGACAATAAGATCACAACAGGGATGCGGCATCACATCACAGTCACATGTCAAACAGAAGTCAGTGACAGCTTACAGGCAGCAACTGTGTGTCTGCTGTCCGCCATGCTGGAAGACAGACGGAGAGTTGGTACATAAGGAAAGACACACTTTAAGCAGATAGAAAGAGACTGGTCCTTTTAGCCCAACACCCCTCCTCCCCCACTCCTCTTCCTCCCAAAACACCCCAGCCTAGCTCTCCTCCTCTTGCTCAAGTCGTTTCTTCAGATCTTTACAGCTATGTCGTCATTCCTCTTTTTACTCAGCATCATGACACTAAACGACTAACTTGAATCACGTCCTCTTCAACTCCTCTTCATCTTCTCTGTTCTTACTTTTCCTTTCCTCTCTTTTTCTTTCCTGATTCCATTTATCTCCTTTTCCTCCTTTCCTTTCTCTTCTTGTCTCCTCCTACCTGTACGTCACAACCAGATTTCCATTTGGAGCACAGTGAGGGATAATTAAAATTCAACAACCTTGCACAATAACTTTTAAAGGCTGATTTTTAATTAAACATTAATGGGGATCACTTCTTATTTGCTGCACAAATGTCCATTTGTTTCTTTCTCACTCGATTTCCGGTGAATAAATGAAAAATGTAGTATGTTCCCGTGGTTCGAGTATAAGATTTGGATATTGAAATGAAATACATTCTTACTTCTTAGACAACAGTGTCCTTGATGAATTACTGCCTTACAACGCAGCAACCAAATGGAACTGTCTGTTGTTTTTTTGCTTTGTTATATTGTTGTTTGTTTGTTCATTTATTCTTCAGGCTCTGTGAGTTGAGGATCAAGAAGGTTAGTGGTTTTATTAAAAAGCAGCAGGGCTTTTATCAGTGCCACCTCAGCAACACTAAATACTCTTTATCTACATGGCATATAAATGACATATGAAATTTTCAATGCTTTGACCTGGCTTTGATTTATCGTTTTTAATGCTCATACTTGTGTGACACAGAGCTTATAATTCAGAGGATAGCTTGTCAGTGTTGTCTGTAGTTGTTTGCCATCTTGTCATAGATGCATGTTTGCCAATATTCCTTTGATGTAAAGAACATAAAAACATTGCGATATTTGCTGAGCATCTCATTTTGCCTACTTAATTGTGAATTCCCTTGATCGGCTCCTAGCGCCTGCGATGTGCCTGAGCAGAGGCCGTTACATGCTCTTCAGCTAGTTATTCATGAGTCTTTGATCATGGCAATGATGGTGCTCAATCAGCGTGCCCATCTCTTCTGCTGCAAGTGTGCATGCAGCGTTTAAGTACGACATCTCCTGCTGACAAAGTGGTTTTAACTCGTGTTTATATAGACTCTTGCTGGCTAGTCTAGACTTTAAGTAATACATCTCACACCTGGAAGGAGAGACAGACTCTTTGATGGTGATGTCTTCATCAAATAGACAGGAACAGAGAGACAAGCAGAGCGAGATGGAGGGAAAAGTGACCGTACATTCCATCAAAATAGGATGGATAAAAGTTTTATCATTACATTTGTCTGTCCAAAAAGAATTCATCACACACAAGTTGGATTGTAACAGATTCAGTTTATAGCTAATTTGAAAGGGATTTTCTGAAGAAATGTGACTTTGAGCCAACTAGCAAAATTAGATGGATATGCAAGCAATATAAACACATGCATATGCAAGCAGACCGCATAGCACAAGCTCTCGCAGAGTCCTGTATGTGTGTGTGAGTGTGAATATGTGACTGTCCATATACAAGACAGTGTTTTGCTGGTTTCTTTCTCTTTTTTTTTTTGTGCATACGACCGGTTTGGGAATCGCTTAACATCTGTCACTAACTGTTACGCCTGTTTCAGCCAGAGGGCCAGAGGAGGAGATCGAGGAGGGAAATGAGAGTGACGGAGTGAGACAGAGAGATGGAAGGAAAGGATCAACCTACTACCTCAAAAAGTGTTATTTTTCCTCTCTGTGTCTCTTCTTTCACATGCCCACATGGGTTTTTTTTTTGTCTGTGTTTTACTCAGAGGCAAGTGGTGTAATCCCAACCATTTTAGCCCGAGGTGGAAGCCCTGAGCTGGGTTAAATATCACTGCACTCCTGCTCTGGCACCATTGCACTTGATCCGTGTCATTTTACGGGCAGTATAGCTTTTGGCTGACACAGCCCAATTCACTGCGTTGGTATTTGTGTCCTGGAGACACACGAGAATACAAGAGCACAGGTCACTCAGCCACCCACATAACAATGAGAGTCCTTTCTCTAAATCCTCCTCTTCTCGTCCTTAAAGGTCAGGGCTCATCACCGTGTCAGATGGAGTTTATTCATTCCTGTTTTTCCACCAACATCATTCTCACCGAGTTCGCTGTCAGAATGGGTGAATGTAGCACACTTGCTGAAGTCCCCCTCCCGCTTCTCCCTCAAGATAAGTCTCCTCTTTTCAGGTTTATTTCTGTGACATATTATGCATAAACATATGCAGGCACGCAATCAGACATGGATTTCGTCATTATTCATCTGCCTGTTTACATTTCAGATTAGCTTGCAGGTGAGAAAATGGAAGCATGTGATGAGATTTTCCTTAAATCCAGCCATTATCTTGACTCAGAGCTCAGCCTCTCTGGCTCTGCTGCACATTATCTGATTGCACATAGCAATTCCTTGATGCTGCTTGTGGAAATTGGTTTGCCAGGCACCATACACATGAAGAAGAAACTGATACAGGGAGAAGTAGAAGAATTCTTGGCGATTAACATCACCTCTTTAAACTGACTGTTTAAAATCTTTTGACTCTTAAAACACTCTTCTTTCTCTCACTTTCCTCTCATAGTCTTTCCTACTCCTTTTTTATAGCTTCACCAAAATACAAATCTTTCAATTACTAGGTTGG
>KV751319.1:16462098-16486166 GCA_001698575.1 Mola mola
TGTATGTGCAAAAGTTAGACACTTGTTAGAGAATCACTGGTGTCAGGATGCATTAAACAACTTAAACTGAGAGCAGCGTGATGTGGCTTAATTTAAAGGATTAATCCAAACGAACATAAATGATTTTGCCAAATAGCCCTGAGCTATTGTCAGGACAGATTAAAGGTGGTCGCTGAGATCTAAAATGGAAACCCACTGTCAGATGTATTACGATAAAAGCGGAAATATTTACATGCCAAAAGATGCATCCTGGTGTACTAGACCCTTAATTACCCGTCTTGTAAAAACCTGGTTTGAAATTAACGGTTTGTGGTTGCTCGCAGCCATAATGGCTATCATTAATTCTTGTCTGCTTTGCTGTTGTGGTCCTTCAGCTCCTGTTGTCCTTAAAGCGGAGGCAAACATGACACTAATGCACTGGGCTTCCTTTTCTGCTCTGCAGCCAATTAGAGTGACAGCAGCTTGTCTGCGTGGCCCAGCGGAGCATGTCTCTGGTTCTGTCCAAACCTGACCCCTCTGCTGTTGCTCCCTCGCCTCCGGCTGAAAACTGCCGATCCATTGCGATGGCTCGGCGCTCTACAGGCAGGTCACATCTGTGAGCCACTATGTCAAGTGTGATGGGTCCTCAGGGCCTCGTTGACCTACCATGGAGATTATTAGTTCTGAGATATCCCTATGAGTTACATGGAATGGTGTGGTGTGTGTGTGCAATCATTTTTGTTAACTACTCGGGACATTAGACATCCACCTATAACGGGCCAACCATTTTTTATGTCCTGGTTGGGCCTGGGGCTAAGATATGAGTTAGGATTAGGCCGAATTGGTTAGTGTAAGGATAAAACCGTACTTACACTGTACAAGTAAATCATCTGTGATGTGATACCAGTGTTCACATCATGTGCTAACTAGGGATTGGTCATAATTTTCGACTATTCTAAAAACTCTAAAAATTCGTCCAATTATCAGTTTGCCTGAAAATATACATTTTCCTGTTGTTTTTGTCCGCACCTGTAAATGACGCGATAACTGGTGATGTTGCGTGACCACTGGTAAAACATGCATAACATGGTGATTCCCGCTCGAGGTCAGTATAGCATTGGTCAGACTTTCTGACGGCCGCTACATCCTACTGTAGCTATAAAACAGCAGAAACATGCAAAGACTATTACAGCTGTCAGAAAGTTCTGTGTAGAAGTTGTTCAACAGAAATGAAATTTGTGGATGGTTCAGGGTTTTTGGAGTTTGATGGTATTTGTCCAGGCAGAGTAGAGAAAGACAATTATTGCAAGACTGGGGAAACTGTATGATGATAATACAGCTGAGCTGTGCAGCCATTTAACTGCTTTCACACCTGAGTCATAAAATTTGTGTTGTGAATTGGGTAAAAATCGTTACCGGCATCTTTATGGCTTAGTTGATGTCAGTGCACGGTGCACATTTTGCCGTGATGTAATAAGTGATTCTGTTGTGTGATTTCGAGTGAAACAAGAGATAAGGCTTTTATTTTTCCCAGTCAGCTGTGTCTTTTTATTGTGCTGTTAAGCTTAAAGAGTCCATAATTGTATCACAGTCAAATATTCATTGAAGAATTCCCAGTGAAGATGGAATAGCATTTGGGCTTGACATGCCCATTCCTAGTGCTAACACTACACAGCTTGATCATCAAGCCACAACCCTAATGCTCATATTTCATTTGGGCTTGACATTTTTCCATACACAGCTTGATCATCAAGCCACAACCCTAATGCTCATATTCAGGCTCACATACCCAAAAAAAGTCTTTTCATTGAATAAAATGATATCTCATAGAAGCAGATGAAGCCTTAGAGAGCTTTATTCAACAGCATAAACACCTGAGTTAGTCAGCAATTTATAGTAAAATATCAAATAAAGTGTCCTGTTGACATTTTTCTCAATATAGAATTCATCCATATGGTCCTGCCACCAGCACCAAAAAACTAATGAGCTAAATCTGAATGGAAAAGCTGCTGAAGATTTCTGCTCACATTTCTATTGTTTGTATTGGCTGTGATCAAAGGACGAGGCATGTATTCTATGCTGTTGCCATAGTTCGATCTACCTGGCCTACATATTTTACCATCCCCATGGCACTGTCAGACAATGTGTTTGCTACTCTGTACAGAGGCAGCGGCAAACAAAGATCTTTGGGGCCCAACTCCTGGCTGTGCTTCTGCTTTGCATGTGATAAATTAATCTGGATGTGCGACGACTGGAGCAGTTGGTGCGGCCACGATTGCTCAGCTCTCCCTGCAGTACAGTGCACAGCACTGAATTAAGATGAAATTTGGTAAACAAGTCATGTGGCTCGAAAATCTAATCTAAACTATTTAACCTAATAAAATTAGCTTAAATCGTACAGTGTCCGTCCTGTTTGGATTAGGCTGTAGGATCGGTGTACAAACCTGGATGCGTGTGTGTC
Organism: Mola mola; assembly: GCA_001698575.1. Lineage (NCBI taxonomy): Eukaryota > Metazoa > Chordata > Actinopteri > Tetraodontiformes > Molidae > Mola > Mola mola. Next base: position 16,464,539 of record KV751319.1, read on the forward strand.
TGTGTGTATCAAGGGACAGCTGGGGCACAACATGGATTTTCCTTCGACTAGATAACGTGTGCTGATCAACCCAAGTTACCAGAAACTAATACAGTAGGGGTTAGCTACAAACCACCTCGCTTTTAGAAAGGGCAGAGAGTGGGAGAAAATAAAAGAGACAGACTGGCCGTTTCTAAATACTACAAGCCCTTGTCAGTAAAGAAAACATGGCAAGATGGGGCCTATGACAAAAAGAAGGAGATGGCTGTAAAGAGTTTTGAAATGCCAGCGCGACAAGCAAATGGTAAATTGAAATACATTTAAGTCTGGTTTATTGATACGCTGGATTTGAGGCACTGGCAGATGTGAATTCCCTTTCAACTTGCAGTACTGCTGGATCACAGGCCCAGACTCCCCTGGGAGCTAGACTTTACCAAACACACCACTCAGCTATGGATCGAAATAGAAAATGAAGGATTTTTATTTTTTTATCCCATAACAAAACGGCTTTTTTGAAGTCAAAGTCTCTCCATATGTCCTTCTTGCCTTCTTGTCTTGTAGGTCAGATACTTCAGAGGAAATAGTCCATGTTACTCTTGCTGTCAAATTCAATTTGCATCAAACAGCTGCTCATTGTAATGCTTGAATTATACATTATAGGTAGGAACAAAATGCACATGAATTGCACATTTATTTCACTTGCTCGTGTAATCTCACCTGTGCATATTAATCTGTGTAAAGTGGCTGATATAGAGATGTACAGGAGTCCAGTCCGTAGAAGTAGCTAATGATTACTACTGCGCCGTGTGAACAGCCTGTGCTGTGCTGCAGCTGTCAGAAAACGTGTAAAGTCCACGGGGGAAGCTCACACCCACTCTCAATTACAGTTTGCGCTGACAGCCAGCCTTTCTGCTCATCAACCAGCCAACCCACCCGGTCATCAGCCAAGCTTGACTCTCCTACCGTTCTTGCTCCAGACAAGAACTACCTGTAGCTCTGAACCTTCACTAGCATCTCTAATACCGTTTCCAGCTGACCTTTGCTATCTTAGGGCTGAAACATATGCGTGGCTCTTCTGTGCTGTGGATGCGGACTGCTTTATACATTATGACAAGCATCTGTCTGAAACAAACATGCAGCCTAGTGTTGTAAGCATGTAAATGATTTTTTAATCAGTTTTGGCTTGCGAAATGTACTCTTTTCAAGCCACAATTTTGAATTCTGAAATTTGGGCATCTGAAGGGTTGTTTGGAACAAAAAAATTATCATCATCTTGGGCAAAGAGAAACATTTTTTTGGTTAGTCAGTTTGTCAAAACACCTACTGAATGAATTTTGTGCGTGAAAACAGATGGATGAAATTAGAGAATGCATTAGTAGTTTAATGTTACTTGTTTAATCAGTTTAATCTGAAATGTGTTTTTAAATAGAAATCACACATTTCTTTCTGATTTCTGATTTTTTTTGGACACAAAACACAAACAACAAACAAAACGGCTGCAATTGCCATGCATACACATTATGTCTGACTTTTCATCAGGCACGTGCAGGACTTATATCAGAAAGTGTCATAAATCATAAGAGACTCACAAAAGGCTTCAAACTGTCTAGACTTCACTTTCTCACTAGACTCACCTCCACTTGTACTTCACTTTCACTAAGTTCCCTCCAATGTCTGTTCCTTTTTTCAATTTGATACTTCACACGAGTCACTGATGCTGCTATATAGAATATAAATATATATTGTAGCAGTCAATCATACTTATTTACACTAATAAGGTCTTTTGAAAATCTTGATTCTTTCTCCACCTACTATTGCTTCTTGTTTGCCTCCTCTCTTCTCTCGCTGTCTTTTTCCTCCCTTCTGTCGCTGTTATCCCTGTCTCCTGGGTCCCTGAAGCCCTAATCAAGGCTCTCAGATGAGGCACACAGAGACAGAGAGAAAAGAGCACAAGGGCTCCAAGTTTGTTCACTAATAGGGCAGAGGTTGGAATCTGTCAGCTGTGGCCGTAAAGACTTTGGTGCTGTGGCTCTGACAGCACGCGGCTACTTCGGAGTAACTAGGAGACCCAAGTGCTCGTGCCGACGGCCCTGCACAGACACAGGCTAACTGCGAGCTGCAACGCTGTTTGGATGTGTCAAAGACCCCTAGAGGAATTGGAGGAGGAAGTGTCTATCAAAAAACCCATTTTTTTTTCTGTACTGAAGTCATATAAATAGGAGCCCCCTCTTCTTTTCCTTTACACTTTTGCAGTCTTCTTCTTCCTTGCAACTTGTCCTTCCATTGCATCTTTGCCCCTAATTTCTGTGGCTTAAGCTCAGGTAATTTGAATATGTAGATGTGAATGTATGAATGATTAATTAGAGAAATGCAGGGGGATTCTGATGTTATGCCTCTTGCATGCAGATATCGAGTGACTGATTTGCATAGATCTTAACCTTGTCCTACAAGGGTCACCCAAAGCAAATAGTCCATTTTGAATTTATTCATATGTCCAATAAAGTGAATTATTATCCAAAATTATTAGTAAAAAGCTGAAGTGACATAGTGACAGTTTTGTCATTTCCACTCTGCTAAACTAAGCACAGCCCAAATGCCCCAGTCTCTGTGGGATGGTTGGGGAATGTCAGGGTCAACAAGTGCTTTAGCTGATGTATTAGCCAAGCTGACATGTTACATATATGTTACTCACATGGGGTAAGCGTGATTGATCACTCTCCAAGCTCTGACCAGTTAGACTTTTTTCTCTGGTCTAATTGGGCACAGGAGACCTGCATTGGGGGAACAAACCTGAGATATGATCACATGCCGTTTTGGTGTGGCAGTGAAACATGCAGCCCACCCTGTGCATTTTTACATGTTGGAATAACTACAGACATTTTAAAATGCACACATGATGATGTTTTATATTATGTTTTCCAAAACAAGATCTGCGATTGTGGCAATGGTTATGAAAAGTATCGTCTCAGTAATCGTTTCCCCATTAGTTCGTCCTTCAAGCTCTATGTGAGGTTGAAGCGTTTTAGTCATTGATAATAACGTTGATGTTTAATCATCTGTGTGCTGCTGGAGCCAGAACAATTGTTGTTTAGGTGAAGATGAACCTTGTGTTAGATGTCTAATTTTCAAACCACTGGAGAGAATCTCCCCGCTGTGTTTCAGTGGAGCTGGTGAAAAATGTGCAGACCAAATGTAATTGAAATGTAGTCAGAGGAGATTTTTTTTTCAGTTAAGTTGAATTTGATAGCCTCCGAACTGTGGGGACATTTGCATATTTTTAATTAAATGTCTGGGGCATGTGTTTTTTTTTCTTCCACTATCATTTAAACCGTCTTGTCACTTACTATATTATGGCATTAACTATCTATTTATTTATTTATTTATTTGTTCCGTCTCATCAGTTTACATTAGTCTGTTTTCTCATTTTTATTAAGAAATGCCGATTTTGAACATGTCTGTTCTGCTTCAATGAGTAATGCTGGTCTGTGTCTGTGTGTGTGTGTGCTTGGATTATATGTTTCTGTTATGTCAAACCAAATTACATACCCCCTTTTCATCAAACATGTCTCTACATGTCATTTCCTTGACCAGTTACACCTTTGCAGAATGGTTGCCATGACAGCCTTGGAGTCCCGGCCTCTGCAGGGCATGCGTGGTTGTATACATACTTTAATTTCTGTATTTCAGCAACGAATGCTTTCCAGAGAAGGGCAGTAAACAGCGATAAGGGTTTAGTCCTGTTCTTATCTCTGTATGTTGTGTAATCTTCTCAAGAAGATTCTCATCTTCTTGAGAGTCCCACAAGTCTGATCAGAGGTCAGTTTAAACCATTCTCTGATCAGTCTCAATCAATGTCTCCTTCTTAGCAGCGTTGATCAATATGTAGCTTGGCAAGGGGCATTTTTAGGGTTAACAATAACTGTTTAGATTATGAAAGAGACATATGAAAGAGGCACTTGTTTGGCTTACGGTTTTCTGTTTATCTGTTTGTGTGTGAGGGATTGAAGTCGTGCCAGAGGCTCAGTCAGGTAGTACAAAAGAACAAACACATTTTCTTTGATTCTTTATTTTTTTTTTTTTGTTAACATGCTTCATAAAAGTCAAACTCAGGTTGAGGAAATTTTTTGCTGTCTAGATTATTTATATTCACCCCTCATTCATTCCTCAGGACCTGCGGTTTTCCTTGCTCCAGTTCCCCTTCAGAGATCGACACACCGTCGTACGTCCCAGTGCCCAACACACCCACAGAGCAGAATGGTCCAGTGAGTATTGCTGAGGAACAGAGAAGGAAGCCCGGAGGAAGTGTGGGCACAGGGGCAGTCTGGGGTCAATAAGTATTCATAAAAGACAAATGAATCCATAGCCGCGGCCTAATACCAATTACTTTTGATCACCTAATCAATTAGAGTTTGTTAGGGTTACTGTAGCTAAATAGAAAATCAACTGCGACATTCACCATTGACGTCGAGATGACTTTTCATCAGCCAGCACATCGGACATGTTAATTTCCTCATCAAGGTGGAGAATGGAAGGATATTCACCCGCTTGGTCAGAAACACACACTCCTGCACACACACACACACAGTTATTACAGGCATTTTACTAAATATCCCTGTGGCCCCTTAATAGACAAATAGCATCTGATTCTATCAAGCAGAGTATTGAGAAAGAGAGGGCGAGGGAGGGGAGAAAATTAACCGGGTCCTCGGTGGCAGAGAGAGTATGCAGCACTGAGAGAGGGAGCAAATGTGTAATTCAGAACTGATTGATTGTACAAGAGAGAGTGAGAAATTGAGAATGAGAGAGATAGAGTGTAGAAGAGGGAGAGATTCAGAGAGCGAGAGACAGATAAAAAGGATCGCAATTGGGGGGAGGGTTTAGAAGTGAGGGGCAGAAAATGGAAGGTAGAGATGTGATAGATGGATCGCAGGAGTGAAAGATTCAGACGAGAGAGAGATGGAGCGGTCGTCGTTCCCCAAATCCTCGATGGGCGTTAGTGTTGTTTTACCTATTCCTCATTCCCATCCTCAACCTAGGTTAAGTTGTGGAAGAGGAGTGGCAGCAATATCAGGTCAAGCCCAGGGAGGGGTAAAGCCTAGTGGTTAGTATTCCCCGTGTGTGTCAGCAGGGCGATGAGGGCGAGAGGGTGTCTGGTGGGGGCAGGGAAAGTATGTTTGGAGGATGAGGGTTTAACTTGGCAGAAATCAAACACATGGTCTCCTCCCTTTGCTGCTGAATAACTTAACATCACTTCCTTAGAACGCCACAATTAGGCTTCACATTTATGATTTTGAGTGAATGTCTTTAATAATTATTGGCTGGCATTCATGTTCCCACTGGGATTAATTTCATTCATTCATCAGATCAAAATTTTACTTTGTCCAATACTGTGACCAAAAAGAATCAATGTGTTAAAGATTACTGCCTCATGCTGTCATGTTCACCATCAGCATGTTAGATTTGTCAGTGCAAATGTGCTGACATGCTAATGACAGCCTTTATTAAGGTAAAGTGCTTTGGCACCTGAGTAGAGCTTCACAGATGTGCTACCATGATTGTGGACTTTTTTTTCCCCCTGTTTAACCTTTCTCTTACTTTTACTACGTGGTTTGTGTTGCATGAGCATTACATAAAAACTTTAATCATTGTTGAATTTAGTATGGCTGATACACATAACATGCATCAACACCCTTTTGTGTTCTTCACAAGTATTTTGGTTGTATTTTTTTCATGGTCTGAAGTATAGCACCATTCAAGCCTCCTGACTCCTCAAAGTGCACAATGTTTGTCACATTCAACCATTCATGCAAACTGTTCACTGGCAACAGGGAGCATTCAGTTTGGGCAGTTGGGGGTTCAGTTACTTGCCCAAACACAATTTGACATGCTGCCTGTTGTGGTGGGCATTGAGTCGCCGATCCTCCAATCAGATTCTTAGCCACAGCCCTTTAGTGCATTTCCATCTTCATTCTTATAATTCAACAGAGCAATCCATTTCTCCTGTGTCAGGATTGCTATGATTCTGACCACACCTCAGTAATGACACATGCACTACACTGTGTGCTGCTTTGTGTCGAGCATAAGATAGAGTCCTTGGTGCATTACAGCCACCAAGATTCCTGTGCACTTATGCATGTGTGTGCATGTATAAGTCTGAATTCTGAGTATAAGTACAGCTAGTGGATGTATGCAAAGAAGTGAACTCACTCCAGGTGGCTTCTCATCACTTCCTGTACAGGAAAACGCACATGGGATCACATACTAAATATGTCAAATGCACAGATCTCAGCCGAACAGGCGTTTGTGTGAATTAATTATTATTCCTGTCATTTTATTTCCCCCTGCCCTCTATGACCTGCCCTCTCTCTAATTTGTCTCTCTCTCCAAATCCCCTCCTCCCTCCATTTCTTTGAGGCCAATGGCCGAGACGGGCTCACACGATGCAGTATTGATGTGGACTGTTAGTTAGTTGTTCCTCCACACATAGTCCTTCCTGTCTAATTAGTGCCAAAGGAAAAGAGCCTGCGTGAGTCGGTGTGTGTGTGAGGTGTACGTGTGTATATGTGTGTACATGTGTGTCCTCGCCTCTGCTCTCTTATCTCTGAGCTCTCATTAACCAGGGTTTATTTTCCTTAGCTTCATTAGCATTCCCGTGGCAGCAGCTGTTACCTCTGAGCTAGGCTAAACGCTAAATGGTAGCCATAAGAAGTCAGTTTGCCCCTTTTCATTAACATTAGCCTGTTTACATTGTCTAAGTGTTTGTAAGTGCAGTGACACAGCTTTCCTTAATAGCTCTTTGGTACCGGGTCTATATATGAAGTGTTTGCTTTTGCTTTACCACTTTCAAATAGCCAGAGAGAAATTGTCTCTCCTGCAGAATATGCTAAATCTGCTCCCACCTTTGAGTGAGTCCTCTTTGTCCGCGCCCATGAGGAGTTCTGGCTGCTTTATTAACATGAAGCCAGCGTCCGCATGGCAATGTTTCCTTCAGGTATGAGACACTCTGCAGTTTTCTAATGAGAAAATAGAGGAAAGAGGAACAAACGAGGAAAACACCAGAAGGGCAGCTGATCCAGGCAAAGACGTGGGGGAGGTGGAGGTAGGAGGAACGGGGAAATGGAAAATGAATGAGCATAGCAGGACGGGATAGATAGAAGGAGGTATAGAAGGTAGTTTTAGGGTTCCCACTATATGCTCCTCATTACAGTGAGTTATTTTCTAGAGAGATTGTGGAATATTAGGGGGAGCTATGTAGAGGAGTCCAGGCTGTGACAGGAGAACACCTGTGCTAGGGTGACACAAGAGCAAAAGGTACAACTACCATCCATCCTTAAGGATCACCATGGAGAAGATTGTTGAGCAGAAACCAGTATGGTCCCAGAGGATGGGGTTCAAAGGTCAGCTGCTCTGCATTTCCTCCATCCATCCTACTCCTCCGTCTCCCACTGACACACTAACCCCCATTCCTCCACAAATGCAGTACCACACATGACACACATGTAGCTTTACCACAAGCTCACAACCAAAGAATCATCGTGGTAGTTTATATAAATATATTTCCATATCACCACTGACCAGGAACAACAGCTCACAGACACTTCTGTCTTTAAATCAGTATCCATCGCAATGGGCTAAGGATGGACTGATAATAAAAGTAACAATTTGGCTGATAACGATATTGATATCCTTTTCTGTCAAGGAAATAAATAAATCCTCTGTATGAAAAATAACTGAACTGAACCTTTACAGCATACCAATCAACCCTGTTCATATCCGCCGATACTGATATTGAGCTTATAAATTGGTGCATCCCTGCAATGAACATTCTTTTTTTGCAATAAATTGCATTAAGGTAAAGAAGAAATAGAGATTATTCAGCAGTCAGCAGTCAATCATCCACGATGTAAAGCCGCCGCCAAACATGTATTTTCCAAACTCTCTTGGTCTCCTCTGTCAGGTGAATATTGCTTGAGGATTTAGTGGTGAGACCGATGTGAGTAATTATGCAGAAAGCCGTCATACCTTCTATCGTCCCTCCTCATCCGTCTCTTCCACTCTCTATCGCCTCTCCCCTCTGTCTTTATCAGTCTTTGCTACCCAAACCGCCCACTAACCCTGTCCATCAGCAGCCTGCTGCTTACATATCCTTGCAGAAGCTGAAGTGGTCATTATTCACAGCTTAGGCTACGGCTGTTTGCTGTGAAATAGCTCACAGTGTGCTAACATGCGTCCAGAAATGCAATTAGCATCGCGTTTAGCATAGCTATTTTACATGTTAACCCATCAAAATGCAAAGGCCTTTCCTCAGGACTCCTTTATTCACTTTGACAATACAATCATCATGAAGAGGCACTCCCATCATGCACTTTGGGGTAGAAAAAAAAGCAAGTGGGGAAGTGTGACAGTAAGAAAATTAACAGAAATGCCCTCTTTCATTTCTCCGCCCCTGTCTCGCTGTCATGTAGTCTCAATTTCAATCTGGCCTTTTTGCCCACAATAAGTCCCCAAGAATCTCTGCACTAAATGGAAAAATCTCTCTCACTGATGGATTGACACAGAGGTGCACGTGGAACACAAACTGGCAATAGAATAATGTTATTTCAACAGAATGGCCAGTGAGCCCTTTAAAGAGGATCCCTGCTGTGGCTGCTGTGTACACACGCAGTCCCCCAAAAGACCCACAAATAACAGGTCTAAATAATTTACAGAGAGACATGTCTGGCCCTTAGCATGAATAAGTAAAAGGCAGCCCACTGGCCAGTTGCACTCCCTCAATGTTCCGCTTTGACCACGTACACGTTTAATCAGCTCATAAATATTGCACTGCTGCCTTACTTGATAGGTTTGTAAGTAATTCTGTATTTGTTTTGTTCTCATTTAACTATCCTTTAATGAGTGTACAAGAGACAAATTGGCTATACTTTTTCATTTTCCATTCATACATTTTAATATCAGAAATTTGAGCAGAGGTAGATATTGATTTATTGTTTTTTGTAATTGTAAACCATTAACCTACAGTTTAAACCTCTCATTGTTTTTTTTTCCTTTAGATTGCTTGCACCTGCCACACCTACAGAACCTGCCTCCTGCATTTCAAAGCATTTTAACAAAGTTTAACATGTCCATGTTAGGCTTTTCTCTGTCTATATTTCAGCTACAGTACACTCTCTACACACAGCACAAAGTTTTTTTTGTTTTAAAAACTCGTATGGCATTTATTTTTCAATTTTGCTTAAATCGGTGTAATTTGTATAGGACAAGTTTTTATAAAACCACTGTATATGTTGGACCATTCTATGGATATAATGATTCATGTTGGAGTGCTAAATGTGACAAATTGGAGCATTGCACCACAGATCATAACCTAAAGGTGACTACAAGGAAACACCACGAATAGGATAAATTGATAAATGAAGCATCAGTGGCATATTACAACCAAATACTCTTGGTCATTTTCATTTTGGTGAGTCAAACTATGCATGATCTTTGTTTGGGACAGCACATTCTAACTAATCAGAGTGGTACGTACTGTTCCCTTTAAAACACTGGTGCATTGGTGTTTAAAAAGAGACACTCTTATTTCACTGAGTGACATGTATGTGGTCTTTGGCCAGTAGATCCTTGGCCTCACCTACTTCTCAGACCCATCAACAACTCCATTTGAGTTTAATTAATTTATTATTTGAATCGCTACACGTGGCACCAGGACTAATTAGGATCAAATGTTCCTTACTGTTCTGTGTTCTTTTACACAGCCAAAAGATTACATATATACATTTATTTCCAGAGTTTTGAATTGTTTGATTGTATAAGGCCCTCCATGTGATATTTGAATGATACAGGCAGAAATATAATTAAACCATACCAAGTCTCGTCAGCCTAAAAATGTGATTTTGTATTAATCACATTGCAACAAAAAATATTTATATCAGTTATAAATAAAGTAGGACCCAGTACAGACCCATGGGGGGTACACCATTTGGTGCAGGTTAGAGTGCACTCGCACTTGGCCCAGTTGTTTGTGATGTGCCAAAACATGATTGTCCCCCTTCCACACTTCCCCACTGGCCTGCACTCAGACTGCTCAAATGAAACCCTGCCTGAATACGATTATTATTTGTATTTACATCATCACTTTGGGAGAACATGACTGCAGATACTGACTTTGCTGCTCTTTTTGTTCAGTTTCAGCTTGCTCTCATTTGCGGATTAATCGATTTTGCAATTTGGCTATTGAGTTTTCCTGAGGCAGCAGGAGACAAGGAAGGTATTTGGTTAAGTTTTCATGTCCGCGTTGCATATTTGCGTTTGTATGCTTGCACTCATGCATGAGCAACCGTGCTGTGCTGAAGCGCACCTCTTCCAACTGTTCCAAGACCAAGGAGGTGTTGTGCCAAACTCGAGCAAAGTACCGAGCGCTCACAGTAGTCAAACAATCCAGACTTTGTGAGTCAAGCGTGCCTCCCTTTCATTTATACAGATGTATTCTGTCTGGCTATGACTGACTTCATTCCTCTTCTTCCCAGCGCAGACCTCCACCTGTCCATGTTTTCTTCCACCTGCTCCCTGCTCTCACTACAGATCACAATGTCATGTGCAAACATTATCGTCCATGGGGAGTCCTGCCTGACCTAATCTGTCTCTCTGTCCATCACAAAAGCAAACAAGAAGGACCTCTGGGCTGATCCTTGATGCAGTCCCACCTCCACCATGAACCCATCTGTCACTCCTACAGCGAACTCACCACTGTCATACTGCTCTCATACATATCCTGCACCAGTCTAACCTACTTCTCTATCACTCCTGATTCCCTCATACAGGACCACAACCTCTCCTGAAGTCCTCACAGCAGTCTTCCTTTTCAGCTTCCACCATTTGATCTTCTGCTCCGCCTTTGCTTTCTTCCTCTTCCTCACCACCAGAGTCATCCTACACACGACCATCTGATGCTGTCTGGCAACACTCTCGCCTGTCACCACCCTGCAGTCTCCAATCTCTTTCAGATTGAAAGTAGTTTTTAAATCATTGGATGATATTGGAAGGCAATCTTACATTTACTAATTTGTGTAACAAAACACAATTGTCAACTGTGTCAGAAGTCTATAAGTAGTGTAGCAGAGTGATATTTCAAGTTAATTGTATTTATGATGTGATTAAGGACCTTCATTATAGCTGTGCTGTGTTTTTTCAAAAACTCAATTGTAAGTCACTGGCTGTAAGTCATTGCTAATGACATGTATTGAACAAAACTACTCTACTCAATTATTTATAAGCTCTTCTAAAATTATGGCTAAGGCTGAAAGTTTAGATAAGGGCCTTTACTACTTTCCTACTTAATTACAACTTAAAGTAGTAACTACAATGTAAATAACAGACTCAGCAACATATTCATATGATACCAGATATAACATCTTAACTATGATCAAATTAATACTGCCATTGGTACTAATGAAATTAACACAATAATGAAACAAATTAAGCAAACACAATTCTACTAAATGTATTACTAAAATGTGTTGATTAAATATCATACAGCAGAGGTTCTTTAACTTGTTATTGCTATTGATTCTCGTGACACATAAAAGGTGGCTTGGTAATTAGATTCTACATTTCCCAAATTAAATCTTAATTCAAGCATATTACAAGACACTCAGGAGAAATCTATGTGCACAACACTGCGCTAACAAAGAAAATCACTGCCTGAAAATAAAATAAAATAGAGTGTAGTCATTGTAACTCCTGATATGGAGGTTATATAGCATTTTAGCCTAGATTGAGGACCGTTATATTACAGAGAAAGCGATATATTAGTGTTATCAATAAAACACTGCTTGTGTGGTGCTATACAGTATACATGCGCTCGTCAGTCTGTTGTTAGCATCATCTGACTTATATTACATTCTGCTGTAACTTATGGGGACATTGCACATCAAAATGAAAAGAGAATTTTTTTTTTCACCCTGTGTGTAGTTTAATTTATCTAGCTACATAATTTTGATATAAGTTGCCAAGTTTTAAAGATAAAGGCTATGCAGTTGTCTAACACCTATAGTGGAGCTAAATTATTTTCACTTTTAGTGTCTAATATATATGTATAGATGTACATTTGAGAGAATCAACAGTAATGGCTCTTTCCAGACATCATGCCATTATTAAGATAATCCTCAGACCTTATTGTGATCTTTTTTCAGATTTTTTGTAGCTTTGAGCACCACAAATGAAGTGTCATCTTGCTCAGTTGTGAATTGTGTCTTTTCCTGACACACCAGGATATGCAAATCATATAATTTCCTTACAGCCTTCACGAACTGTAATTACAGTTCAACTATCTGAAACTATGCAGTTATAGTGTATCATTAGAGGAGGCATCTGCATCATGTTCTTGTATATCTTCTGTTTGGTCTGTAGAGTAAAGTTCCCATAAGGAAACTGTAAAAACGGTAAAATCTCCTATTTTCTTATTCTTCTGCTTGCTTGTCCCTTGTCTTGAGCTCTCCAGGCCCGGTACCGTCTGGCATCCTGGCAGCTTAATGGTCAGGCGGACAACTTGCAAGCAGCACAAATCATAATATTAGTCAAGAGTGGGGAAATGGGAGGGGAATGAGGTGGAGAGGAGGGCGGACTCAAGAGAAAGAAGAGTTCTGTCTTTTGTGTCTCTCTCAGTAGGTGATTCTTCCTCCAGTGATTCTTAGTGTGTCATTCTGATTGTAATTAAACTGTTAAGTCAGTGATGTCGAATTTTCAGAGGCTGTGTGCCCTGCCTCATCCCTGGCCTGACAGCAACATTGTGAGCAGCACTATGATAATTATAGGTGAAAATCTGTACATGTATGCATTATAACTAAAGCAGCAGCAGTTTTGAGAAAGATTGAGGCATGACAGTAGACAGGAGGAAAAGAGAGGAGTATTGAGGGAGGGAGAGGTAAAAGGAGACATAAAGCAAAATAGCGTAAAACGCGGAGTGCACGGTGCTGCATGTCGGCGAGTATCAGGGGGAGTATTTGGTTGCAGAGAGCCAGTATGAGTGAGATGAGGGGAGGCGAGCCTGCAGAGCCAATAAATTACGGCCCTTCAAGCCCCACTTTACATTAATGGAATGTGCAGTGCTGTTCTCTCCAGTCGGCTGCTGAGATTAAAGAGTAGGGAAATGGCTGTGGACAGGCTCTCCCTGGCCTTAGCTTTCTGCGTGATATGGGCCTTCAGAAACCTACGGAGTAGTCCCGTGGTGCACGGGCCTATGAAACCGCTGCACATGGAGATCTAGACTGAACATTCAAAAATGCATCCCAACAAAACCTGCGAGGTATCATTAGCTTGTGATCACAAGCCATCAGCTTCGGCGTTGTCTGGCCAGAAAAGATAGAGCATCAAAAATAATGGTAGAAAATTTTTACTCGGGTTGTTTATGTGAACCACTGTATTCAAGATCAGTTTCTGGGAAAGTCAACCTGGATTAAGTGTGGCACTCCGAAGATTTCTTCCAGATTATGTGGGATAAAGTGTGCAAGTATGAGAGAATGACTGCAGCATATCCGCCTAAAGCCGGCTCTCTTTCATAGCCCCTAAACCCATTACCCACGATTCATCTCTCAATTGAACTGTGCCATCGCCGCGGCTCTGGTCGTCTCCTCGTGGTTTTAAACCTGTGTGATGGAATCGGATGCATCTGGGAAGATTCAATTAAAATGCTATTGCCTTTCTTAACTACTTCTCATCCTTTGCATGTCTCCTGCCAGTCTTTTAAACTGATTACACACAATTATTTCAATTAGATGTCAGGATGTAGTGCCATCATCATCAGACAGTAATCAGGTTGTGGTGGAGCGGTGGGAGACAGAAAGCAACATCTCCTCTCATTCTCTTTCATTAAAGAGAATGAAAGAGCTTCTTTCTCTCTTTTTCAGTTTCTTCCCATTTTCACAATGTGGCACACTTTTAGAAAAGCAGGAAAATACACGTTTAGTACCCCCAGCAAGCTGTTCCCATCTCTGCTATGAATGTAATAGATTTCTGGAGCTCTTCCTGAGAGATGGTTGAAGATGAGGGATTGAGTGAGACACAAAGGCAGACAGGCTTCCTGTTGCCTCCTTGATGGAGTCAAATAGTGCAGCCAGAGAAAGAGAGATGATGCAGACAGCCTGTACTTTACGGTCAGGAGCAGTTCTAATAATATTTGAGTGAATTCCTGTTGCTTTGCTGCAAATGTAATTTTTTTTTTTTTTTTTTTTCAAATTGACTATTGTAGAATAGTAAGATTCCTTTCCTTGTTTGCTCTTCTACACACTGCTAACCCCTCTCGTTAAACAATGTCTTTCCTCTTTTATGTTTGTTCTGGTCTTTCCTACTCTTTTTTTTATATAGTACAAAGGATTTACACAATCCATTATCTCACTACAAATAGAACTTAATATCTCCCTACTGTAGTATTCAGTAACTATACAGATGAAACAAAACTCTTTTCACATGTTGATGAGCAGGAGTTCACGAGTTGAGCCTATTGTGATGTGTTACGGTCTGTGTTTTTGTTGGAGCCTTGATATGCTGTTCCATGAGGAGCAGAATGTGCTATAGGAGCTCCCGTGGGACTAAGGTATGGTAACGGAGCTAGCGCAGGAGCTGCTGGGGCTCTGTGTTGTGATAACAGAGGCTTTGCAGGAGAAGACATACACAGCATAATGAATAACCCACCGCCCACTGCAGCATGCACTGCTCACGCAAACCCACTCCTACTACACATGCACACACACACGTTCGGACTCAGAAACTCACGCGTGCACCTTCGTAAAGCAAACGTTCCTCTACAATCTCATCTTTTTATGGTTATATTATATTCACACAACATCATAATCAAGCATCCATGCACATGTGAAAAGAGCACACACAGAGTGTTATAAGGCAGCCCAAGCTTCTGCAGAACGTTGCTTGGTTGCTTAGCGGAGGCCATGCTGACTGCATGTCTTACAGCAGCATCAGTATGCTGCGAGCATGGTCCTGTGTCTACACTGCTCTCCTCTCCTCTCCCTCCCTCCTTCCCTCCCTCCGGCCACCTCTCCTTCATGCCTCCCTCTCAGTTCTCACTCACCTCCATCGCTCTCTTCCATGCTTACTTGGCTCTGGCACTTCCTCCATTCCTCATCTCCCCCCTCTTTTAATGTAAAACAGAACAAAATTTGGTCTTGATATTATTACAATGCTTTTTAATCTATTCATATATTCAGTATCCTCATGTTGTTGTTCACATGTGTGTTTTTTCCTTTATCCCCCTCGCTCTTCTACAGTCTCTCCACTTCATGTCTACCTGGTCTCTCTCCTTTGCTGCTTCTTTTTTTTACTGCTGGCTTTGCATTAGGGTTTTCAACATGGTAGGCTAATTCTACGTTTAAGACCTAGCCATAGTGGCTAATGTTGTTTTTTTATGCTCCCTCTGGGTCATATTGTAACCACGGGATGGGCCCATTAATTGCCCCGCTAATGGCTGCCATCATCCACACCCCTCTATGTCCAACTCCAGGCATAGTGTGTGTGGTTGTTTGAACTTGGGTGTGGATGTGTGTGAGGTCTCTACGGGTGTCTGATGGGAGGGTGCTCAAGTGTGGAGGACTCATCATGGGTTATTAGGAGCATGCAGGGTGGCCATCAACCATAAGAGATGGCGTGATATACGCAGTGGAGAGATCGAAAGAAAGATAGTGAGTTTCCTCTCCCTTTTTCTTGCTCATTAATATGCTCTTTAGCCAGTTCTGGATAAAGTTGTTTCTTTGAATGATAAAACTTCATAAAGTTGGAGGATTTTCAGGAGAACTTTATTAATATGGCTATCAAAATTGACCCAGAAGAGGCCCTTACTTTTAGTCTGTAGGTCACGTTCTGAAATTTCCCACAATGCAACGGTGTAGCATCTTTAGTTTGGTGAACACTTTCTGAAACTCCTCATCAACAGTTTCTGTCACAGGCTGTCTGTCACTTTTTTTGTAGTCTCAAAGCACACAGCTAAAGCCTGGTTCACACTCAACAACGTTTAGCCCGATATTCCACTGGCAAGCAAATTTCTGAGCTCCCCGGATCGGCATTTTACAATTATTATGTGTGAACTCTTCACAGACGTGAACTGGGAGGCTCGCTGACATGTCACCACCTCAGGCTAGATTTCTAACAGGCTAAATATCCAGACCTAGTCAGCAACAACTACAGCCAATCAGAGTGCATGGGGTGATGGAAGAGGAATACAGCATGAACGAGGCATTGTGTCTCCCTCTAAAACAGACAATCCATGCTGCCCACATATGCCAATCCAATCTTTTACAAATATTTTTCTGTCATTTTTTACTTTTACTGCTTGTTTTTTTGTGATATCCACTTTGAAATCTGCCTGTGGAATCATTTACCTTTTGCTAATCATTTCCTGTGCATTTTCATGACCAAAGTAGTTTAGAGAATAGAATAGCAGTCATCTAGTTAAAACTGAAGATGACTGCAAGGCTCCAAGTTTTAAGACAGCAGGTCATGTAGTGTGAACTGCACAGCAATCTGCCAACTTTTAAAGTTGTGTCGCTTGAACTTGGCTTTTGTAGCCTCACTGTGACACCATCAGGCTCGTTCTCTCAGGTGTTGCAAAGCTCCTTGACATGAACCGCAGAAGACAGCGTACAACTGTTTTCTCTGGCTCAGCACTCTTCACCCATGACTAGTAAATTGACTGCGACCTCAAGAAAAGGCGCAGTGTGCTCTTTTAAATTAACATTTTTTCTGTCAACAAGGCGTTTGTTCGATGAATGAGTAATATATTGTGGCGTTTCGTGACAGTTCAGATTATTGCCCTTTGACACACACACACACACACACACACACACACACACACACATATACAAACATATGCTGGTCCCTCATTGGCCGCTAATAAATTCCTGCAAAGCATCCTCACAACACATGAAGGCAGCTACGGCAAGATTAATTCATTTCATATTCTGCTTGTCTAAAATGAATGCACATTTAATATTTCATATTGCTATGCCATTTCTTCACATGATTGTAACATGATTATGGGAGGGTCACACACTGGGTGTGAATGTGTGGAAGTGAGAGAGAATGCGTGAAAGAGAGCAGGCAAAATCCTTGCAAAATGGGTTGTTTCTACCCCTTGTCCTTATCCGTGATGCTAATATGACAGTTAAGTAATTGAAACTGAAAAAAAAAATGAGATTGAAGGAGACAATTAGTGAGGAAAGAAGCACAGGGGAGGCAGCAGCAGCATCGCCATATCTAGTACAGTGTGGCGCGTGAAATGTGTGCTGCTGGCACAGTTCTCTGCAGCCCAAGAATAAACAGAATGCACCTCCAGCTTTGTTTTCATGCTGCATTGTACGCGATGCTTTCATTTATGAAACACAACAATGAGTAACTGCATTGTGTTTTGTAGAATACTTTAAACTCTCCCCTCGGCATGAAGGAAAATCCTCAGCCTATACAGTAACATGGAGAGAGAGGGGGAAAAAGGGAGGTGAAGGACAGATTTCATATCATATTATTACTCATAATTGAAGCCTTTAATAAGTCTGCTGTGAGGTCATGGTGTATTAATGGTGTGTAATACAATAATTCAGCAGATTCACAAAGAAATTGAGACCCTGGATAAGCTTCTGTGATATTACACTAAAATACGCACACTTTACGGCCTTCCTGTGAAAGATTATTTGGTAATTGTACAACTGAAGATGCACAGTTATGTAGAAAAAGGTTTTTTGGCTGTAATGCTGACTTACAACGCTCAAATTTCCGGAACTTGTTGCATGTGGCCTCAGCTAGAGGAAAACAAGATTGCTTGGTTCTTCTGACTTTGTTCTGTGAGTTTGAAATTAAACACGGGAATTGGGTGCATTAACTTCAACACACAGCCACCGAAACATCTCCAGATAACACTGAATCTGTCTGCTGACAGCTGTTTTTACAGACAGCGTCATGTTGCAGTACTTTTGTGGAGGTAATCCAAAGTGTGAGCATATAGGACTGACGGAGAAGTTAATTAGAGGCCAGTCTATTCATCCAAAACTTCTGACCCATTTCCACCACTCCCATCATCCTGCTTTACACCTCCCCTTATCTGTCATTCGCAGTCCCACCACTGCTAATGAGCTTATTCTCAGCCATACATTATGTCTGCAGCTGTACCTTTTTTTTTTTTTGCTCTGTACAGTGCAGTTCAGAAAGAGAGAGATGGCTGCACGCTCCCACCGTGTCTCCAATTAGATGCCTTCATGTTCATCCTTCGTTCATTCCTCCCTCTCCTCTCAGCTCTCTTGTTCCTCCCATCTGCCAGCGTTGGAGTCAGATTGTGAAACAAGCGGCTTTATCCAAATGGAGACGAGCCCTGTGCTTGTTACTGAAGCAGAGTCACATTAGCCTCTTTAGTCTGCTTGTGTGAATGCGCGTGCTTCTGTGTGCTTGTGCCTTTGTGTGTTTTGAGGTGTGTGTGTGACATTAGCCTTGCAGTCACCGGTAATGATCTCATCTTCCTGGAGACATACAGAGAGGAATTAGACACACACGCACACATTGGTATTGTAATGACACTCTAATGGGCTACCTGACAAGTGCTTTTTCTTAATGCTATGGCTCTCCCCCTCTCCCTGTTTCTCTCTCCCATTTTCCCATTTTCCTTCTCTGAGGAGCAGTGTTATGGACACCAGGTGTGGTGACATCCAGGTACTTATTCAGTTCTCATAACAAACCTTTAGGTGCATCTAACACACCATTTCTGTCCGTTTGCTCCACCATTTATACCTTTTGTTCAACTGGTGTTAAAGTCCAAAACTAAAATCACTCCCTTTTACTGTATAATGCATTGTATTTGCACTTTTTAACCCCTCATTTATTGTGAGTGTCTTAGTGAGGGATGGAATGTCCCAGAGCTATATCACATATCATTGTGGTGTCCGCATTGTGATATTTCTCCTCAGAAGCTAAAGCAGTAAAAGCTAGGGCTTGGCAACAAAATCAAACATCACATAATTTTTAACCACCTTGATATTGGTACTCAGTCACCCTAGGGGTGACTGACCATTTTACTATAATACAGCCTTTAAAACCAGAAAAACACACTTAGTCATATCACAATCTAACAATATCCAAAATCTCAGACAATATACAGTATATTGTCGTACGACAATAAAGATATCTATTGCATATATTGCCCAGTTCTAGAATATACTTTTTAGTACAGCAGCGTGGAGGGGAGTAGTGACTGATTGAACAAGGCAGTGGTGACAGTCTTAACACGTTTCGCATAGCAATGGTAACACAAAAAAAAAATACTAGATAAGGATACAAACTCACAAACAATGCTCATTAGTCCATCACATTTATCACAAAAACATCCTGAGTGAATGCAGAGTGAGAAAGGCCAAACTGCAAGCAATCACTAGAAAAGAGGAGTGGTATAAACTGTGATCCAAGTATGGTTTTTGGTCACAATTATATGAAAAATAATGTTGTATCAGCCCCTAATTTTAAAAAGCCATTCTGCTTTGTCAGCTTAAACCCAGCAAGTTTTAAAAATGAGTGGAACTTGGGTGTCTTAAAATTGAAGTCACTGAGCAAATACTGAACATTTGACCTGAATTCTTTGTTGTTACCAGCACGTGGGCGGCTTCTCTAGTATAAAACATTATCATTTTATTTTCCTAGTCACTAATCAGAAGTCAATAAAACATGACAATTACATTGTCATGTTTTATTTTTTTTGTAATTTACACCGATCAGCCACAAACCACCTGCCTGATGTTTGTCCCTCTCATGCCAACAAAGCAGAACATGGACAGAGGACCTCTGAGGGGGTCCTGTAGTACCTGGCACAGCGACAATGGCAGTGGATCCTTTGGGTCTTGTGGGGTGGGGCTTCTGTGCTCTCCCACCTCATGAATGCTCAATTGGTTTGGGATCAGGGGAGTTTGGAGGTCAGGGCTCTTTGTCATGTTCCTCATGCCATTCCTAAATTGTATTTGTAATGTGGCCGAGCACATTATCCTGCAAGAGCAGGGGGTCTCGCTGTTGAGAGTGGTGTTGCCTTGAGGTATACTTGGTCAGTAATACTATTTAGGTTGAAGGTATGTGTCAAAGTAAGATCTACTTGAAAGCCAGGACCTTAGGTTTCTGCTGCAAATTTAACAAGATGATCATTGCTATTCACCTCAGTTTGTTTTAATGTTGTGGCTGATATGTGTATGTTTGCATTTAAAGTAAAATAAATGATAAAACTGTACACTTGGGGATGTGCTTTGTGTCTAACAAGTTGCTAGTATGATGTATTCTTGGGTTCTTAGTCCAATCCAGTCAGGATAGAGAACTTTCTCAGTTCCACCACCTTGTCCAAACGTAGTCATTTTTAGCTTTTAGAGACAGCTTCATTGCTGAAGCAATGGGTGACATCCCTGCATGTTCACATTTAATTAAACCAAATCTTTTATAACGTCCACAACATGACAACTGCCTACAATTACATCTGATCCAGTTTCAATCAAGCAAACCTGACTTGCTATTAGATTCAACATCTATTCAGCTTTAAACTTCGTATCCACTGGCTATTGGATCCGTTTTTAGCTCTGAGCAGCTTCTCCACGCCAAAGACACCCCACAGACAAACTCTTACATTGCTCGTTCTCAATTTTTCTATTTATACCCACTGAGATGAGCAATGAGCCCCAGGCAGCCCTCACTCACCAACCTGGGCACACGCAGACACAGAAACACACTTTCTCTGCCTGCATCTCTCTCTCTGACAGACACACATACAAACACAGGATGTGAGTTAAGGCTGAGGAGGAGGTTAGGGGGTTTCATAAACAGTGTGTCTGACCGTATGAACTAATGTAATGCAGCTAGCTTTATTGACAAGCCTCAGAGAGCACACAGAGGACTGTAGCTCCTGCTGTGTCCTTGGTTTCAGCCTTTTGTTTGGGCATTCTGCTGCCCAGCCCTAAAGGGGAATCCACTTGAAAAGCCCAACATCTGTTGCTCGTTTTTGGTTTGTTGACAACAAGAGAGTTGAGATGGTTTTGGCAGAGTCATCAAGAGATGCATCCCGAAGCAACACTTATTATTGTGGTGATTTTATAAGGCTCAAGGCTTTGCAGTTGGTAGCTGTTATCAAAGCAATTAAATTAAGTATTTTTTGGAATTGCAAAGCTTAAGTAAGTTTTATATTAATTTTTTTTTTTTTTTTTTTTGTCCTGAATCACTGCCAAAAAGAAACACTAAATGCAAAGAGTCTTTAAATAAATCAATAAAATATCTGTTTTGAAGTGGAATTTTAAACTCTAATTACCTCCAGCAATTAAAAACAAGACAACTGTAAGCCATTAACCTGTATGTTTTCTGAGACCTCAGCTAAGAGGTGAGTTTAACACACTGAATGCAGGCTTCTCTGGTACGCCTGCATACGTCCGAACATCCAGGCCGGCGCTCTGAGTGAGAGGGGCAGAGCGGGAGTACTACTGCATAACTGCAGCAGTTAAAAATGAATGAAGACTGCATCCATGTGAAACAGCCTGTCTTTTATTATTTATAATATTGTGAATACACTGAAACTGTGTCAGTTTGACTCATTCCAGATCCTCTGCCCTCTTTTCCCCTTTCTTCCCCCCCCCCCCCCCCAACC
>KV751319.1:16486360-16496818 GCA_001698575.1 Mola mola
ACCAGTATAATAAATCTAAAGTCCACTGGAGCAGAGGGGAGTCAGGAGGAATAAACTGCCAACAGCTATCAACTCTTCAATGCATTCTGATATGTGGTGTTTTAAAATGTATTTTTTTGCATATTAATACACTTATTAATAGATTCTTGTGTCTTGTGATGTGTATTTGTCATGATATCTGACACCTAAATCTGAAAATGCAAGAACAGGGAATTAGAGCAGAATTTCAGTGTTTTTTCAGCTCGTACAGGGGTTCGGTCACTAGGACTGATGATCTCGATAAGGCATAGGCTAAGGGCACAAGGCATCTAAAAATGCTGGAAATTAATTGCTTGTCTCACCACTAAAAACGATTTCAATGTCATTGCAAGTGTCTGGTAACATGGAGTAGATGCCTGCAGTGAATCAGCTGTGTGCTTTTGACTCAATAACTGTAAAGATACTGTATAAAATGAACGTTTGTACAGACTGTGTTTTGGCAAACAGTGGAAGTAGAGAAATTGGTCTTTACAGTTATTGAGGAGTCCGTACTGGTGAAATTTAAAAAAAAAAAAAAAAAGATTTCTCCATCCGTCTTCACCACCATGAGAGATAATGTCTGTGTTTGTGTTCTTCAGGATGGTTCTCCACGGTCAGCTTGGAATTCTTAGCTGTTGTAAAGTAGTTTCAATGAAAAATTACACAAACCTGAGTCTAATAGGTTGCAGCGAGATGAGAGAAGCAGTGGAATATCGTCAGAAAATGAAAAAACTTTACTGTGACATTACATCCCTGACATAAATTCCAAAGTTTAACTCAGTAATGTTCACAAAGTCTATATTTTTAAGACTGAATTTAATAATAAAATAATCAAATAATCACCATTTTCATACACATCAATTCCTTTACTCTGAGCCTCATTCTGTTTCTACTGCACTTTGTCACATTTTGTTTGTATGGATTTACCAACCTCAGCCAAGCGTAAAATCTATGTTTTGCAATATTTCTACTTCATTTTCTATTTCATTTTCAGTTTATCTCCCAGTGTGGATGTAAACATGTTGTCGTACTTAACTATAGTCTTATACAGCACAATTTTGGATGCCTATTTTTTTATATGGAAATAATATATCTACATCAAATCTGTGGGGTTAGGTTAGGTTCTCCATTAGTCACATTCAGACTGACACTCACACTCACTCAGACAGAAACTGTACGAAACATTTACACACATGCTCATATGGGATTGTTGAGGAAGGGAGGAAGGGGCTGTTTGTCCAGAGTGAATTACAGTCTCAAAGTATCTATAAACAATACTTGAGACAAGTGTCAAGTAAGTCTCCTTTTTGTCTCATTTTTCCCTCATGTAACTGCACCAGCTATTGCAAAACTAAACAAATTGTTGCAATCAATCCAAAGATATTTATTTTTATCTTGGACATACACACAAAAACAAAACACAAGAGGGAAATTAGCGCCTCACTGATAATATCTTTCTTTAAAAAAAGAAAAAAAAAATCAATAATTATGTAGCCACTGTTATCACCCTTTCTTCCTGTCACCTCCAGGAAGAACCTATTTATTTTTTTCCCTGCTAATAACCTCCCTTTGATTACTTCTCGGACACAATTTCTATTCCTATTATGACACATGTACACTTCCACATAATTTGAATTAATTTAGCGTATTGGTTTTTCGTGATTGTTTTGTGCCATGTATGTTTTCTGTCACTCACGCTGCACCACAACCCGCCGACAGCACAACTTGCAAAACAATCAGTGGCTATCATTCATTATAGTTTATGTAAAACCTCCACACTGTGATCATTAACACATAACTGATCTTTTAAAGGCTTGCTGGGGAAAAAAAACTGCTGCACTGATATTAGTTTGTGAGCAGGGCTCACAGTGACACTCATACGTGAGTTAAGATTACCTTTTACTTCTCTGCTCTAAGGAGAAACTGTGTGTGTGTGTGTGTGTGTCCGTATATGCATGTAACTTGTTAATGAAATATGATGGATCCTCCCAGAGGCAAAAGCTCTGAAAGTTACACATCCTGATGAAATATCAACATGTGTGACATTTCAGCAGAGCTCAGCTTTGTGTCGAGTTGAACCTCCCCTGTGGTTTTAAACACACGTACACACACTTACGCCTTACCCTCTATATTAACCAAATATTCACAAATCAACCTGTCACCTAGTTTTAAGATGTGATCATCCCCAAGAGAGTCTCCTTTTCTGTTTCTGTCTCTTTCTCATTTTATTTACACGTGACAGTACCAGAAGAACAACGTGACACTTTGTCAAAACTCAGCTCAAAACGTCTTATGTGTGTGCGTGTGCTTTCAGATCCAATATATTTTCTCTCTCATAAACCCTCTTTCCACATCTCCACATGCTTTTTTACTCTCTTCACATCTGTCAGGCACTTGATATCCTGATACATCTGAGTCATTGAAGAGTGGCATGCTTTGATAGCTGTGCTTATACTGTGATATTTCATCTTGGGTGCAGTTGTGGGGCGTTTACATCGTTTTTCCTTCGTCCTCTCCCTTCCTGTCGTCTGTCTCGTTCATTCACTTTTTGAGAAGCACTTACACATCCACACACTGGGGTTCAGAGATAAATAGGCAGTGTGGGAGATACCGTGGTAGGTGAAACAGGTCACTGTGTGCTTGTTTGTGCATTTGGGTCAAAGATAATCTCATTCCAGTCTTGATGTGTCTCTCAAATTCACCTCCAGACATATTGACGGCTTTCAAGAGGAGACTGTGTCATCTACATACATCGTGTCGTTTCTGATTACAATGTCATGCGGCTAAAGAAAGCCGTGTCTGCATGTAGCATAGATAGGGAGCACACAGTTACCTATGAAGCTCTGAATGTGGTGCGTCAATTTTATGGGCATCATGTCTTCATCAGAGTATGAAGAGGTTGCGAAGATTTGAAGAAACGCAACACAATCACCGGAGTAAGTGTTTGCGCTGTACGTTTCTGTAAACCAGGGATTGTGCTGAAGCTACATTTCAATTCACAACTTTACAGTCAGGCTTGGTTTTAGCACAAAAGCATGATGTTTTTAAAATACAAAAATATGTTGGGTTAGTTACTTGCAAAATGTAGTATATGACATGTTACTATATTAAAATGATTATCTTCTGGGATATGTTTTTGTACATGTGATATAGTAAATTTAAAAATATTCAAATTGTATTAGTAACACATTACTTTTTAACTGCTAAAGGGAATACGTTACTGTAACTTGTTCCATTTGTAATTCGTTAACCCCAACACTGCTAGGAACTCTCCTGTCGTCTCATTCAAAATATCCTTTATTTTGCAACAAAGATGACTGCAAAATGTCCCAGTGGACGCTAAAATTAGCCGGTTTGTTGTTTGGTCAGGCAGCTGTGGTGCCAACATGTCATCATAGAAACATCCATTTTAAGGAAATTAGCTAATATGAATAGAATATATAATATGTGATCACACATATTTCGGACACGTTAATGTGATGCATATGTGCAATCATTTTATTGTGGTGGTTATGGTATTTTGTCTTAGGATTTGCATAATTCTAAAGTTGAACATCTTGGTTATTATGAATAATATTTATGTTAAGGCTTTGGAAAGATGAAAACAGCACTCAGAACCTGTGAATTTTGCTTAAAAATTTGAACTAACCACATGATTTAGACACCCCCCCCAAAAAAAAAAAATCCTTATTATTTCCTCTGATGAGGCACCAGCTTGAGCTCTGAGTTGGCATCATTTCTATGCAGAGATTCCTTCATCATATGAGCATGTTTTAATATGTTTCACCATAAAGCTGATGTATTTGCAGTCTGTAGAATGTTGGCCAACATACTCCATGGTAGCTTAAGGTTTTAATCAGGCTTACTTCATGTGCAGAAATCATCAAACTGTGCTGTTGTGCAATGACTTTAGCTGAGCAGAGCCGAGCTCTGCTCAGGCAATTAGAGAGCTGCCTTTGTTGCATTTAACGAGTTTGACCCGTTTTGCTGATAATACACATATATTTCTATTCTTCCTCTTTTTCTCTCCCTGTCTTTCCTTTATTCCCCCTCTCTCTCTGCCCCCTTTCTCTGCATATGTGTGCATTAGAGGAAAGCTAATCCTATGTAGCAGTGTTTTTTGAGAACAGTATGTGGAGGCTGACCTTCAAGTTTATACTAGAGATCTTATCAGTCCGAACATTCGAATGAATTGCTCCAAAGAGCCTTGTAGTTGTGAGTGACATTATGTTGGCGTGATTGTGAGATTACATCTACTCAGGTATCTTTCTATTGCATGTGACTGCTGTGTGTGAGAGACATGGGAGTGAGAGGAATGAGAGAAAGCTTGCTGCTGGCTTGCCTACATGAACATCGTAGAGTTATCTGCTCAGCCAAGCTGAGACAGACTGTGGTGTCTGTGAGAGGAGGAAGGTGAGCGAGGGAGGCAGATACTGAGGGAGGGAGATACGGCAAAAAGGGCAGAGATACTGAAGTGTGGGAGGGAGATCGACAGGAGGGCACCACAAAGATAGGGAAGGTAAACTACAGCTATACTTAGGCAGCAAAAGTGAACTGGGAGGGGGAAAGGATGAAGGGAGGAGCGGGTGAGGAGATGTGTGGTTGAGACAGGAAAGAACAGATGAAGTTGATACAGAACAGTATGATTGAGGTTGGTTGACATGGACAAATGAGGATTTAAATGAGAGGACGATACAAAGAGGTAGATATTTGTCAGGAGACTATTCTGTATCCTATAAAAGCAGGGAATCGCTATATGTTCATCCCTCTGATTGTGTGAAACCATTCATCAGATTGACTTCAAACTTGGCCAGTTTGTTGCTGATGAGCTGAGGATGTGCATGTGTGCTTTTGCTGCAGCCTCCACATCCACGCGTTGAATATTGATAAAGATTTTGGCAGTTTCTCGTTGAGTCCGTCTTCTGCCCCCTGCTTCCTCTTCAGTCCTTCTTAGCCAAAACATAGACAGTGCAACTCTGCTTTTGCAACCCACATGATGGTCGAAGATGGGGTTGCAGTGTTAAGGACTTCAGTCCAACAGGCTCTGTTCCAC
Organism: Mola mola; assembly: GCA_001698575.1. Lineage (NCBI taxonomy): Eukaryota > Metazoa > Chordata > Actinopteri > Tetraodontiformes > Molidae > Mola > Mola mola. The sequence continues at coordinate 16,491,432 of KV751319.1, forward strand.
TCTGTGCATAGGTACAATTTGTAAGATGTCCAGTTGTATTCCTGGGTCATCAAATACTGAACTGACACAGGAAACCAATAGCAGCGGTATTTGACAACCTCACCAACGAGGCTCAACAATAAACTTTCACAAATTATACCTTTAACTAGCATTTCTAAAGAGTGATCGCTCTAAACTGTGATGTCTGACTAGACTAGAAATAGGTTGTTAACAAAATAACAATAATATATTGGTGGGGGTGGCTGGGGGTACACAAAAACAGCACAGCACATGTTTAAGTACACACTAACATTGATATTCTGCAAAACAAATGTTTCCTGTATTTTTAAGCCTCTTGTCCACAAACAAATGCCATTTTAGTTCACTACAAGTTGATATTTTTCAAAACACCTCGGAAGTGGATTAAAAAACAAAGTATACATATGCCAGGGAGCATTTGGGACAACATTTTCCTCAGTTTGTGCTCATGGTTTTCTCTACTGAGCAAGCATGAGAGACAACGACAACAAAAGTGATGCTGTCCCTGCAAATGAGTCACTGCTCTCAGTTTCTCTGTGGCATCTCAGGCGGGGTGCCAGAAAGGCTTTAGGTCAAAGGTCTGGAAATATGTGTCAACTAACTGGAGATAAAATGAAAACTTAGCTACTACCGTTAACGTTTTTATGTCACTTAAGGAGAAACAGTTCACTGTGTACACTGAGAATGCTCTTTATTGGTATTGGACATACCGGTGATGTGGACCCTATCGCCACCTGTTGCCTGGCATGCCTGCTGCTGCCTGCGCGTACGAACATATCGTGTAAAAGGAAGAACGTGTGGACCGGATTTTGTTTGTTAACGAAAGGGCAAAACTTCCGCTTAGATAAATATTGCTGTTTTGGTATATTGGTACCCAATTCTACAAGGCAGGGAGAGACAATACAAGGAGAGGTCGGTGAAATGCGTTTGGTCAATGATGTTGCAGACTATCCAGATTTACAGGTCAACTGGTCTTCTGAGCACAGTTGAAAAGGTTTGACTATAGGTCCTAAAGTTGCTCTAATGCAAGAAGAAGTCTTAGTGTATTTTTCTGTTGGTTGACATACTGTATAGTGATCTGCACTCGTCCCCTCACATGCCTGTGTTTTATACTTTAAAACCCAAGTCTACATCTGCGCTTGAATGTCAAAGAAGAGGTTTAGTGGGAAGTTTGCTGAGTGTTGTCCGGTTTCCACACTGAGGCTTCCAAACCTCTGACAGCAGCACAAATCTGGAGAGGGGGATGATCTGAGGCGAGGAGGGAGTGGAGGAGGTGCAGGGACAGAAACGTGAAAAGAGGTCTGGATTAAAAAGGGGGCAGGCTGCCTAGAAGAAAGGAAGTACAGCATGTGACTTTCCTTTTGTCGCTTGTGGGGATGCAATGTTTGCTGCCCTTCTTTACTCACTTAAGCTTTGTTTAATTTCTATACTCTCACCTCCAGATGGTCACACAGTGTGTGGAGTCCATGACATACACAAACAAGTGCACATGATGGAGGTGCATGACCTCACTGCAGGTGGTTGCCCGATCAATAGCCGTCTCTAAATGACTGCGTGAAGCCCTCATCATTGACAACTGCGTGGATTTGTGAGCCACGATGAGTTTTTGTCACTACGAGTGTGCGGAGGAGGAGTGAGAGTGTGACGCTGGTGAACTTTGGATGGTGCAGTCATCCTTTAACCGGCTCGGAACCGCAGCTAAAACTGATGACTTACTTACTGAAACTTCCTCTCTCTTTTCATCCTTTCTTGCTCATTATAATTTTGTTAATATAAATTCTCTAAATCCTCCACACCATCACCCAGTGCTTTCCTTCCTCTCCTCCTCCTCCTCCTCCTCCTCGTCCTCCTCCTCCTCCCCCTCCTCCTTCCACTCCCACTCCTTGAAAGCTGAGGAAATGAGGACAGCGCAGCAGTGGAGGGGTTAAGAGGAGCCGGGCCTCGCGATTGGCTGCCGGCCGGCGGTCTGAACCAGCCTACAGAAAGAGGTAACCAGGCAACCTCAGAGAGGGGGCAGAGGGAGAGAACCGCGCTCAAACAAGCTTGCCATAGTTTTGTGCCCATTGTGGAAAAAGATGTAGCAAGGCTTCCCTGCGCTCACCTCGGGATGGAAAACTGGATTACCGGCACTGGGGAAGCACGCTACGGATGTCTGAACACACCCGGAGCCGGATGCGCGCCAGTGAATGGATTCTAAAGCCTTTTCACAAAATGGGAACTAAGTGTGATCGTTGTCGCTGTGGTGCAAAGGTAAGTGCGCCAACGCAGGCAGCTTTGAGCGGAGGCAGCAGGAAAAAAGTGTGGAACTCCTCAGAGTGTGGAGCTGAGAGGAGCCTGTGGATTCACTGTTTACTGTTCTGCTCCGGTCACCGTGATAAGTTATCTAGCGCCGCTGTACCGATTCCACTGTGTGTATGTGTATGTGTATGTGTGTATGTGTGTATGTGTATGTGTGTATGTGTGCGTGTGCGTGTGCGTGTTTGTTTGAGATGTCGGCCGGGAGGAACGCCGGCGCTTTTGCTGCATTTGGCACCTGCACATCCAGCGTGTCCATCTCTTTATGAGACCAGCCCGGGAATTGATTTTCTATAAAGTGACGAAACCAGCGCACGTGTTGCCCTCTGCCCCTTAGGTGACTTTATAGTAACCTCATTACAATCTCTGGTATTTATTTCATGTGATTGGATGAGTCAGTGTTCAGTGTGTGTGTTTTTGGGACGTCTTATTTTACTTTGCACCTTTGAATGGCCATTATGTGAGTGATTTGTGTGCAGGTTAAAATAATGTCCCTGATGTCTGTCACTTACAGTGACAGTGAAGTGAGATGGTGTGAGGCAGTGGAGAGGGCGCTGAGGTTTAGGTGTTAATGTAGAAATGTTCTGTGGGCTAATGACAGCTTCTCGGTAGCAGGATGGAGGAGGAGAGGCAGAGAGGGGAGAGTTGAATGGGCGACCCGGTCAGTTTGCCTTTGGGGGGGGGGGCTGCAGACCTGAGCTTCAGCTAATAGCAGCATTAATCATGAGGCTGTGGAGCTCTGCAGACCCTCACTCTCCTCGCTCTCTTTATTTCTGTCTGGCACACTGCCGGGAGATCAGTTTTATATATGTAACTGGTGTGTGTTTGTGTATATGAGAGCGAGATAGAGAAAATAGTTATCCCCCACGTTAAAATTGAACAATAAAATCAGAAGATTTGCTAGGTTTTATCACATAGGTGGGTGTCTGGCACCTGCATGTGTTAGGACCTTTTTCAATAGGTGTTCAGTTAATCTGAGATGTTGTCGCTGAAGCATTGCACTCCACATGTTAAGCCTACAATGACTTCATGAAAAATGCAAACCTCCATCCCGAAAAGTACATTAAAAGTACTTAAAAACACAGCAGAGGAATCAATATTGCAACATAGCTTTCATCATTGGGCTCCTTTTGTTAAAGGAACAGTTCAGAAATATGTTTCAATTTGGGGCTTCTGCTATTTATCCATTAAAAGAAATTTGTTGTGGGTTACTAGAGATCAGGTTAAGTTATTTTTGAGATTTTGGCTGTAGACGTCTGCTGTTTCCAAAATAAAATGGAACTGCACTGTTGGTACATGAGCGAGATCTTATCACTGCACAGATGGAATAAAACTCTGGATGAAAGGCTTATGCACGTGCCAGAGTGAGACACAAACATTAATTTCACATTTATCTCCTCCTGAACTGAAATGTACGGAACTGTAATGTTAGCTAGTTAGCTTAATTTTTTAGCATCTCATGAATAGATGCACGCTTACTTCTGCACAGTGCTACAGATGAAATAGTCCCCTCATGAAATGGTTCCAAAAAAAAATCTGTGGATTATTTGAATTGGATTTCCAGAAAACACCATTGCTGCTGAGATTTTTTTTAAAACATTTCATTGAAGAAAAGAAAAGTTAGATCAAGTTCATGACATTTGAGAAATTTCCACTACCAATATCTCAAACACTTAGCCAGTCTCAGCCCTCCAAAAAAATATATTTTATTTTGTGGTGAACTGTCCCTTTACTGACTGTAAATCCATTCTAAAACTACTTATTTACTTGTAGAGAAAAATGTCATGCAGGTTACAAATTTTAATTAATTCGGTTTATTTTGCAATGCCGCTAGATTAATCAAGTTTAAGGATTTGAAGGATTTTAACTTTTTTCCACAACTTCCAAACAGGCCTCTTACTTCTGCCTTCAGGGGCCCAGCAGGCGAGTCCTGGGCGTCATAGAAACGTGGAGTATTGTGTGAACACTGAAAGAAAAGGCTTTTGAAGGGTCTCTTTCTCCCTCTTTTCAGTCCTCATTTGCCTTCTCCATCTGCAGCCTGAGCCTCCCAATCTTTCTTTTAACTCATTCTGTCTCTACAGTCCGGCCTGTTCCTTGCAGTTTATGTTTCTCCCATGCAGCACAGCACGTCCTGAGTCTGTATAACAGTTAATGTAGTTTGAACGAACAGTGAACAGAATCTTATGAGGTGCTTTGAGGCTGTGCAGTCCAGAACTTACTGCTGGGGTTCCTAAAGCTTTTACCAACTCCTGCAGAAGTAACCCTGTAACTCAGAATGCGTATCTCAGTTGGACACATTGTTTACCTCTGATATTTGCAAAGCTTTTTTACACTGAATAGTTTGAGTCTGCACAAACTCTATGCAAATGTCAGCAATTACGCTAAAAGCTGTTAAAAAATAAAGCTCCACATTACATGATGCTCGTGTTCCTTTAACCGTGTTCTGTTGACAGTTTGAATAGCAGCACATTAAAAGTGAAAACAACGATGGTGGTGTAAATAATGAGCTGGCAGCTGAAGGAAGAAAACATTCACCAAGGTCCCTGCTTTTATTGCTTTTCCCCCCCTGTTTATTTCACTAGACTAGAAAAACACAACTCAGAATTCAGATTCCTTTTCCTTCAGGCTGTTCCAGACTCACGTTCACCTGCTTTTGGATCCATTTTGTAATTTAAATCGACACACTTTGTGGATCAGCTTACGTTTCTCTTGCACCCTGGGTACCTGGGGAAGCTCCAGAGTTTTGTTTCGTTTTCTTCCGCTTATCCGGGTCCGGGTCGCGGGGGCAACAGCCTGAGCAGGGGAGATCCAGACGCTCCTCTCCCCAGCCACTTCCACCAGCTCCTCCGGGGGGACACCAAGACGTTCCCAAGCCAGCCGAGAGATATAATCTCTCCAGCGTGTCCTTGAAGTTCGAAGACTTCTGTAATGGTGAAGAACAAGGACAAGGACAAGGACTGCCCGGAGGGATACCGGGAAGCTCCAGAGTGAATATTCCAAATGCAAACACCACTAAGAAACTACATTTTTCAGTTTAGAGGTGATTTTTGTTTGTCTTTCTCTCCAGCAGTGTG
>KV751319.1:16515084-16531305 GCA_001698575.1 Mola mola
CTACTTTTGAACCAGAGTGGACTCTTCAATTTACCCACTACAGATCACAAGCTGGTAGGTTTTTATATCCTCGTTCATGCTGTTGAGGTGAATCTTTGCTTTTTTTCCGATAGAGTGCTTTTTATTACCATTTCATCACATATGTAGAAGACTATCAGTTGATATTTCAGGCTGAGTTAAGGCAAGTAGGTGCCTAATTCTAGAATCCCTTTAACTGCATTTGATTGTGAATATAGTTAAATAAAGTGTTGCTATTTGGCCACCTAAACCGTGGTAGAGTGTAAGAAAGGATAACCTTTGGTACAAGCAGTCTTGGTTATTTATCAACGAGCGTAGCTGAGAGGTGATAAGTACAGCTGATAAGGCTTCTGCAGTGGGTTCAGGCCACAAAGATGCCATCAGAGGAGGGTAGGGGGAGACGCAGAGGACAAACAGAGCGCTGGTAGTGTAGAGGTGGTCTATATGATTATTCATTATTGAGAAGGCAGGAGAGCTGAATGAGTGGAGGTGCTAATCTAGCTCCAAGCCTGATGGACAGTACACAATTACCCTGAGAGTGGGAAGTGGGAGAGAGAGAGAGAAGAGCAAGCAACAACTCCTCTTCTTCTTCCTCTCTCTCTCTCTCTCTCTCTCTTCTCTCTCTTTCTTTCTTTTTCCTCTGCTGTCTCCTGGCAGACATTACTGTAGCTGCAGATGATTTCTGGGCATTAAGCTGGCAGCATCCTGTTTATCGAGTCGCACATACAGTGGAGCACACACAAACACACACAGGCAGATCCACACATCACCCACTATGCCTCTTGGCAGCGCCCCATTTACGGACATCCAATTTACTGTTCGTTCCCTTCTCCTTCTTTTTTTTCCCCCACTCCATGTCTCCCTTGTCTGGCTTCAGATTGCTGTCTAAATCCAGACACACTAAGCTACATTCACAGCCTGCTTCGCTGCTACTTTTAGCCCACACGCTGATTCCAGGTCAAACATCCACTACAGTGTTCACGATGGCATTTGATGGTCCTGCTCTCCTTCATGCTGTCTGCGGGCAAGGGTTTTGTATAGCAGAATCTAGATAGGGGCTGCCTCTTCTTCTTTTTTGAGGAATTAACTCGTTCTCCCCTCCAGGGACTGTAGCTTAGCAGTAGAACTGCTCCATGACTCTCCAGAGAGCAAACCATATGTCTGGAGCGTGGTGCCGTAGCAGATTTTTCATTCTCAGCTTCACACTCTTTGTGCTCATTTTCACCAGTGGACTTATGGCTGTGTTTGCTTGCAATGGGCGAATAAGTTGGACTTCCTTACCTAAGTGAGTAGTGCTCTCATCAGAGCAATGTAAGAGAGAGAGTGTGCACTCAGAACCCATTTCACAATTTTTTTCTTGATATATTTTGGATTTCACACTCAGTGTGAAACAACACATACATGTCTGCGCTGAATCTTGTTTTTTTGTGGTTAAAGAATGCTGTTATCTTCTGGGTTAAATGCGGCGAGGTCCTTTCTAGACGGCTTTTTTTTCTTGTTCGACTCGAAGATTAACAGGCTGCCTTTCTTAAACACAAGCTCCAGATGCTGCCTGAAAGACTTCACAGCTAGAAGGAGAGGAACAAATTCAGAGAACAAAAAAGAGAGCGAGGAGAGGGACAGCAGGGGACATGTTCAGGGTTACAGCTAAAGTCGCTCAAACTCCAAGCCTTTCTATTCCCCTCTCTTATTATCCCACTCCCCCACCCTATGTTCCCTCACCCCTTACTTTCTTTCCACTCTGTTCGTTTCTGTTCCCTCTAACCCCTCTCTTCATACTCACTCTCTCTCCATAAATTCAGTGAAACAGTGCTGCTGATAATGCCTGTAATTGGAGTGACTCACACTTTTCCAGTGTGTTTGGACCAGATAAAGAATATTGTCAGCATTTTGCCGACATGGCCTCTGCTGGCAGAATTAAATGGACTCTGTTCTGTTCTGTCTGCAGCAAATTAAAAGCCTCTCAATTCATCTGTTCGCGCCTGAGGCTCACAGGGGCCTCCTATTCACACAGAAACACCGTGCTGATGGGGGAGGAAGAGAATAAGAGAGATTTCCCACTTTCCCCAAGAAATGCTAGTCTTTTTGTTTTGTTCAAGGCTGCACTCAGCCACTCTTAGATGGAGATGGGGAGAGAATGAGAGGTCAAGACTGGTAGTCTAAAGAGGGGTAAAGAGCTCAGAAGGTAGTCAGATTCATTATTCAGCGTGTCAACTTGTAGCTGTCTCCTGCTGTCTTTGTACTTCAGCATCTTTGCATAATTAAGAAGTTTGTCTGCACAGCACTGGTGTGTCTACATTTTCATGAATTTATGTCGAGGAGTTAGAGGGTAAATCTGACTAATTTTGGCTGCGTGCTGCAGGTTGTTGCAGTTTCTGCCAGTCAGCACTTCAGAATAAAGTAGCAGCAGATGGGCAATGAAAGGCCCAAAAAGGGCAAAGAGTTTGTCCGAGATGTTAAACGGAAAAATGTTAACTTTTGCTCATCTTTGCTAATGACGCTGAAGACTTATCCCCCATGTTAATGCCCAACATCTGTGAATTTAGCAACAATTTGCAAATAAAGTTAGACGAGGTATGAACTGATGATTATTATAATTCATTAAATCAATGAAATCATCTCCCAATATCCCTCCCAAACACCCAGTCCAGCCAGACTGGTTCTGCAGCACTTATTGTTGTTGTGTACACACATTTTTTCTGTATAATGAGGGATTCCAATTGACTCGTGTTTGGTTTTACCTGTAAATAAAGTCATAATCCGGCTAAACCATTATCTTGTTTACGATCTGCCTGCTTGCTTCTTTTCGCAGTGTTGTCTCGTGTTTCCAGATTGTAGTAATACTCTTGCCGGTTACAGTGATATCATAAATGAAAGAAAAGACGAAATGTAAATAAATTATCTTTCTTAGAGCATAATCGAAGAAATAAGTGGTGTACAGAGGTTGGATTATTCTTGGAGCTGTGTCCTTGCAGAGCCACATTATTGATGGCAAGCGGAAACTGTAGAGCGTCTCTCTCTTATTCGTTACCACAGGCAACATGTCCTCAAGGCCCCCAATCAAAAACAAGCTCCTACTCACACATGCTTAAAAGCTCGGTTTCTCTTGTCAACAAGCTAACAGAAGCAAACCTCTTCTCTTCCTGTCTCCCTCTCCCCAGCTCTCTGTGGGTGTGTGTGGGATATTGTGTCAGGGCTGAAGCCCATCCCTCTCCCATGAGCCTGTGTGCCCGCACGCACACACCTGGCGCGTCCACGCACAGCAGGCACTGACGCTGTGAACTGGACCCTCAGAGCCCAGCGGATCCCAGCGAGGCCAAGCGGAGCGGAGTCTAGTCCAGTTGGAGCCCGAGGATGTCAACAGAGACAGAGCTACAGCCAGCGGTCAGGCCCAGCAGCATCAGACGAGACTCAAGGAGGAAAGGTACGTACATGATCACACCTAAAGTATCTTAAGCAGGTAGTAGTTGACTTTTTGCACCAGTTTGAGGGAACCATTTGAAAGAAAGTTTTGTTTTTTTAGAAAGTATCCTCATTGTCAGCAGTGCTTCATCTTACTTCTTTTCCAAGTTTCTTTCTCAACAAATCAAAGCACATAGCCTCATATGCCACGTTGTACTTCCCCTTGGCAAAAAGAACAAAAAGAAATACTGGTAAAAAAAATAAAGTGTTCCACAATGTGTGAACACACATTTGTCAGCTGCTTTTCCCTTTTGTGTTAATTGCGTCTTGATTGGCTGTTGATGATGGATTTAGGCTGCTGTCGTTCACAGCCAATTAACAGGTGCAGGGGTATTTTCAGTGTAGTAGCTTGCTATCGAAACAGGTGCAGGGATGTTGTGGCTGGTTGAGATGCAAACACATCCAGGTGTGAAAAGCTCCAGAGGCAAGTAGCCAGCAGGTGTGTGAGAGCAGGCCTGGGCGGTCTCAGAGCAGAGGTGATACCAGGGGCCAGGCTGGCAGCCCTCACCCAGCTGCCGCGCACCACCGGCCCAACTGCTGGAGCGACGCCTAGCATTCTCCGAATAAGCATCTGATTGATGAGGCAAAAACTCTGGACGCCGTCGGGAACGGCACTTAATGGATGCACGAAAACAGCAGGAAACACACACACACTCGCTGTCCCCCCTCATTGCAGCGCTGCAGCCCCTGCAAATGAGCATCAGTTCCTCCCATACACAGTGAGCGAGGGAAGGCTGAATAACTCTCATGTCCTATTTAGAGACAGTATTGTTCTACTGCAACGGAGATCATGCTCATCTTTCAAACTGCTCTCCATATGTGGGGAGATGCACACACACACACACACACACACCCATACACAGACACGGATAGAATCCCAGAAGAGCATATGAGAGGAAAAATGAATGGGTTGCCTTCAGCATTCAGGCTTTAGGGTTTTTAGCTTCTCCTCTTCATTCCTCCCCTCCAAACTCTCATAGACGCACGCGCACACGCACACACACACACACGCACACACACACTCAGACACACACACACATACACACACACTACCTCACACCTTGTCTGGTATCTGGATCTCTCCTTTGAAATGGTATATACAGTTTGAGTTTGGCTCACACAGTTCTGATCTAGGTCATTCTTCTCAACACACACACACTCAGCAGGGTGATGAAAGTCAATTGCAATCATCGTTAGCACGCACCAGTAACGAGAAATGGGAACTTTGGTATTGTTCCTGTTGGTGCGCTTCATGTGTTTCTGTCCGGTGTACCTACGCAGGCCAACATGTGTTTCAGTTCCTATGCGGCTTTCCCATCTCTGTCTCTTCGGAGTAGCTGGATTTAAATGGAAATATATCCGCTGAGTCATCATTTAGGCATAAACGGCGCCTACACAGGTGTGGGAATCCCTGCGGGGACGGTGGTTCAGTCTGCTAATATCCTTCCTCTCCTTCCTCACCGTCCTCCTCCTCCTCCTCCGCCCACCGCTCTGACTCCGAAATGACCTTGGCCTGCACGTGCGAGACACAGAGGAGACTGATCATGAAGGGAGAGACAGATACTAATGAGTCAATGTGAAGGAGAGCTGTTTAATCTCAGGCCTTTGTTTCGCAGCACTGTGGTAAAGAATGTAATGAAAAAGAGTAGGGAATGCTGCGTGTCACATATTAATCAAAAAATATTGTGGGTCTGGGTCTGTGTGTCAGAACTCGTGTTCATTTCTTCAATACACACAATGTTTTGCTGTAAGCTAAAGGGTTGTTCCAAGAGAAGCTTTTTCTCCACCATAAGGTTTTTTTTTTTGTTAAAATTGAATTGCTGTAACAAGACACAGATAACTACGACCTTTATCATCTACGTGACCCGAGGTGGTTATCTGCAGCTTTCTGTAGCTTTCTGTGAATTAATTAGTTGGTCTTATTGGTCAGACTGTATTCTTGAAGTATAATAGTCTTTATTAATCCTCTATAAATCCACAGAGATTGTGTTGCTCCACCTCTGGGCACTGCTCTGATATCTTATCCGCCCTCCCCCTGCTTGTGTCCTTGCAAATCATAATAATGCCAAATCATAATAATGCCAGTATTATGCCAGTGTTTGAGGTGTTAATTTAGACCACTGGCTGAGTCAGTTCAACTAGGAGTTGGTGTCCCCTCCCCTTTAATTAATTTTAACTGTTCTTATTGGACTGAAATCATGAAATTAATTTCCTTAGCCTTAACATAGATATTATAATAGGTCCATCAGGGTTGGAACCACCTGTTTTCAAAAGATGCTGTGCACTGTTTTATGTCCCTCTTAGGAACAAACATTAATATTCTTTGTCAATAAAACATTTGATCTAAAACCTTTCTGGCACCACTAGAAGTGTTATGGAGAAACCAAAAGCAGAAGGCGATCTAAGACATCACTGTGTTTCATGCACATGCTCCGTACAGAAAACAACAATGTGCATAAGCAAATTGAGGTGTGATATCACCCCAGACGCATCAGAGGCATTTTGCAAAATCCTTTATTTGTAGTGAAATAAAATACCCTTTGTTTGTCAACGAGAGGCCCAAACATACAGGAGACCGTTTATCTGTGTTAGTGTGGACAAGGCCTCTGTGCCCACCTTGTCATGAAGCAGTATGAACTGTGGTCACCTCCTGCTTGATTAATCTTTCAGTGACACTTCAAGAACGCAGCATTTTACCAAATATTTAATGAATCTAATTAAACATTATACTTAAAGCATCCTTCATGCTCTCCTGTTGCTTCAGCTCCCGGCAGGATTTCTATGAAGAAGTGACACAAAGATTGACTCTCTTTTTACAATGTTCTAATTTAGTCCTGTTTATAGAGAAACAAACTGTCGGCAGCATTTACTCACAGTTAAAACAGCAGATGTTCTGTTTCTACAGGGGCTTCGTTGTGATAAATCTAAACAAAACTCTGTCTGAAGATAACAGTGAAATAAAACAAAAAGACTCTCTTCATGTTATCCTGTATCTGTCAGCTGGCATCGCGCCCTTATCGTTGCTACAATATTTACAAACATGACACTTTTGAATTAACATTTGAGGCAAGTCAGATGTCGGTAAATTACAACAGAGATTGGTAAGCCACTTTGGCAGTTAACCAGCAATCTTGAGGATGTTATTCATTTCTAAATAAGAATAAACACACAGCAACTGATGATCATATTTTTGTGCAGTCTGACCAACAGAAGATGGTTTTCCTCTCTCTTTGCATTGTCGTGTGCAGAGCATCGTTAAATATAAAACATAAAACCCTCTGTCTTTTGTGATGTGACAGAGTAGATGATTACAAGTTAGAATAACTTCCGCTGCTGTCAACACATGCAGTCGACTGTCATTGCATCTCTGAGAAATCACGACTCTCACACAATGGGATTTGGCTACTCGTGTGTGGGAGGGTGTATCTACAGTGTAGCTCGCAGGCAGCACCATGAGAAGAGTGGCTAAGGGTTATAGCCGTGCAGCTGTTAGCCTTTATGTGTGTGTGTGTGTGTGTGTGCACGTGTCGTCTCTGGTGTGCGATTAGCAAACACATTATTGCCTTTGTGTGGATAATATGCACACATCCAGTCTATCTGGCACAATCACTGCAGCCATTTACTTGGAAATCTTTCTCTGAGGAATCTTAGAGCACAAACAGGGGTATTTTGAGTGTGTGTGTGTGTGGGTGTGTGTGTGAGTGCGTGCTTTCTCTGAGAGGTAATCAAATCTGTTCCCTTCAATCAGACAGAGATTGAACTGAATCGGCCGTTTGCTGTTGCAGTTGCCACAGTGGGCAGGGAGGGATGGAAGACAAAACGACCTGCACTCGCATTTAGAGGCTCTCGAAACACGACTTTTCCATCAGTAAAACTATATTTAGAGATGACTTAGAGAACTGGAGCTCCCCCTTTCTCCCGTCACTTTATTTCCGGAAATATTAGTAAACTCTTCCTTCGGTCTGCTCTTCCCCAGTGCATGTTCTGATCACCACCTCACCCCCAGTACCCCACTTCTGTCTGTGCAGCAGCTCCAATGACACACTCTTCTGTCCCCTTTGTGTTCAAAAAGCCTCACACAGGAAAATCACATGTGTAAAAACAGTGAAAACATTTCATTTCTGTTCCTGAGTCTGTGTGTGTATTTGGGAGGGGGAGTGTTCTGCAGTAGCTTGTGCACTCCGCGATCCTCTCAGTATGTTCAGCTCTGTCCTCTCCTCCACACTATAGTTAGGGTGGCTTTGCTTGCCCACCGCACCACTAACTATGGTCTCCATGGCAACACTTTTCTCTGCGCTTATAATTTGCACAAAAGCAAAATGTCCCAATGTCAAACACACAGACTCTATTAGAGTCAGCCACTCTCACTCCGCTGCGCCAGCTGAAGGTCTGTGAATTGAAGGGACATTTTATTATTAGTCATATGTTGACAAGCGGCCGTTCGTTTAATCTGTGCTGTGATTTTTTTTATTTTCACAACATATAAACAGAGCTGACCTAAGACACTTTATTACTATTAGTCAAAGCAAAACCTGGATTAAGTTTTCTGTTTTTCTTGTTTTCTTGCAAACAATATTACGTAAGTCGATTTTTCTTTTAGGAAGTGAAGGGGATTTACAACTGAAATGACAAGTCTTTTCATAAAAAGAAAAATAAAAACTTGTCAAAGTGTTGCATTATATTAGGAATTATGTTATTACAGAGAGACAGAAGAAATACAGCAGCAAAAACCTTCAAATCTGTGAATAGGCTGATACATGCACTAGTTCGATCAGTAGACTGGAGGAACCAGAAGCTACATTAAATTATACCTGATGAAAACAGCCAAGAAAATGAAGACAAATTTATTTCAGTGGTTTAAATCTATACTCTCTGACACTTGTCAAACTGCTGCACCTGGGTGGTGTGGTACTATAGTAGTTTTTGAAAATGAGACAAAAATTGTGCATCCCCCACATAAAAACTTGGAACTGCAGCTTACAAGTTATAAACATATTAATCTTGTTAAATTTTTAAGCCATTCAGTGTGTTGCAGAGGACAGTCTAATTAGCCTGCAAAATTCCGTTGACAGTGCATTTCTGCATGTGATGTCTGTGTGCGAAACGTGCTATGTGTCCATGCTTGTACGAAGGAATAACCTCATGTGGACAGTTTGGGTTATGTCTGTGGCTCTTTATTGCTCAGTATCACTGTTAGCCAGTAATGGAAAAGAGCAGTTATTGCCCTTATGCATATTGTTGAAAATATATGTTATTTTATTAGGTGCATGCTATATGATTGGATATACTTTGTATACATATACAGAGATATATGTAGGACTGGGCATCATGCACTCAAAAGAATATGACACATCTTTCTTTTAAGCTAAACAGTATTGTAAGGTTGACTGATGGTACTGTACTTTGATAGAACACTGAGGTTTTTGATTAAAAAATATCAGTTATGTGGATTTCATGGCTAAAATGGGTGTAGGCAAACCTTAGAACAGGTAAAAAATTCTGAAAAGCTCAGAAAAGTGCATCATTTTATTGAAGTGCAGCCTTTAAAACCAGGAAAAGACAACATGTATGCCATATCACCATATAATAATATCCAAAATGTCAAATGTATTCAGGTATTATGAAAACAAAATATATTGAATATATTGGTGTGGAGGTGAAAACAGATATATCCACAACACTGCTGTAATATTACATGTCTCTAAAGACGCCTTTCCACCAAACAGTATGGTTCATTTCAGCTCGGTATGGCACACTTGGGGACAGTAAGCTCATTACAGGCGAGCGTTTCCACTGGCGACAGTTCCATTCCATTACCTGGAGCGCGAGGTAGCCTGACCACACCAGCTACGTGAGTAATGTGACATCATAGAAACACAACACAGTGTATCCCTCTACTAAAGATGACCAAGAAACTGTACCAGCAAACAAAGGAAACAATGGAAGACATCCAGCATTTCCTGTTGTTTCTTGTCAGCATATGGCTGTTTGTCACACAAAGTAGACAGGCTGTTTGAGAAAAGGCTGTATGCCGTGACGGCCTAACAGTCGCATTGAAGTATCGACTCTATTCACCAATTAGTGGACTCCGGTGGGTTTAGCGCCCGTTTATGGTACAGGATAGCTCTGGATGGTACCCCAATCGAAGGGTGAAAAAACTGTCACAGTATGATTCCCTATTTAAGGATATCATTCACAGCTTTTGATGATGAAAACGCAAAAAAAAATATGTGCCGTACCAAAGCAAACTGATCCGTACTCTGTTTTACTGTATTTTCTTTTTGTACGCTGTAATAAAAAGGAAAAAAGGGAGGGAAAAAAAAGATATTTAATATACTAGAAACTTTAACATGCTGTTCTATAGTCTTACACTGTATGAACGTCTCCTTCTTTTTGTACTGACTTTTGTACAAGAAGTGTCATTTACAGATCAGAGCTGTTCGCTGAAAAAGGAACAATTTGGTTTGAGCAGACCCACTAGATAATGATAACGATGATACATGTCAAAGAGACAGAAACATGAAGAGACACTCTGGCAGATGGCACAGCTTCTTCTCCCTCTTTTTTATACCGTATGATGTTCTTCAGTCCTTCCCTCGCTCCATCCCCCTCTTCCTGGACCCCGCTGAGCCAATGAAGGGAATGGGTTCATTACCCAAGATGAGACGCAGAGAGAAAGAGAGGAAGAACAAAAACTTCAAGTGCTTCCATATTTTGGCAGACATGAAAGAGGGCTTTGTTCTCGCATGCTTGCTTTGGCATGAAAGTTATGACTGCTTTGTTTTGAGGACTTACCTGTGTTTCCTAATGCTTTAAAACAAAGGCCCAACACACACAAGCATGCCTCCTTTCTTATAATGTTTGACTTTGTGTTCGAACAGACTAAATCATGTGTTTGAAGAACGACAGGTGGAAGCTATATGAGCTTTTATGCAAAAGTGGAATTGAGTGTGTGTTGATTGTGTGTGTTTGTGGCAGCTCAAGGGTAACAGCGCAGCACTGTCTACTGGGGAATAACTGTTGCATGACAGGAAGCTAGCGACTTGTTTACACTGCCCTCTCTCTAATGCCCTGTCAGAACCCAGACAACTCACTGCATGCACACAAACAGGACACATGAGCGAGCACACAGACTCAGCTGCATGCGCACTTGCCACTTGTGGGCCACCATCCCCTTCGTTAGTGAGACCCATTACCTCATGATTAATGAGCTTTACCACAAAGACAGAGGGACAGAGGGGAGGCTGTATGGAGGTGAGAGAGAGTCAGCAGCATTGTAGAAGGCCTCATGCTAGCAGAGACATTGTTGGCCTAATAGAAGAAGAGAATGTAAAGAGGATGATGAGATAATATCAAAGCATAGAGGAGATGATTAAGACACCTTGTTCCCCTCAAGAGCCTGCCGCTCTCCGTCCTGTGTTTGTGCGCATTAGATCAGGGGTATGTGATATATTGAATATACTCGATATACTCGTAGCTTGTTCCACCTTACAAGTACAAATGGAGAGGTCAAGGTTTCAAGCCGTCGCCATAAAATTCACTTTGGGGTATTGCTTTTTTCTTTCTCCCCTGGTGCCGTCTCACAGCAGACAGCTCACTCCCCCTTCTCATCCAGAAAACTCTCCCGGGCACCTGCGTGTTTTTGTATCAGGAGTGATAGCATTTGATAGCTGTAAGATAGGCACGCCGTCCCTGAGAAAAACAGGTCCAAAACTGCAGAGGCAATCCAAGAACACAAGTCTCACATTGGGTGTTTAATCACAACCCACAGGTCAGGTCCGGGGCTTAAATTAACGTGTCTCGGTAGGTGCGGGTTTGACACATAATTGCAGGTAACTGGTTAGCTCTGGTACTGAGCCATATGGGTGTGGGAGGGTGTGGGTTTTCAAAACTGGACCTGTACAGCACTCTGACCATCATATTTCAGTGGCTTGGATTTGGATTAGTATATGGGCTCACAAAATGCCATTATATATTTCCATCTGTTAAAAGCTTAAGTATGCAATTAACTTGTTTGAAATAAATAGTTAAAATTAAGATTTTTTCTTTATTGTGTTTTCCCCTTTTTTGCATGCAAATAAAGAAACGCCGTTTGAAACCTCCAATGAATAAATAGCAAAACTAGCAAATACTGGAGACAAATGTTGCAGGGACCACTGTCATCATCACACTGGTGTCATCTTATGCATAAAAATGTTAAATTACATATTTATGAATTCCTTTAGAGGAGATTTTGAAATATCGCACTATATAGTGTGTATCATGATACAGCCTAAAAATATTGCGATATTATTTATTGACCTAATCACTCAACCCTACATTAGATGAACTTCATTTTCACCAATGAAAATAGGACCCAGACGATACTGCCATTCCCATCAAAGTTCAAGTTAGATGACATCACCAAGGTGCGTTACTTTCTGTTCAGTATAAGGTCACTAACATCACCTGAGTCCAATTATTTTTTTTGCCGGATCCCACAGTACATCTTCTTCGAGTGGAAACAATAAACAAAATACACACACGCTCTGAAAACAACTTTGCCACTGACAATGTTGCATGTGAAACTGCATGCAGGCCCAGAACAGAGAGTTGTGCTGTTTTGCAACAACATTTCCTAAAATTCTATCTGTTTGCACTTATGTGAGCCATAAATTAATTTCTTTCCAAAGGTTGTTTGAACACTCACAAAACCTGTGTCTGGGTTTGTGGTCAGTATAAACATAAAGATCGATGCCATAAAAAAAAAAAAAAAGAATTACAGCAGAAAAGTCATCCCTACAATGACAATGAAATACGCTTTTTACAGCTCAGTACAGCAACATTTTTGTGGCAGGGCTTCGAGTTTAAAAAAAGTAACACAGTTCTTTTACGGAATAATAATACACCACTAATTTTAGTGAATCAACATTTTATAAATTCTGTTAGACTCAGATAAATAGATGTCATTTAACCATTAACATAATTAAGTCACCAAATTGAGTATAATTAACATGCAGAATCAAATAAGTTTCCTCTCTCCAAACTTAACACACAGACTATAGATTATCAGAAGGTAGAGCACATCTATGAAATTTGGGTTGGGCCTCCTAGTTGCATAATGTTGCAGACAGCCGGCACATTATGAGCCTAAATATATACCAACATGTAAACACAAACGTTGTTAGTATTTTCACTACATGATCACAATGGCCAAATCAGTTCATGATAATATTATCATAATATATGTAACTTCTTCTCATAGAACTAAATGGCTATCCAGTGCCTTCCTAAAGAAAGATTCACAGCTTTTCTTGAACTATTAGGAGTACAGGCATGCTTTTTCTTTTCTCATGAAAGTAAGAGAACACGTTGTTAATGTTATTTATTGTGTGTTGATCCTCAATTTGGGAAATGAATGATAAAAAATATAGGTGTAGGAAGTAGCTGAAGTAGAAGTGTTTACAGGTAGATATAAGAAACAATTAACCCTGATAAATTATGAAAAGGCAACCAGATGAACTGAAAAAAACACATTGTCTAGATCCTGTGATGGATTATTGACGCAATAAACTTTTATTTTCTCATTTAAATGCCTTTAAAAAGTTTTTTGGAAGATGTTACTCTGTAGTGTTTTTTAATGTCATAAAAAATGCCTTTTGACTCCCATGCTATAAATATATTGAAAAGGCCCTTTTAAAATTGTGTGTTCTTTTTCCACAACTCTCACACAAGTCTCTTCTTATGTTTATCTTCTTTTCCCAAAATGACCTTGACCTCCAGCGTGTGTTTGTGTGGGTGATAATGGACAGCGTGCCCCTTTACATATTTTCCAACTCGAATGTTTTTCTGATGCCTTTGGAGTCCCATGCTATAAATATATTGAAAAGGCCCTTTTAAAATTGTGTGTTCTTTTTCCACAACTCTCACACAAGTCTCTTCTTATGTTTATCTTCTTTTCCCAAAATGACCTTGACCTCCAGCGTGTGTTTGTGTGGGTGATAATGGACAGCGTGCCCCTTTACATATTTTCCAACTCGAATGTTTTTCTGCCTCAGAGGATGGCTGGAGTCCTCAGGATACACACATATGCACAACGACTCAGGTCTCTGGCTGTGCCCCTGTCACGTAGGTCAGAGCGCCGGGTGGTGGAGATATGGAGCTGGGAGAAAAGGAGAAAAGGAATTGAAATGGGGACTGAGGGGAATGAGAGAGCAGGGGCGCTCAAAGGAGAGGAACAAAAGGCCAAAAGGATAAAAATAAAATGCACCGCTGCAGCTCTTTGAGATTGTCGAAAAGTCTCATTTTATTGAGTTTGCCTCCAAAGCTTTTCATTTTGCACATGTGCGTCTGAACTAACTACAGCTTAGTCTAAACTTCAACCATAACGTTTAGCAAACTGCCTGAGCTCAAAGGAAGCATCTATATTCAGTAAACACAAATCAGACCTGTTGCAGATACAGAATAAAATGCACCTCAGCGAAGGCATGGCACTGTTACTTGAGCAGTAGCAGCAGTAGTTAATCATCTCATTTTATACCCATTGTTTCACTTCAGGCTCTGTGGCTGGGTTTTTGTTTTGTGTAGACTCATGTCAAGTGTGAGTTGGCCAGAATTAAGCAGAGAGTGGTTGTAAATAGTTGCCTTGGCACGTGCTGTTTGTGTGAGTGGGTACCAGCAAGCGCTTGATGCGAGCATGTCTCAGATAAAGGTAAAGTATGCTAAAAGAAAGAAGACATTTTCACACGCAGCTCGGTTTAGATGCAGGATTAATTGGGGAGTAAAATCAGCATTCCCTCATGAGTGTTTGTTGGGAACCATCCCAGCTGTAGCTGAGAGCCACTGGGTGCTCCTTCATCTGAAGCACGGAGGAGGAAGCCACACGCTTTAACTGCCGCTCCGAGCAATGTGGCCATGCTGAAAATGAATAGTGCCATCAAATTGCGCCACTAACGTCACTCCTGAGGAGTATCAGGTGCAGCTCAAAAATGAGAAACAGAAGGAAGCCAACTACTCACTGCCGCAAACCTGAAAGTCCACCTGTCTGACACGCAAAGCTGCTTTATCTCTCTCATTCTGCCCCACTGGCTTCATACAAAATAGTCTCTAATGAAGTTAACGAGCTACACCGTTACACAGAGAAAACCCTTCGCACTTAAATCTTCTGCCTGAAAGACCAGCTCGCATTTGAATAGAGAAAACAGAAATGCAGATCAAGCTGACTTACGCTGACATTAACACCAGGCTAAAAGCTAATCTGTCTAATCTGCTACACTGCAACTGAAAGAGTGAATAGGTTGAACCCAGTAGAGAGATTCTTCAATCAAAAATGCCACAAGAACACAACCGTTCCAATTTAAAACTAGAGAGAACACTCACTAGAGAGCAAACCTTCACCACCCACCATAAATTGCCCCAGGAAAAAAAAAAAAATCCTCACATACCAGTGCTAAGGTTAGCATTCAGGTAATTGAAATGTACTGGCATGGTGCGTCCAAGTATGTTTCAACTACCCAGATCCAGGAGCAGAACCATGATCAGTGCCAATCTCCCTCTCCCAAAACGGTAACATTTGTATCATGGGCCAAGACATACTCCCAAAAAGACTTCATAGAAAAACTGTCAGTTAGTTTATGATCAATGTCCATGTTTGAAACATATCCAGATCTCTCCAAAAAGTGTAACATGTATTTCTATGGCCAAGTCGACAAAGTTGAAAGAAATTGTAACAAAAACTTCACTGGAGAATTTCAACAAAAGCCTGTTCATGAAATATTAGGGAATACATATTTTTGTCCTCATTCTCTTTTAAATGGAACCTGTCTTTATATTAGTGCTATGTGTTTCATCTCTGCTAACAAATGATTTGACATAAATATGCCTAATAAAAGCAAGAGACATCTAATATTCCAGCATCCAACATACAGCCTGTTGTATTTGCTGCGGCTAGTTTTAATATGTAGCATTTTTTTTCAATGTTCAACTCTTATTTACTTTCTCACTGTAACCTCTTTTACTGTGAAATTTCTGTTGGAGCAACTGTAATGCACCAATTTCCCCTTGGAGATGAATTAAGTATTTCTGATTCTGATTTCAGATATAGATGTAGTGTAAAATTAACCACGCCAAAGAGGAAAGATCATGCCGAGACAAAGAGAGTTTAGGGCTTTTGTGTAAAAGAGGAAGTGAGTTCAGAGGGTGATGGAGGGGTACACAGGAGGCAAAACATTACAGTTGCCGGGGGCGATGCTAGGAGCATTGCTGGAGGTACTGTACCAGCAGTCACCTGCCATCTATCACATGTGGAAGTGTGACTGTATGTGTTTGTCTCTGTGAGAGAGAGAGAAGAGAGTCGGGGGGCGCTCTGCCTGTCATAACGCTCTAATCCTGAGTGACATTTATCCAATGGAGGCCTCGCTCATTCATCCATCTATCACGTTCCATCCCTTCTTACCATCTTTTGCTCTCCGCTTTATGTCCTTCCCCCACTCTCTGCTCGTTGCTTCAGACAGGCAGTCAAACCGAGCCCGAATACCAAGTACCCCCCCCCCGCACACACACACACACACACACACTCAGGAATATTGCATTAAGTATGAACTGCTGCATTGTTGCCCCAAAAGCTCAATTCAAATAAAACAACTGGTGTAGCAGATCTGAATAAAAAAAAGTATTTTTGATTGTGTGTGTGTGTGTGTGTGTGTGTGTGTGTGTGTGTGTGTGTGTGTGTGTGTGTGTGTGTGTGTGTGTGTGTGTGTTCGC
>KV751319.1:16531316-16542374 GCA_001698575.1 Mola mola
CCTGTGGAGCCGCTACGTCTGATGCGCCAGCGGACCTTTCTTTCATTAGTCTTAGGGTGTGGTAGGTCATGTGTGTGTGTGTGAACACGTGTAAGATTGTTTCTGAATGCGTGTGTGTGTAAGTGAAGCAGCCATGACCGATGAAATGGAAGCTTCTTTCATTAGTTGTGCTTGAAACTCAGCAGGGTCGCAGCAGTAGCAGACATTTAATTACAGCAGAGTGAATGCCTTCCCTGCTGACACACACACACACACACACACGCACACACACACACACACACGTTCATGGAGGGGAGGATTCATGGAACATGCTCCAAAAAGGTAATAATATAAACTGCTCAGCAGGAGAAGTAACCCTTGACCGCTCTGCCTTTCCCTCTCTCCCATCCCCTCACGGCCTTTGCCGACATCTCCCTCTCTCGGTGTTTCTCTCCCCAGGCGTGCTAAGTATAGCGGCAGTAATGGTGATGGATGCAGATGGAGGCAGCAGGTCTTAAATGTCAGACTCAAATGAAAACTGCTGTTCCAGTGAGACAAAAGCAGCCGGACACCTCCACTGTTATTTAACATACTAGTGTCGACCGATAAATCCGCTTTTGTTTTTTTATCGTCCTCATGATGTGAACCTCCACAGTAAATGGAGCAAGAAGAATAATTTTCTTTACACGCACCATACATTCACACTCACGAACATTTGACCGATCAGACGGGGGCCTGAATAGGCACAACCGTGCATCCACAACGTTTGGCAAATCCGATGAAGCCCCAGTAAGCCGACAGTTTGCCTTGATAATTGGTGTCAGCTCGGCGGTGCCTGTGAAGTGAACCCGTTTGATGGGCGAGGAAGGAGAGTAGAGCTCATGTGGGAGATTCACTATATGTTTATTCAGCAGGTAGAAGTAGGTCAGCAGTTCAGAAGTGCCCTCAAGAGTACCTAAACTGCTCTGTTCTTATGATGAGGTGTCAACTTGCACAAGTCTCAACCCTCAGTGCATGAATGTGTGAGTAAGTGTGTCGTAATACAGTCCTTTGACCCTTTATCGGAAGTCACAGTCATTGCCAGCAGAAAGTTTGCTTAAAAATTGAGAAATTGTGATCAAATTATAAAATTTTAAGTGCGAAAAGTAATCAACCGTGTTATTTGTTATTAATTATTGATTTGACACTATACCGTTAAATATGTATCAATAGGGGTGCACTTTTCAGGAATCTCATCTTCAATCAAAATCGGCTCATAATTCACAATTCTTGATTTATGATCAATTTTCAGTTCAGTATATTCATTGATTTGATTCTAGATTGCCCTTTGAGTTCATGAGTATCTTTAGGACAACATGGCAGCCCTAAAACAGGTTAAAGGGTCAAATTAATGCTTAAAAATGAAGAGACACTGCAGAAGGTAAAACTTAAATTACTAACTTTAATTCATGCGTACCATAAAATCGAGTGCAGTTTACCTTCCTCCAGGTACAGGATTCCTGGGCTCAATTGTGTGCATCACAAGCCAAAGGAGGCCATTATTTACGTCACTGTGGAGCCACAGATCTTTTGAAAAGCAATCGGCTATGGATTTCTTTGCCCGTTCCATGTTGGCTGGAAGTTTAGAAGTGTTGTAGAGTACTTTGACCTACTGATACGCTTGCTGCTATCGGTTGCTGTCGTTCCGAATCCACCTTGTCTTTTTTTTCTGAATTACTTCACCTTCGCCTCAAAAAGCTTTCATATTGCATTAGTCTTTTGAAGATCCTTCTTCCCTTCGAGATGATGAATCTTTTGTCACTTTCAAGTACTCGTTGGCTCGCTGTCTCTCCGTGGCACAGGCGTCTATTCCTTCTCGCTCATGTGGAAGAGGTGGGGCTAAGTGGTGTCATTCATGTGAGGAAAGACTGAACATTAAGTCATCCCTCCTCAACCCAAAAAAACAGCAAATAATGATATCCTAATGTTAACACTGTAATTATGTGACTTACTGTTCAGAAATTATCAAATATAAAAGTCATTAACCTGTTATTCTACACAAGACTGAAATATGGGAATCGATTTTTGTAATTTGACTCTACTTCAGCAGACTAATACGCCATTGCTGTATGAATCAATTTTTTTTTTTAATTTTTTTTTTACCCAACCCTAGTATCCGTGCACATTTCTCAAATTAGTTGAGTTAATCACTCAATTTTCAAGCAAATTGACTCAAACATTGAATTAGGGAGAAAGATAACTTGTATAATTCAAACTTCTGGATTTTTTAAACATGGAAGCTCTGGCATGGTAGCACCTGGTGAGAGAAGAACCAAGGAGACTGCAAGTAAACAAAACTATGATTCAAAATGTATAAACAAACCAACCTCATAAAATTTTTATGAGCGGAAAAACAAAAAAAAAAGATTCCTGGATATTAATCATACACACGCTGTGTTTTTGTAAGTTTCCTTGAAACCTCTACAGGGCTTGATAATACCAGTTTGTTCGTTATACAAAAATGGAACTTAATCTAATTTATTAAAATTTCACAAACAGATTAAAAGATTTAAAACTGTGCTGCTTCCTGACAGGCAAGTCATGGATATATGAATAATATATGACAGTTTTTGTTTTTTATTTTAACACGGCATGTTTTGTGTTATTTGCGCAGGAGCGTGCTGGTGGCTTGAGAGGGGGCCTCATCGACACTGTTGCTTTTGAATGTGCTTGTTTATTTGTACGCTCGCCTATATCCGCATTTCACAGGATCGTTTCAAGTTTAATGAAGGCAGCATTTAAATGTCTTCCCTTTGACACAGAGATGCTCTCTGTGTCAAAGGGAAGGAAAGAATCATCTCGTCATTTAATCACTTACTTTGATGCCACAATAGAGACGTCCTCGCAAAAATAAAGACAGACGTTCTTCAGCTCTTTTGTCTCTGAAGATTTTGAGGCAGATGCTCTTGGTTTACTCCAACAAGGACCATGGCCGAGTGTGCGTCTGCTCAGTGATTCAGTGGAATGAACGCATCCACGCCATATTTGTGTGTCGACGTAGGTGTCATTTTTTATCAAAGGGAAGCAGAGTCACTTTCAGTGAGAAATTGGGTTTATTTTTCCTTCACATTTGGCTCAGATGTAATTTCACAAATACGATGTCCGACAGGATTGAACTTTACAGAACTTTCTGAGCCTTTTACGATGCAGTCCTGTCAACACAAGGGCGAATCCAGCATGAGAAGCCTGTTATTTCTCTGATAATGAGGGCTTTGTAGCCCGAGTGTCTTCAAATATTGTCCCACCCTTAAAGGCTTCGTTCCTACTTTACTGCAGTGCTGTAGGGACTTTATGAATGGAGAGAGTGTGAAAGAATGACTCGAGGAGGAGTGGGACCTCTCCATCACCATGACCTTGGAACAGTCATGCTGTTTAGAGTACAGAACTAATGCCTCAATATATTACCCAGAGATGCTGCATTATCATTATGTCACACGGAGAAGGTCTTCCCATACACAATAACTGACGAGGAAACAGAGAGAAAAAGAAACTGAATGTGCTAAAGACCGTGAGTTTAGCTTCATGAATGACTTCTCTCTCCCTCTCTCTCCCCACTCCTGTGTTATGTTTGAAGTGGAGCGTTGTACTCACTGCAAGCGATAACATATAGACGTCCTGGACATGAGCAAGGTCAGCACGCGTGCTCCATCCCCGGCGCCCACTAATGCATGCACACAATGCCGACAGTCGTGGACACAGTTCATGTGGAGAGAGAGGGAAGGCCCAGGGAGATAAGAGCAAAATGTCACACTATTATTTTGCAGGAGAAACGGCCTCAGAGGAGTTGACCACTGCCATTCATACAGTACCACCGTTCAATATTCCCAATTTAATCACATAACAAAACGTTGCTAAAATCAGTATCTTTGACCTGCATGTGGTTGTTTTTATTTTTCTAAGGTTACTATTAAAGTCTTTGTGGTGTCTGTGATTGAGGGGCCTGAGGTAATAGCACTGGTCTGAGGTCGATGGAGGTCCTTGACTGGAAGATGGACTGGAGGTTTGAGTGTGTGTTTGTGTGCGTCTGCAGGGCAGGATCGCAGCGAGGCGACTCTCATCAGGCGTTTTAGGGGCGATGGCATCCGCTACAAGGCCAAGCTCATCGGCCTGGATGAGGTTACTGCGGCCCGGGGGGACAGACTCTGCCAAGACTCGATGATGAAGCTCAAGGTAGGAAAAGCCTCTGTCTTTTTTGAAAAATCGACTTCTAAAAGCTTGTTAAAGGGCTGTAACACCCAGAAATGATGTAAAGCAATTGCCCACATCCACATTAAGTTACATGAGCCACAAAAAGTGCTGAGCATCAATAGCAAGCAAAGTTGCCGCTCCATAAATACACTAGTTCTTCAGCTTTTAAAGTTTAACTTTTTGGGATATGTGTCTTTATGTATCACACTAAAGCCAAGCCAGCCAGTATCCTTTTTCTGTGTTAATTACCAGAGAAAAGGGGGATGGGAAAAAATGAGGGCATTCTAACTCATAAACAGAACAATTATGATTGCAGGAGGAAAATTTCGCCATATGGAGGAGGGGGGGGCGTTTGCAAGGACAGCAAGGAGAAGAAGGAGAGGGCAACAGATGGGACAGTTAGCGGAGGAGGGGCATCATGTCAATGATAGGTGGGAGAACGATGAGAAAGGGTGAAGATAAAGAGAGATAGCCCATTTATTTACTCATTTCTAAATATAGTCCTAAAAAAAGCATTTTAACATGGTGGCCAATTACCACTGACAACATGCTTTAACAGTATATTCTGTTGCGTGTGTTTTACTTTTCAAAGATGTACATTGATATTTCAGAATTAATTTACAATCAAATTATGAAAAGCTAATCAGAAATAGACAGTGCTGAATTGGTCACTTTAGCTGTTGTCTAACCGTAGCCTAGTGTGCCTTAAATTACATCCAGATGTTACTCTTGACTATCAGTATCAACTGTTTTTCCAGCTGCAATCAATCAGTTAACTGAAGTGATACTGTTTTTCAGAAATCCTTGTTTATATGAGTTCAGCACATCAGCTTTTCACTCTCAGCATGACATCCGAGGTGGATAGTAGCCACATGTATCTGGTCCATTAATTATCTGATTTATTGAAATATTTTACTGTGACTTGCATATGGCAGAAACATTTCTAAATGGCCAAACGTCTCCAACTTTACACAAGTTTTTTTCCTAAAAAGTTTAAAAGCAGTGAGTGTCAAAAGTGCCTCATTTGTTAATAATAGTCCCTCAACACATGGGATCTCACGTACAGCAGGGGATATTTAAATTGAGAGAATTACACTTAGGTTTTATTTGTGTAGTGAAAACTCGATCCGGCCGAGGCAGAGGGGGGCGCGGGGAGGATGGACAGCTCATTGATCAAACAGCTTCCCGCCTCCTCATTTATTCAGACAGGAAATCCATCAACTCCTTTTCTCTCATCTCGCCACCTCTTCTTTCACACCGCTCCTCCCTCTTGTCGCCCGACTCTGATCTCGATACCCTCTTTTCTTCTGCTTTTGTGATTCACCTATGCAAATGGATGTAGGGGCAACTTAAAGGGGAATTCCTCGCGTAGAATCATCAGTGTGTCATCATCTGATCAGTGTACACAGGTGTCATGATGTCTTTGTGCTGAACCCGCCTAGTCCTTTTTCTGGTTATTATGGATTTACTATGCCTTTAAGGAACCTAAGACATGATGTTATACTTCTTCATTCACCATAAACTAATTTTAATCTGTACAATAATTAAAAATATATGAATTTACTTGATGACATAATTTCCATTCTGTGTGTTGTAAGATAAAATATTCACACTGTCATCATTTAATGTACTGTAATCTTGCTTATTAGCTGCGTGTGTGTCACTGTCCTTAGGGCATGGCTGCAGCAGGGCGGTCTAAAGGGGAACACAAGAAGAAGGTGTTTCTGACCGTTTCCTTTGGAGGGATCAAGATCTTTGATGAGAAGTCAGGGGTAAGCTCAGAAGCAAATGTTTTCTGTGGATGTGTGCGACCGCATGCAGCTTTTCCTTGTGTTTGTTTTTGTTTCACTAATGAGGCATCTCCATGGGCGTGAGGGGCCCCTGGGGAAATCAGGAGACCCCAATTGAAACCCTGAGAACAAGGCCTCTTTAGATGAGAGAACATGGCTACCCCATTGTTTGCCTCTTTGCAAACAGCGACAACATGGGTTCTGTATTGTGCTCTATATTATGCCGTATCCATCTTACATGGCTGCTTTTCTGCTTGACCCACTGGATCTGTGCAGGCTTCGCTATCCATCTGCTATCATCCACCCGTCATTCATTTTTTATCTGTGTTGGCTCGTGTTGTGTTACTGTCCATGCAGATCACAGAATCACCCTAAAAGGTTTCCGATGTAGAGACATTATACACAACATACAGTAGATCATTATCGTCATTTTTATAAAATTATCAATGTTATTATATTCAAACCCATATTAATGGTTATTATTTATCCAAAATAAAAGCACCACTATTCACCCCCAACGTACTATTATAGCTGCAATATCAATATCAATGTAGATAATTAAAAATCTGGTCATATTTGATATTTTTGCATAATCGTAGCATTTATGAGGAGAAATCTCTTGATATTCCTCCTGTATCGAGATATGAACTAAAGCTAATCATGATATTATTTTAAGGCCATGCTACCCAGCCCTAAGAGCATTTTTTAAAACAGCAAACGTTGAGCAATGTGCTTCACAAAGGAATTACATATAAAAAAAATAACAGAGAATAGATTGATGTCCAAAGTAAAATCCACAGGCAATAAAAGACAATACAATTAAGACAGTAGAACAATGAAACAAAAAGAACTGTAAAAAAAAAAGCAAAATCGGAGAGTGATGGAGTGTCTTCATGGTTTTGAATGTGTAGGTGGACGAAGAAGAGGATGATGATCTAGGATCTTCTGACTGTTGTCCATGTTGGATTCCCCCTCTTACCAAATTTGTCACAATGTCCTTGAACAACAAACATGACACCTACATTCTTCAGCATACTTAGCAAACACTTACCATACTTACCATTTCCACATCTCTTTGTATCATAGAAAATTAGCGTCTCAGAAACTTCAGTTAGAAGCTGCATTAGTGTCTATTTGAACTGTTTGTTTTGACAGCTGCCATAACACTTATTTTTAAAATGCAGTTCAGTGTTAACATCTGCTGATGTGTATGTTGTGTAAATATTTAGCGTGCACTTGTCTGTTTCTCTGCTGTGCCGTGATGTCTGTGGGTCTGATTGTGAATGTCGCCTGGTGGTGTAGACACAACATGAAGCTTGCTGCTCCACACCTGGCTTTAGTGGCTGACACCCTAAGTCTGAGATTTACACCGTGTGTGTGTGTGTAAGTGTGTATTCCAGCAGTAATTTAGCAGTGCCAGGTATTGGACAGGCAGGACAAGGTAACCAGTGGCCTCCTACATGCTAGCCATATTGCATGCCACCAAACTCATCTCTCACCAATCCAATTCTTCATCCCTCGTTTTATAACCCTCATTTCTCTTCATATCTTCTCTCTCCGTGATGCTGGAGAGAGAGAAACACACAGAGATGAATAGCAAGTCAAAAGAGGAGAAGGTGTAGAAGAGAGTGAAGAGAAAGAAGGAAAATGAACCAGGAATCAGAAATGTGAAAGAGACAAATGGTGAACGTAAGAGCAGGAGGGAGAAAGACAGACTGGAGCAGAGTTTCAGGGAGAGGAGGAGCATCAGCGAGCATATGTCAAATTAAAGCTCTCTACAGGGAGACCTTGTCCTCTCTCTCCGCACATTAATATTAACTATAGAGATATACTGTCCCCACTATTGGTCCTTCAACCATTTCTAATGGCTCAGGAGAGAGGGAGACTGGGAGCGGGACAATGAGTCTGCTGAGGTTCAGGGATCCTGACAGTCTCATTCCCTTCCTGTGCATCAGTCAGCCAGATGGGCGGATGGATGGATGTATGGGTGAAAGAATGGATGGATGGCCTCTCTTGGATGAGGGAAGGTCGTGCAGGATGGAGGAGAAGAAGAGGGGAGACATTAATCTAGCAGAGGGCACATCTCTCTCTCTGTCAGCCTCTCTCCAAAGTCAGGCATGTACTCAGAGACGACAACCTCCTCACACCTCCTCACCCACCAGGTCAAGTCAAGAACACACAAGAGTGAAGGTCTTATTTTGTCTGCTGCTCCCCCAGAGAATTAAATCAGAAAGATCAAATTGGTCCGGTTCAGCCCACAGGGGTCTAAAAAGCTGTTTAGTAAAGTCCCTGGAGAGAAGTATTCATGTCGAGGCTAGACAGATGCAAGAAGGGAAACGATACTGACATTTCTACTGCCATCCATGCATTCCCTTTCAATTCAATGAGATGTGTTGTAACTTTATGTTGTCAAGTTAATCAAGTTAATCAGCAGGAGGGGATGGGGGGATGAAAGGGGCTGAGGTCTGAGAGTGGGATGAAATTAAGCTTGAAGGGATGAAAGGTTGGTTGAGTTCCGACATGTGTTATGTGCGTGCCTGGGTGGGGAAACCCAGGCAGACCTTGTATACAACTTTATAGATGTTATCTAAGTGGACATTTTCCTCCTGTTTATATATATATTTTTTAAAAATCCTATCCAAGCAACCTTGTTTTTACAAAACATCTTAGTTTTTTTTTTAATGCCACTTTAGAAGGTATTTTAAAACAAATATCCATTCAAAGTGACCTAAAACTGTGTTTATATTTAAACAAGTGGCCAAAAAGAAAGACATTTTTGTGTGTACAGTCTCAGGGTGAGGGCAAGACTTCTATGAAGATGCAGTACAACAGTTAGAAGAAGAAACCTATCTAACCTACCAACTCATCAGATTTTGATCAGATATTGGTAATTTCCGATATATGCTCTGAATCATGTGGACATTTTCAAGCTGAACTCGACAGAAATCACTTGTGAGAAGAAAAAGCTAAGAAGCTGTTCTATTTGGCTGAAAAAAGGTTTCCAGGGCTTATAATAACTTCATTATATACTGTATGTCTTCATGTGTATTTGTGTCTACATTCTCTAACTTTTCAGCCAACTCAGTGTCAAACTGTTGGTTGATAATCAAACATTACTCTTAGTTGTAGCTTATATTTATAGCCCAGCGTATGTGCTTGTGAATTTGTTACAGCGGCTGACTGAAAGCCTCTTTATGAGTAACCACAGCGGTGTCGCCTAATTAAACCTCAAAGCAGAACCGCAATCTCAGTCCTGCCCTGCTGTCTGGAGACTGGACAGAATTTGCAGGCCCTCAGATGATGTGTCTCCTCCAGGACAGAGAAGGAGAGAGCGTATCCTCCTCCTTCTCCTCCTCCCTCCCACTCCCAGTATAACAGGGGATATGTTGGTACAGTGGCCAGAAACTGCTGAAGGGCATGATGCCTCTGGTCCCTCAGAGAGACTGACTGTGTGTGTGTTTGTGAGTGAGAGATTGTAAGAGAGGGACCAGTAGCGCATATCACCAGTGCTGGGGAGAAGAGACAAGAGGAGGAAAATCAGAGAACGAGTACACGGACACTATCGACTTTTTTTGGTACACCCACCTGTTTTTGCAAACAATTCACTTCCCCAGAGATCGTATTTATTTAAGCAACTTCGAAGGGCATCGGCGGTTGATGCTGCCAGACATGTCGGCTCCAGCGACGGCCACCGTCCTGGGATTTAATCTCACTGTTCCGTCCATACCAAGAAAGATGTGACAAAAACATTGTGAACTGGTATTTGCCGCAGAAAAAATAGTAAATCAGAGTGAAGTTGGTACAGCAACTCTAAAAGATAAAAGATAAAAGAAAGGAGTGTCAACAGTGTAGAGTGGAGGCAAAACCACAGCAAAACTTGGAGTCTCAGTGAATGCACTTGATAAACCAGCAACAACAAACTAGATATTGAAACTGTCCAATTTCTGAAACACATGAACCTCTGAAAAGTTCACTATTTTCCACAATCGTACCTTTTTAAATTCAATAAATGCATAAATAAACGGTTAAAAGCCACAATCATATAAACTCAATTAATAAAGCTACCATACACACTTTCAGCACTGTGGTAAATCTTTATATAAAAAAACCCAGCTTGTTCAGGTCATATGTGGCAAACTACAGTAAGCACTGACTGTATGTACGCCTTGTAAATTGTATCTGCTGTCTCTATGATTATGCTTTGGACCGAGACAAAGCAGTTAAATTGAATTGAAGCAGTCATCTTATCCCTGCTCTCTTTGAATCAGAGTCTCTCTTTGTCACTTCACCGCCCACACAGAGTTAATTAAATAACCTCTGCAAATGAGATCGAGATCTCTCTCTCTCTCTGGGTGTGTGCATGTGTGTGTGTGTGCGTGCACTGTCTTAGCTGTCATTTTCAGGGTCAATCAGAGGTGGTAATAATAACCATTACTGTAATTATTAAATCTACAAGACATGGCTCATATAATGATTTTTTTATTTTTGCCAGGCTCAGGTTTCTCTGTGTGTGCGTGTGCACCTTTGCCCCCATATTAAATTGTTGTCACTATTCTGCCAGATCTTGCATCTAGAATACCTTCAGAGAGAGCAGATGTGTGTTTACCCTCTGATGTATAGAGCTGCAACCCTTAGCATGCACTCAAGGGCTGCTGGGTCATTATGTTGACTGTGTGTCTCCGTTCCCAGCATGCAGCTGGCATAGACATTTAGTGTGACTTAACAGAAGGCTATTGAGTTTTAAGTTGTGAGTTTGTGTGTGAATGTGTGTGTGTTTGCTGCGAGTGAGGGCACAGATGAAGTGATCAAGTCGACAGCTTGCCGAGCTGTGATTGTCACTGATCCCCCCTCTGTCCTCGGGACAAACAGTGCCATCTGCCACGGGCAATGCCAGCTTGGCACTCCCCACCCAGGCTAAACTAGAGAGGGCAGGGGAGATGGAAACAGTTTAATATAGGATACACACTCTCTGTGGGAAGGCTTTTTTGTCTCTGTGTACATGTGGGCAAGCTTGCATCTTTCTTTTTTTTTATACCCTAAAGTAAATTATGATATAACATTT
>KV751319.1:16542623-16573865 GCA_001698575.1 Mola mola
CCATCTTACAATCTCATTATCTTTTTAAAAAATATATTATTCTATATTTCGTTTCCTTTCTCTCACTGTTTCGGTGAGGAAAGGATTTGCTTTTTTTACACACAGAATAAGACTGGATTAAAATTTTGCTTTTTATTGACATTATGCTGGTTTGGCAATAGTCCGTTGGAACAAGCGCTAACATTAGCTAGCTCAATAGCAAGTTGTTGTTCATCAATTTTCAGTGTGATATTTAATGTTCCTTCCCTAGTAATCAGGCTAGGGGGAAGAGTTTTCAAACTAAAAAGACAAACAGTTTTTGAATGCTGTATTTGCAAACTTTGGTCCTCATTTAACTGCTCTGAATTCTGCTGCACTGGAGATTGACGCTGAACACTTCGCATATTTATGAGGCCTTCAACCGCTGCAAAAAGTTTAATTTCAAACTCATATAAAATGGATGCAAGTCACATGCAGATTCAAGCCACTTTCCACCAGCTCTAGTAAACAGTTCAGTTACGGACAAGAAAATATTGTGTGTATAAGTGCATCCATCGTGAGCAGGATCATTTTTGCTAACCATTTTTGATTTACCTGTCCATTTGATTGAAATTATTTTGTTTTGTCCTGATGAGCCACTGTTCGGGAGCCAAATCTGAGTCAACATATTGAGAAAATAATCCCATGTATTATTGGCATGAAGTCATAAATTGTAAACGCAAAGTATTAATCTCACAAAGAGGAAAGTTGTAATACTTGTAACTTGTACTTGTAATACTAATGATGTCATTCGGCTGTGTCTACATGACTTACCAACCATGCTTTGTGGCGCTTTCCTTCAGATCCTCCAACACCACCATGCGGTCCACGAGATCTCCTACATTGCCAAGGACGTGACGGACCACAGAGCCTTTGGCTACATCTGTGGGAAGGAAGGGAACCACCGCTT
Source organism: Mola mola (assembly GCA_001698575.1). Lineage (NCBI taxonomy): Eukaryota > Metazoa > Chordata > Actinopteri > Tetraodontiformes > Molidae > Mola > Mola mola. The sequence goes on from KV751319.1 coordinate 16,543,552, forward strand.
CATGGCAATCAAGACGGCACAGTCGGTCAGTCGCTGTGTGTATGGAACTGCATGTATATTTGTGTGTGCTTTGCAAGTGTTTGATGTATGATTCATGAGGGTCTTTTTACAAGCACAGCCCTCTTGACATTTAGATAAAGACCCTTGAACACCAACTTATGTCCCCTTGTGCTGCAAAGCAAACAAACTCTTAGCTTTGTTCCGTGTGTGTGTCTGTGTTTTTCTGTGCATGTGAACTATGTGATACCTTTTGGGCGTGCCATGATATTTCTTGCTGTTTTTGTGTGCCTGGCTTGTTTAGTCTGGATCCAACTGGCTCACTCTGTTGCCATATTGATTTCCCATAGTGAGTCGATGAGGGTTTGAGTGTGTGTCACCAGCTCTATTGGCGTATCCATCCTCCCAGGGCCATGAAACGCCGCTCTGTGACTTAGACAGATAGACTTAGTTACATACCTCATCATTACATTGCACCAACCGGCCTGGCATTAAAAAACAATAGCTGCTAACCAAATAGAACAGCAGGGCACAAGGCTGCACTCTCATAACTCAGCAAAGGGGTCATTTAGTCATTTAGCCGACATGTGGCAGAGGAAAGGTCGCAATTATATTTTACTCGCTTTTTCAGGATCACTAGCACTCACTAGTGCTCCTACTATTAGCTTTGGAGCAGACAGTGAGAGGGTGCAGGCACAGAGCTTCTGGTAGCGGCTTAGACTGTAAAGTACTGGAAAGTAACCACTTTGATGTGAATTAACTATGTGTCTCAGTTGCCATGAAGTCTAAGACTTAAGGTTGTTCAGAAAAGTCCAATTTAGGGTTGTATGTGAAAGTAATTGACTTTACCACACGACTCAGGACAAGAGACATGTTTTTGTTTTTTGTTTTTCTCATCAAGTTTCAGTTGAGGTGGAAGTAGACTAATTGTGTTAGAAAGGGTTTCTTCAATAGTTTTTTTTTTTTAGATTAACCACAGCCTCTCTTGAAACGTTTTTTTTTTTTTTTTTTAATAGTTATAGATAATATGAACAGGTCTGTTTGTCATAAAAGCAACCTTGTATCCAATTTGTTGGAAGGATGCATAGAGTTTAAAGTCTTAAGTTAATATGCTTCCAGTGACTAAATCTAAAAATTACCACCATGATGAGAAACAGCAACATTAAATGAAAAATAATGTAAGTCAACTAATAGTAGTTTCTAATTTGCAAAATACACTGTACATTTTGTGTTCTCGTTTGATGCCTTATTTTTATATCCCCATGTGTAACTATTTAAATACACTGTAGATGATTTATGAAGTGGTGTGGCGTTTTGAGCTTGGTTTAGCGCTAAAACATTTGAACTATCAGTCGTCAGCAGTGCCAGTAAAAGATGTATGACCCAAAAATCAAGTAGTCTCACGTCTAAGTTCCATTTGGCATCAGGTTTGAAAAATTCTAATTCCAGCATCAACAACACTTCCCCTAAAGTGAGAGATGCAGATACAAAGAATGTTTGCGAATACATGTAGTTCTTAATTTGTTGCCCCAACACACTAAACTGCCATCTCCTTCAAATGCATCACACTCGACTTAGATGAACAGTTTGGTTCTAACCAAGGCCACGCTGAGGTACGACAGGCCACAAGACTACAACCTTTTCAGTCCCTGTGCTCCCAAGTCACCATCGTCTCAACATTTGCTCCAGCTTTGATTTATATCCCATTATGCCTCAACAATCACTCATGACTGCAGTTTGATTTATGAGATATTTATAAACCTGTAGTGAGTATCATCAACGTTTTTCACTCTTTTCACTAATGATGTCCAGCTAATTAGGTAGTTAGCTGATAGGTGGGCCTGCCAGACACCTGACCAGTAGTTATTCTATCCCTGCCGCTCACAGTCCTGCTGGATGGTTTTCAGTTGTCTCCACTTTAGGGCTATTTTGCTACTTTGGAATTTTCAGTCAGCCATGACTCTGGCTACAATTTCTCTTATTGATTTGTGTGTGTGTGTGTTTCTTTTTTTAAATAAACATTAAGTCAAGCAACACCAATAAGCAGCAGTTGAATGACAGCAACTCATACAGTGGAAGATAAAGCCTGATATCTCATTCATTTGCAAATCACAGTGGCTATTCAGGGTAAGGACCCACCCCTGCCCTACAAATGATTACCACACAGAATGTAAGCATTTTTTTTTTCATTTCAGTTTAATTCTGTCCCTCATGGGTCCTTTCTCAGTGTGAGCCCTCAGGTGGCTGGCAGGGAGGAAAATATACAAATTGTATTTTGTTTTCGTATTGAGTACGGACACCACCTTTTTCGCTAGTGTAATCACATTTATTTTCTCGAGCTGTATGTTCCGACACATTCTCTGGAGAGGAAATGTTGGAATTTTGACAAACTGAAATTGACTTAGATGTGATAGGTTGAGGGAAATTCAATATACCGAGAGCTAAATTCCAGAACATCTTGGAATTATCTTACTAATGAATTATAACCAACACCAGAAATTAATCTGGGTACAAAGGGTAACTCTGTTACATTGATATCCAGGGGGATAGTGTCTTTTACCCCAAATCCTGATCCGTGCAGATTTTAATAGAACATTGTATTTGCAATAAAAATCACCATCACGTCTTTTTGTTAGAATAATTGGTCAATTTCGCTGTAGGCTATGAATTTGTCATCTGATTAAAGAGTGCTCAAATTAAGTTTCCTCCACGGTGCTGTCGAAGCTTTCCGCATTCTGCACCCTTCATCTCAGCTCTCTGTGTCTCCTCTTACCTCGAAGCTTCGGAAGCAAAAGAATGTGTGCGAGATGGCAAGAAAGTATGAGCCAAGTTAAAGATTAGAGCATGTATCATCAAAAGCAGAGAGGATCTGAATCTGACAGCGTGACAATAAGTTGTGCTGCTGGCTCAGTAGGAGCCACCAGTTACCCCAGTGTGTCTGTCATGAGCAGTATATGGCGGAGAACATTTCGCACAAAGACAGCTCTGAAATAGAACTTTTTTATGCAAGGCAGCATTCAGGCTGTGAACTCCCTGTGCTCTTCACATAGACCCAGTCAATAATTGATCAGGGCTGAAACACTATTGTACTATAACACTCCTTGCTGTGACAGCAGCAAGACTTTGGGAGTCATCCAACTGGCTTGTTGTCTGTGCTTTTGTTCCACTGACGCAAAGGTGGTACAAGGTAAGAAAAGCTAGAATCTGCTCTCGTCACTGCGTGAACCAGGCCTGGAGAGAGAATAGAGTGTGTCGTGATTGTGCAGAGAAGTGTAAAGACGCCTGTGTAGTATGTCTTTGTGTGCAGTGTGCCTTATGGTTTCTACATCCTAACCACAGTCTGGAGCTCCCATTTTCTGAGTTTAGCAACTAAGTTAATTTAACAGATACATCCATCTTAAAATTTTTTTAGGTAGACTTCAGTAATTACAGTCTTTTTTCTTTCTCTGTGCCAATACTTTTATTGCAGACTGGCAAAATGTTTTGCTGCAATTTTGTTTTTGGCTTATGGCCTAATGCAGTCATCAATAATCAGTTGTCAGCGACCCAGTCGGGTACCTCTGACTCGATCATGCCTAGGTGGTTGCTCGCACTGTAAGAAGCACTGAAATAGAAAAATGTAAGTTTTTTTTTATGTTTGTGCGTGCTGCCACTGGTCTGAGGATCCAGGAATGAGTTTGAGACAGCACTGCATTTCACAGTTCTGATCATGAACTGTTCACTGTGACAATAATCACATTGAACGTTGTGACAATCACGTCAGCAGTAGATAAAGGCCAGGCAAATTGCTTTATTACATTATAACATTATAACATTATAACATTATTATTTGGCAAATCTTTGAACTTGATCAACACTAATGGGTTTTACTTAAGTTAGGACCATATGTTAAGTCATGCTAAGCATTTTTTTACATAGTTGTCTGCCTCAGGAACACTGTTGTGTGCTGATATCAATGATATGACAATGGTTTGAAATGAAGAAATAAGAATTAATTCATCAATTAAAAGTGCCACATAACTTGAGTAAACAACCTTTGCCGCAATTCGAAGTATTCAAAGTGTACTCATGATGCAATATGATCCACAATTATTTTAACAAAATGAAACTGACGACAAATTATGAGTCAAGTTTCTTTTCATAATTTCTCAGGGAAAAGAACTGCAAAATGGTAAATACTTGTCTAAAAAATAAAACTGGATTTTGGCAATGTCTCCTGCCCTCTTTGGACAGTCACCCACCCTCTGATTTCTCAGCTGCTCTTGAGCCGCCAAAGGACAGGTATCTACTGCAGCCGATGATTTGCTCTGCATGGTGTGGAGCTGCTATTCCAATTTGTTAAGCCTCGCCTTCAACATGGCAAATAAACCACATTTATTATGTGTACCATTATCGCTAAAGGAGGCTGAGAAATAACATAAACATTTGACACACTGAGCAAGAGAGAGCAGATGAAAGCGAAGCTATCGCTCACTCGCTAGGCTAAAGTAAAAAATATTCACTGTGTTGATAAAAATTTAACAAGATTTGGGAGTCAGAGATTTGAGCTGAAGCAACTGAGAGCACCAATCATTATGTCACAGAGAAGTTGGCAAGTTCTCGCAAACGCCTTCTGCTGTTTAAAGAGAAAATCAATACATCGTGATGATAATTGTTGCGTATTTTTATCGATTTTTGACGATCTCATGTCACATCTGTAGTTCTTAGTTATGTTATCAATCTGTGTAGGGTGTGGTTGACGTGTCCATGTCTTCCTAGGCCGAACCTGTGATCCTGGACCTGCGGGACCTGTTCCAGCTCATCTATGAGATAAAACAGAGAGAGGAGATGGAGAAGAAGGCCCAGAAAGACAAGCAGTGTGAGCAGGCGGTCTACCAGGTACACGCTAACTGTAGCTCCCTGTTTTATTCTTCCCCCCTCCACCTTACCTTAATCATCAGCCACAAACACAATGAGCTTTATCTGAGAGATGGATGAGTCAAGTGAGATCTCAAAGACATGCGAGCAAGCGAGTGACATATGGAGCACCCACCTTCAGGTTTCATCAGTGGCACCTTCTGCCCATTGTGCTTTTTTCACCTTTCTCTTTATCCCTCTCTCTCTGATGATTGTCTAATGATTACCTGAATGCTGGAAAGATGTCTTGCTGTGCTTTCCACCTACTCCTTCTCTGCCACTGGCTTAACTCTTTCCTCTCCTCTGTCTTCTCCGCCTCTGCTTGATCTCTGCCTCTCCTGCCTCCGCTCATCTGCAGACAATACTGGAGGAGGATCTGGAGGACCCGGTCTACCAGGTAACTTCCTAACCAATCACATCGCTGCTGTCACCTGCTGCATTCTAGCCGGTCGGCTTGCTCCTCTCTGTGTGCACTGTGGGGAGACACTTCCTGTTTGGTTACACTGTGGTAATATCACAACGTGTACATGTAGATTCCGCTACACTAAGTCAAGAACAGTAGGAGGCGCTCAAATCTGCGTGATGATGGGAATGAGTGCATGTCTGCCAGTTTGGCTGCATGTTTACCTCAAAGATATATATATATATATATATGTTTTCTTAGCCTGCTTTGCGAAATTTTGTGCTGATTAAACTCTGCGGGATCTGTTCTTCAACTGCCTTTAAATGAGCAACTGTTGACGACTGCTGTTTGTCTAAATTCCTCTGGCATTTCACCACTTTTCCCCTCAGTTTCTTTTATCTTCCAATTTCTCTCCCGCTTATTGTTTCCCTCTCCACCCTCTGCTGCTGACGTCGTTGTAGTACATTGTGTTTGAGGCGGGACACGAGCCAATCCGTGACCAGTCAGAGGAGAGCATTTATCAGGTACCCACAGGCTCATCTTGTCCGCCTGGGCTGTGTTCTTGTCAACACCCAAAGAGATTTCATCTTCCGTTAACTAGCCAGCAGGTAGAAGCTACTGTACGTCACTCAATAATGGAACAAGATTAGTGGTGTCTTTTTCGCTTGCCAAATTGAAGATACAGAATCGAAAAAGCATGTTAGAATCAGAGGCAAACAATAACCAGCCGACACTCTGGAGGGTTTTACAAACTAGACCAGGGGACGAATCTTCCTCAAGGGTGCGGTTAAACCTCTGAGGGGCAAGAAGGGGGAGGGTCGGGAAGAGGTGGAGGATATTCCTGGGCTGTGCAGAAGGCAGACCCCTCCTCTTTTTCCTCTCCTCCCCTCCCTCCTTTCCTGAGGAGATGAAAGAAAGCGGGGGAAAGAAAGATTAATCACCAGCCTCTCGTTTGATCTTTAAATAAAATGGATTGAAAATAGACGGGAGTGCTGGCATGTGCACAAACATACACAAACAGAAGGATGCACGCACATACACACATCAGGCATAAGAAACGTGAGCCCCGACCAGCCTCCAGCCACAGAGGAAGTAATGTATGAATAAAGATGGCAGCTTCTGGAAATAAACATGGCAAAGAAGAAATAAGGTGTCGAGAGGAGTAGAAAGAAGGGGACAGGCTGTGCTAGATAAATTTCCATATTCGTCATCAGTGATATTTTTCATTTGCCACACTGTGTGATAAGAACACATCCAGCTGTAGAAGCATGAGACTTTATTTTAAATATCATGCCTCTGTGGTAGAAACAAAACACACAGGAATCCCAAAATGCACACCTATCAGCATTTCATTATCGGCGCTTCTCATTGCAAACACTGTCAAATCTTTCTGCCTGTGTGACAAAGAAATATTACACGTCTTCATGTGTGTGACAATCTGAGTTATTACCTGCTCGTGGGTGTGATGAGCAGCCGTATGCATTCTTTATTAGGCAGCGCGAGAAAAGGCAGAGATAGTCGTTGATTAGCCTAGTAGCCGAGTTCTCACTTATCAGATTTTAATTCTGATCACCTCCAACACACACACACACACACACACACACACACACACACGCTTCACTAGTGACTGATCCAGAGGAGCCAGGATTCAGGGATTTGTTTTGGCACCTGGTGTGTCTCGGCAATATGTACCAACTGTTTCATTGTTCGATTGAACCAGAGGTAACCCTGACTTCACTGACCGACTGTGTAGGTTCCCACCAGTCAACAGAAGGAAGGGGTCTATGACGTCCCAAAGCGACACCCAGTGAGTGATTGTGTGTTCGCCTCGTGTCACCCAACCCACCTCCTTAGCCTGCCTCCCCCTCTCAGACAAACCTCTCAGCTGTCCCTCCATTACACGGGTGCAAAGCCTTTTCCTTTGCCAACCCCTCCTTTTAGAAATTTTCCAGTGATGCTACTTCCTGTCATCCCAAACTGTGATCGTTCCCTGAGAGGTTTGCTGGGACCCAGTGCAATGTGCTGTGCTTCTTCTCTGCTCATTCTGTGCTGGCTGGTGCCTTTCTCCTTGTGCCCCGTGGTGCCTGCTCCTCATGGTTAACTGGAATCCTGCGCGTGGATGTGGTGTGTTGTTGTTGCTCACCTGGCTGGATGAAGCATGCCGGGCTGTGGTTTGCCAGTCATACGCATGGCCTGTATGCATCCCAGATTGCATTGAACATGTTTTGTCACTATCATACCTGTCCTGCAATGATTCTAAAAAATATTTCTGACTTAAAATGTGCATTTTTGAATCCGTATCTCAGGATGTTTTACTGTTTCTCACCATGTTCATGTATCTAATTAAGGAGTGTTTGCAGTGTAAATCTATATTGCTATCTAAGTTCATGTGTGTGGTAAATGTATATGCCACATTTGTTGGCTCACACTGCCAGTGGTTATAATGAAAGTTGACCTTGAACACTGTCAGACTGCACTATAACTCAGCTCCTTTATCTGCCTATAAAGATGGTAGCTATTCTTTTGTCTCATTCAATCTGCTAAAATCCTGACACTTATAAAAAAACAGGTAGCTGTTGTGGGTATGCATGTTTGAGTACTTTTTTATTCTGTGTTGCTATTCTGTTGACCAGTATTCCCCCACTCCATCCAGAGCCCGCCAGCTCCGCGTGTATCTCTGTCCTTAAACCGCTAAAACTGGACTCCTCCACGTCACTACTGGCAGTCTAAATCCCACTCTGTGAATTTTGGTCGGCTTTGGAAGCAGTTTCGCAGTTTTCTGGCTGCATATTATCCTCAGCTTTGGTAAGAAGCTTACAGCCACCATAGTATCTCTGTTCTCTCCTCACCCAGCCCACGACACATGCTGCTATTTGGATTGCCTCCGTGTTGGCAGGTGTCTGACAGTGAACAAATCCAATATTTCTCTCTTGTTGTGCAACCAATTGGACTACTCGTCCGTACTGGTTTAAATAAAGCGAGTCCCAGTCAGTCAGAGGGAGTAAATAGTATATAACCCAGGATCAGAGAAACATAAATGGATGATAGTAATTTCACATTTTGCTTTGGGGCTTGTATTGTAGTTTTAAGGTCATTTGTTTTAGGGTAAATCATCCAGACACACCTGCGGCAGACAGCTAGAGCTGTGCTGCTCTCTGTGGGTTCAATCTTTCAAGCGTGTCGCACCTCAGTCGGAGATACAACAGCATTTCTTTTTCATCAGGAGTCAAAAAGATGCGTCCCTGGCATAAAGTATGGAACCACAGAGAAAATGAAATCCAAAATCTTGCATTAAGTGGAAATCTGATGCTCCAATCGTTGAGGAACCAACAGTACAAAGAATCAAATATTCAATACTTTATTGCCATTTTCACTTAGCTCATTGGAATTTGTCTCCTGGGCCCAAACACAGAGAAGGGTTTTTTTATGGTTATATCTGCTACAATCATTTAGTACTTTTACGTGGGCAGCATGTTGTGATTGGGATATGACCAAAGGCCACAGCGTTTATCTGACCACTGCTTTCAAGAGTGGATTTACTGTTTACTTTGCCAACTGGAGAGGGTCGTCATCGTTATCAGCACAAGGATTGACAGTCGTTGGACAGCCGTGTTCGATGAGACCATTGCTGTGTGTGTACATACTACCTGAGGTGAAATGATACCACTGACAGAAATGTGGCCTTCTGTCTAAAGCAATCTCTTCTGCTGTTTACTCTGTCACCTTAAAAGAGACAGATCAATAAAACACGCACACACCAAAGGCCATTTCAGCCCAGCAACCCTGTAAAATCTGAAGAAAATGTTGAATCAACGGAGGCCCACATGCAGAGGTGAGCATAATGCCACCAACCTGGCAGTCTCCTCAGACTCCAGAGAGGTATGAAATATGATACGTACACGTCATTTATGTGACCCATTATAGGGGGACATCCCTGTACACCCAGACTTGTGTCTTAATTGGTCTGTCCTGTTGAAGATATGGTTGGACTAAACTAGTGGTGATCAGGACTGAGACAAAATACACCAAATATCATCGTACTTCCTCATTAGATATGATAATCGATATAATGGCATCAAATATCAGTAATTTAACTTAAAAAAATAGATCACATTACAAATTCCTCATCTTTGACCCCCCAACGTCACTACTTCATGGTTCCGCGTTAATCACAGAAATGAGGGTAATTTGACCAGAAGTTAATTAACTGGCCATAGAGGAAGGAGTTCCAGTGGGATAATGGTGGACAGCAGTGTAAAGACTTGCACCAGCCATGTTCAAATCAGAAGTCTGGACCTACTTTGAAACCATCAGTGGGACAAACCAAATCCATAAAGGCCAGAACTGTCAGTTGGAAGTAAAGTACACAGATAACAGCATGAAGATGGAACGCCACCTGAATCACCCCCATCCTGGTGTCATCATTGAGAAAGCGGCTAAAGCTAACATTGAAGTCAAGATGCAGAGATGAACGCAATGTTTAAAGCAACGCTTCCTTTATCATCCTGGAGGGCTAAAGTCCATCACTGTGCCCAGACAGAGTGGTCAAAAATAAACAAACTCTGGAACCAAGCTATGAGATGCTTGTTTTGCTTTCTGACCCTTTGGACTTTGGCCAGTTTTTGACTCTTTTACATCGGAGTGATGTCAACATTGACGTCTTACAGCCAGTATTTGTATATCATTATATGATTGTGTATGGTATCGTGAGTTGCCCTGTGATTTCCACCCTAAGTGGGGTGTAAATGTGTTGGCAGTGTGACTGTGTTGTCTGTGTGTGTGTGTGGGTGTAACTTATAGGGACATACAAAAAAAAAAGCTTCATAGTCTGCTTGTATGAGGTTCAAACTTGTGATTCTGTGTCTGTTGGTGTGTGACAGTTCAGCTGTGTTTTGCCAGTGTGATCAGTTAGACAGTAGGAATCAGCAAGATGGTGTTAATTTGAAGGGGCCCCGATAATTGTATGCAGAACACATGTGCACAGGTAATTACTGTTTCCCTGGGGATGGCTAATTGATAGGTGACGCCTGTACTGATAAAGATAAAGGGCTGGGCAAAGACATTGGCAGAGATCGCAATGGGCACAGAGGGATAATTGGCAGAGAGAGTGATGGACGGCCAGAGTGTGAAGTCAGAAAGGCAGAGGCTGCAGCTTCTGTTGAGGATTACACTACGGACTGTATCAGGTAAAGTTTAAAAAAAAAAAGACAGATTAGGTTCATTATTCTGTTCAATTTAAATAAACCATTACAAATACAGCGTTTTAGGAAAAAACATCCAGTAGAAAAATGAAGACCATTTCCAAAACTGATTAGTAATGGGCAAGCTGTTATTGTTCCCCTGTATTGGCTAATGATGGCCATATTTCATGCTTTCATCCACGGAAAAAGCATGCACTCAGCAATACTGTAGCACATCAAGTACTCTTACTTTGCCAGGCCAATCTGCACATCATGATTCCGTGCCAGTGCTGGCGAAAGGTCTGGCAGAACCCATTATCATTCTGTTAGAGCTAGAATAAAGAACTGGAGGTTGTTTATACAGTCAGATTTTTCAAGGGAGCTTGCAAAATACACTAAAACACATCAGCATGGATATTTTATCTTCCTTTAGTGTAATAGAGAGGCATGAAGGCATAAGCTGTTGGCTACACAGACAACACTTGTTCGTAGGTTATGTTCATTATTCGCTTTGTTGTTTTTTGTAGGATTTGTTGCTGATAATAAGCAATAACACATATGACACCAGCCTTAATGTAATCCTGTAATCTTTAGATTGTGTTTCACTTTGAGATCCAGCTAATGATGACGCACAGTGAGTTAACAGGCCCTTTTTTTCCTATAATGTGACATACTCCTAGCCTTTGTTCTCACATGCAGCATGTTAGATAATCCAGCCCCTCTTGCTGTGTGCTTCCTGACACACAGGGGAGCAGGCTTTGCAGGAACATGGAGAGGGTGTAAACCCCAGCTCAGGGCTGTAGTTTAGACTGAAGGTAGGGATGATCTTTAAACCTTTGTAAATCTTCAATTTGGCTTTGAGTCTGGCAGTATGAACCATGCTGTGTGTGTGTGTGTGTGTGCGTGTGTGTGTGTCTGATAATGACTATAACACCTGCAGACTGTCACGTTCCTCTCTCTCCATTAGCCTCATCTCACCTCACACCTTTCTTTCTCGCCCTTCTCGCTCGGACTGTATGAAAAACAACTGATGTGTTTGCGTGTGAGTACATTTCCATTCCACCCACCATGTTACATTGGGGTTGTGATTGCAGAACGGACACGAAAACACCCTTCCCAGCCATCACCATCATCATGAACCTCATCATTATCATGCTCAGCCCGTCCAACAAGAACAACGTGCGCAGGAGAAGCCGGCCGTGGCAGATCTGATAGACTTAGACCTTGGAATGATGACGCAGGTAAGGTGCTTAAGCAAAAGCAATAAGGTTTTTATTAGTATTTTAGGATCAGACTGTCCTAAAGGTCACTTCATGGATTGCTCAATTGGACGTACTGTAACCTCAGATGATCCCCTGTCTCCCATCCACCTCTCAACTGCACCAGTTTCGTTCTCCTTTAGTTTCAACTCACCCTAACTCTTGACCCCTCTCACTTATGAATAAAAGATGCAACGCTGCTGTAGCATAGTAACTAGGATGGTGCAGAAGGAGTGTGTGATGAAGACCAGCACAGTCCAGACAAATAAAATCCCTGGTGTGTGGACGTAAAGGTCAAAGTGTCTGTAAGAGGTGATGGGGTTGGGGGGTCGGTGGACAGTGGCGGTCATCCTGCCTGCAGACACGCCGGCAGAGTCAAGCTGCTTAGAGCCCATTAATAAAGCATTCATAACACTCACAGCAGCATGACCGCCACCGCCCTGATCCTGCGCACGTGAAGACTTTGAGTTGTGTGACTGAACTAAAAGTGGACAGAAAGTGTATAAATGTATCAAACATCCTGTACTATTTGAACACTGGTGACATTTCTCCTGTGCTCTTTGTGTTTGAAGATGCCATATTACCTGGCAATAACTACTGGAATGTGTTCAACTTTAGTTAAATATAATTTTATAATTTTAGATTGATAAAGTTTAGAGCGGGAAAAACGTATTTATTGAATTTATTTCCGCAGAGACCCTGTTATTAGTGATAATAGGTGCATCGTGTTGTGGATATCTAGCTTAACATCATGTTGACTGTATATTTATCTGCTAAGTTAGACTCTGCAGCAACAGTAGTTCATATTATAACCTCCTATCCCCATCCTCTTAAAAAAGGAAAAATCATCTGGACTGTAAAAACCCCATGCCCACAGATCCATTTTCTGATAGTTGAAACAAGAACTCTGTGGTCTATGTGTGACCTACAAGAGACGAGATATTCTAAGAACATTCATTATCTCTAAAGAAATTATCCGCATCCATGATTTATGCTAATCTCTGACCATGTATTCAAAGCTTAAATTCCTTTATGACTAAAAATAGTTGTCTTCGCTTGCCACTGGCCTAAAGGTATTATTAATGTGGAAGAATGGGGGAGATACCAAAAGAGAGGGATTGTGGGGAGGCTGTGAAAGAGAAACAGAACAAATTCAGGTCAGATAGACAAGGCTGCTGTGTTTGATAGCACTCCCCGGAACACCACACGTCCTCTACAACACGGGATCATTAGTGACTGATCCAGAAGGAGACACTGGTACAGTAATGATGCTGTGTTCAGACCTGCTGGGAAAATGCATTTTTAAAAGTTAAGACACATCTTTATTGATCCCCAGAGGGGGCATTTGGGTGCAGCAACAGCACAGGGATAAATAGAGAGAATAATATATACAGTATATATGGTATATAGTGCTGTGAAAAAGTAGCAAATACTCTTACGGATTTTTTGGGCATATTTGTCACACTTAAATGTTTCGGATCATCAAAAAAATTTTAATATTAGACAAAGATAAATACAAAATATGCTTTTTAAATGATGATTTCATTATTAAGGGAAAAAAGCTAACCAAACCTACGTGGCCCCTATGTGAAAAAGTAATTGCCCCCAAGACCTAATAACTGGTTTTGCCACCCTCGGCAACAACAACTGCAATCAAGCATTTGCGATAACTGGCAATAAGTCTTTCAGATCGTTGGTGGAGGAATTTATGCCCACTCTTCTTTGAAGAATTTTTTTTTTATTTCAGCCACATTGGAGAGTTTTCGAGCATGAAAGGCCTGTTTAAGGTCATGCCACAGCGTCTCAATCGACTTTAAATCGAGTTTAAATAATTTTTCACAGCACTGTATCTGTATACTCACAAGTATTTCCAATGAAAATAACAATAGAATAAAAATGGAAACTTAAAATGAAATGTCATGCAGTGTTCTGTACATACAGTGCCTGTAAACACTGTTGTTCATGTGGAGCAGATGAAAAGTCTTGGTAGGTATGCCATCATAATCATTTCATCTCATTATCCCATATCTCCTCACCCCTCTGTCACACCTTCCGCTTGGCTGCCACAGTTCTCAGGTAGGTGCCACAAATGTTCTGGGCTCGTGTTGTGCTGCATGCAGTGTGCGATGCATGTTGCACAGGAATGCAAACTGAACCACGTAATGTTTACAGTACAGCCGTATCGGTATTTCACCTGACCGGGCGTCTTATCTTGTTCTCAGAATATCAACCAATTAGAGATCTTTGGAGATATGTCCACTCCTCCTGACATCACCTCTCCATCAGTGAGTAGCTGCAGTTCGTAAACACACCTTGTGATCTGTGATTAAAAAAAAACCTTTACCGTATTTCCGATAATGCGTTTTTCCTCTGGTTGTCCCTTGCAATCGCACCCTGCGCAGACCCCCGTGTCTCCAGCCAACACCCTCGACTCCACGCAGGGCCTGCAGCCTCCCACAGAGCTGTTTGCTCCCTTCAATCCTGCTTCTGTGCCCTCAGGTAGGGCCCAGTTCATTTTCTGCTTAAATACACCTCTGTTACGTGCGCAAGGGAAACAGACGCAGCGGGGGAGGGAGAGTCGAGAAGAGAGATAAAGGAAAGTTGGAGAGGCAGAAGATTTGAAGGCAGAGGGCAGAGAGGAAGGAGGAGGAAGATGAGATGAACAGAGAAGGAATAGAATTGAGATGTAGATGAGTGGAGGAGAAGGAGGAGAAAAAGTGGCATCGGCTGTGTATCGAATATGAAATGCATCATTAGCATGGCTGCCTCAGATGCTGCTGATTTACCTGTGGCTGAGGCCGGTCAGATGAAAGAAATAAAACATGCTGGGATGATTGCAGGAAGCATTCCTCTGCATGCACGGGCCTTCTGTGAATACGACGCTGGCTCACAGACTCTATAGTTTTACTTTGTCTCCTCTCTCGCTCCTCATGCATATGAGAGCGTGGCGGGGCAGGTTAGGAGGTTAAATGTCAGCTCTCTCTGCTGTAGGTAACAACTGGAGACCAGAAGCAAAGTGTGTATGAATAAGCTTCGTCTTATAATGGATTTTAATGTGTGTGTGTGTTGAGTCTGCCTCGTTCTGGAGCCAATTATGATAGTTCACCATGACCATTGAGAGACAGCACATTATCGGCAGGCTGAAGTAGGACAGCACTCTCTGGTGATGCATAGGTTATTATCTCTGTGAGTGTTGTGTGTAGGAGAACTACCTCAACTCTTCAGTCTTCTTCTTCTTTAATTTTATTGTTCAAATTTTGCAGTATTCACAAATACCATATATTTTTTCTTAACCGCCAGGTTATGTGACGATGGGAGCGGTCACCCCCGGCCACTGGTCGCAGCAGGCTTTTGCTGCCCAAACACCGCTGGCCTTCGGGGTCCAGTCTCCTTTAGGTCCGGTAGCCCAGGTGCTGCCAGGAGGCCAGCCGCTCATCTGGGGCCAGGCCAACATCTTCCCAACCACCCAGCAGCAGTGGGCAGCCATGGCAGCCGGAGCCTTCTCCCCAACAGCCTACCTCCCCGCCCAGCCTGTGGGCACTCTGCCCACCGCCATGTTCCAGACTCTCACCCCCGTCACCACTGTGACTCCAGCCGGCGAGAGCCATTCAGGCGCTGGAGCTGGCGAGGAGAATGTGAAGAAGATGGGCAAGGAGATGTTCAAGGTGGGGAGCTGCACAGTAAAGAATTTTGATGAGACCATAACCACGATATCTACAGAAAACTATTTACAACATTGTCTTTTTGTGGTTACCATATAGATAGCAAACTGTTGAATTGTAAGGAACAGTATGCACCAGAGTTCATCAACCGACTCACAAACATTGCAAACATGGTCCACAATTTAACCTTTCTATTGTGTTTGGCAGGCAGGTATAACCGGAATATTGCAGAGAACAAACTAGATGCAGTAAGAGCTTCTGTTTCAAATGTGTACAAAGCATTAGTCGATTTCAAGTAGGGCTGGGATTTACTGTATATATGATATACTAGTGTGTCGTTGTGAAATCTGAATAAACAGCTCACTAAATTAGAAAACTGTGGAAAAGTTCAAATTTTTCCTAATTTAATTCATTTATTTTATATATTATTTATTCATTACATATTGAGTTAAATATTTAAAGCCTTTTTTTAATTTTGGCTTATGCAGTTACAGTGAAATATTTGAATATTTTGAGATTTTTTTGAGCTGTAGCAAGAAGCTTGAAACATTTTAGTTTGTGTGTAATGAGTCTAGAATAAATGTTAACTTTATTAAATAAAACTGAAAAACCATGCTATTCAAATTGTTTGATTTCATCAGATTTTGGATGATAACTGTTGTGTTTTCCTGGTTTTAAACGGCTGCATTACAGTAAAACATGTAATTTGCTGAACTTGAGTGTTTTCCCTGTTCCAATCTTTGCCTTCACACACTTCTGTTATTAAATCCACATTATTGACACTTATCAAAAATGTCACTGCGTTAATATCTGTCTGCTTGGAGTATGTCATCAAAGAATATGCTCAAAAATCTTGCGATATTTGGATTTTGTTGTCCAGTTCTAACATTATATTTGATATGTACTGTATATACTAGTTTATTATGATATATATACTGTGTACTGTGATATGGCCTTAAAAAACTGGAATGTTATTAAAAAATAGAAAAGAGAAAAAATGTTGAGAAAGAACTTCAACTGAGGTTTTAGCCCCTTTGATCCTTTTAAAATTTGGACGTGTTGATTCTCCCATTAAAACGCTAAAGAAACAAAGCAAGTTAGAGTCGCTGTGCCCAGTTTCAACGTTGGCCAACCTGGCTAATGTTTTCTGTGTCCTGCCTCCCTCAGGATTTCCATCTGGCGAAGCCTCCGGCCATGCCGTCGAAAAAAGCCGAGCAGCCCAGCTTAGCAGGTACCTCAGAGGCATTCAGCACTTACTTCAGCCGTGTGGGCACCGCCCAGGACACGGACGACTGTGACGACTTTGACATTTCTCAAATGAACCTGACGCCAGTCACCTCCACCACACCGTCCACCAACTCACGTGAGAACCCGTCGCTTCATCTTCCTCTGTACACTCGAGTAGACTTTTTCCACCTGTCGGCACATCTGACTCAGCCTGTCCCGCCCTGCAGCACCCACCCCGGCTCCCAGGAAGAGCTCTCCCTCCAAGTCGTCAGCCTCCCATGTCAGTGACCCACCCACCGATGCCACAGACCCCACCACAGACGACTCGTTTGGGGAAGCAGAGGGCAGCCCTAGTCGCAGTGGAGAGGAAGACGCTGTAAGTGTCTGATTCTGTGTGTGTGTGTGTGCCTTTGATAACTCACTCTTTATGCTGCTATAACCTGCTCAGCATGTTAGGATCTGCTGATAAATAGCCTTTGTGGCGATGCTGGCAACCGGGTAATCACTCCGGATGATTAGGGTGTGTGTGTGTGTTAGTGTTTCTTTCACTTTGAATGTACACATGAAGAGTGTGTTACTGTGTGAACATGAGCAGTCGAGTGCCCACATAAGTGTCTTCTACAGGCGTGTGTGGGTGGGTGTGCATGGTCAACACAGCGTTAAATTAGCCTGTGAGACTGTCAGGAACATCATTATGCTGTTATTAATGCCCGCCAGGTAGCGTCCATATATCACCACCTCTGTATGGACAGACTCCTCTGGTGAGACAGAGGAGGAATAATCCCCCAATTCCTCTTCCAGAGGCAATTAATATTTATTTTAACAGCAGCAGCTCCATCTGAGAGAGAAAGCAGGAGAAATTACAGAAAGATTAATAGATAACAACAGGCAAGGAAATTCCCGTTGCCTTTGACCAAGGTCCTTGTAGAACGAGTGAAACATGACTTTTTTAAGAACTTCCTGTGCCTTTCATCTTTGATGTTTGCCTGAACTTCTCTCTTGCCCTCCACCCTCCAGGTGTGAAACATTAGTTTTATGCCTCCAATGTGGCTATTATTAAAGAAATAGAGGACTTTCACGCTGCTGAAAATGTCACCAGGCCTGAATAGCACACAGAGACGTTGTGCAGCGCAGAGAAATGTGCTCCGGTGGCAGCGAAAAGGTTACGGAGGTAAGGAAGGACAGGATAGATGGAGCGAAGGCAGAAAAACAGCCTCCGACTCCCCGCGGGGTGACGTGTGAAGAGCAGAAGTGTTTTAGGAAAAAGGTGGCGGATCAATAGAGCAAATTCAGCAGAGGCTGTCATAATAGACAATATTATGCTCATAATAGAGTGTTTTCTCACTCTGAGTGTCCTTATTTCTCCTTCTAGTATCGACACCTACTCTTTCTGCCTCCTCTTTACGTCTACTGTAGGCACTGCCGGTCCCGCAGACCTTCTTTCAGATTTATGCTCCTCTCTTTACTTTCCTGTCTCCTCCTCTTTCACTTCTCCATCACCTTTTCCCCTCCACACTTTTCTCTTGCTTCCCTTCTTCTCATCTTTAGGCGTGTGGTTCTGGGTCGCCCTGCCCCAGCGAGACAGCAGAGCCCAACCCAGACCAGACCAGTCCCGAGGCTGGCAGCTAGATAGCAGCAGGGCAGGGTAGGTATCGATCCTCCCTCCTAACTCCTCCTCCTTCACCTCCACGCCCCTGTGCCTCCCGCTTCCACGAGTCCACCTGAGCTTCTCTTGTCTTCACCATTATTCCTGGTTTCCCCGTCACCTGCTGTCGCGCACGTTCTGAGGAGGACTGACATTGAGTCCTTTATTGTGTGTGAGACTGTGTGTGTGTCTGCAATTATTTGCTCTCGTTTCATGTTTTTTTGTGTGTGTGTTGGTCATTTTGCTGTAGCCCCAGCCAGAGTTTCGTAACTGAACATAAATTATTAAGGTTGTCAGAAGTATTGAGACTTTTGCAATACCACATTAATATCACCACGTGTGCAAAACAAAACAGATCTCCAATTAGGTTTGCATGGATATTAATGATATCACTCTGGGGTTAATGTATGTCCAGGGAACTTTTAGCACCAAAACGGAGCAAAAGCTGTTTTGCTGTGGTATTGAAAGAGGCATTTGGTGTGAATCCTACTTTCAGAGTTCTGGTAGCATGACAGCCTTATTTTTTTGATTGTGATGTGGCGTCGTGAGTATGTTTTTGAAACGATCTTCATCACGCATGATCACTTCGGCCATAACACTCTGTACCCTCATTGTGTCCTGTCTGTGTGACCGAAGTCACGCCCACGTCCCCGAATAGCACACTTCATCTGCATCTCACCCAGCAGGACGTCCTCCAAAATTCGTCAATGCTGGGAGCAATATGCTGATCTTGGGCATTTAGGTTCATTTAAAAATGATGCGCAGTGTCGCCTGGATGCATTATGCATGTTACATGATGCAACGTAACTTAGAATACGCGCGTTATTGTCAGAGTCACCGTGATGAGGACAGGCAGCCGCTATCAGAACTCAGGAAGTGCTGATGTGTGTGAGCCTCCTGAAAAACTATCAAAGGAATTTCTTTTTTAAAACATGTCAACATGCGTTTTATCTATATGAGGAGACAGAGGGACGCACACACCCACACACACGAACACGCCGGAGAAGGGAGGCATTTTGATCCCTGCCTCCCCACCCGGAGTCCTCACCCACACAATTCCCCACTTTGGCTCTTTAATGATGCTGCTGGCACTCACACAGGGAAAATGTAATGGTTTTGTTTTCATCAGCTAATACTGGGGTGGCAAGATTAATGACGGCCCCGACATAATTGGCATTAATTAAAAACCAAGACGGCTTCTAGTCCTTCCCCACTCCCTGAGAGCGAAAGGAGGGGCAGCTGGGCTTCCTCTCTCCCCCGTTGGATGCCGTCCTCATATTCAGACGCTGGAAGCTGTGGGGCAACAGGTGGATGTGAGCCTTTATAGGGAGGACTGAGTCCTGGAGCTGGTGCACCACTTTGGTCCTGGTCCAGTGTCGCTGCTAACCATATTGTGTTTACCCGCTCAGTTGCATCGACTTTAGACACGTCCCCAAACACGCACACCTGTGCAGCGGCCCCAGTTATTCCCCAGACCAGCACACCTGTGATCGATACTGTCACCACCTGTGCTCATGTCGGGGCCAAAAACATGTGACAGTGTGTTTGCTGGCGGCCGTCATCGCCTGTGCTGTCCTCTCCTGTTCCCACAGACATTTGTTCAGGCTGGTGGGGTGTGGTTGGACTCTCCGGCCGGACTCTCAGCCGTAAAATGGCCTGCTTCCACGGTTCACTGAGCAGTCTCACATTGCTCCCTCCTGCTCAGGACGCACGCATACACATAAGTGTCCACATGTATGGCAGCTAGGCCAGATATTTGAGCCTTCAGGCTGGTGCCAGGCCTCCCTCTCTCAGTCAGGGGTTCCTGGCGCTGAAGCGGCCCCGTTTGGCAGAGCTGGTCAGACGATGCAGGGTGACAGTGCAGGGCCTGCGCACTGTGCGCTTGCTGTCGCTGCCTGTCCCAGCCTCTTTGTCACCTCTCAGGGCTGCTGGCAGCTACTTTCTGCTGCTTGTCTGGCCTCGGCCAGCTTAACAGTTACAGCTTCATATCCCAGACCTGAAGCCTCCCTCCAGCTCTCTGATCAGGTGAAAGTCCATGTTTGGGTTTGATTTTCAATGTGATGGAGCATCTGTCTCCTTTTTCCCCCCTGTGCGCCTCCATTTGACAGGAAAGCTGCAGAGAAATCCAAACATGAATCAAATCTGGCTTTATTTTGCAAATCTGCATTACTTTTAACACAATCAACCAAGTAGACAACTATTATAATCAATCATTTAATCTTTTGTCCCGTATAGTGGTGACATAGTGGAGAAAGAAAAACTATTCATTTCATTAAAATCCTCACATTTGATAAGCTAGAAACAGAGAATATTTAGTGTTTTGTTTTATTTTCTGAGAATATATGTTCATTTTATGTTGATTTAGTAATAAGTCAGTCAACACTGTTCAGCTCCACCCTGTAATAACACGCCACAAAGTTTATGTATATTTAAATGTAACAGCTCAAGAAGACTGACAAATGAAAACTTTGCTATTTTACCTTGCCTCAGGATAATCATTAAGCTTCAAAAGAGTAGCAGTCAGTTGCAGGAGGATTTCAATGCTGCAGCGTCACTTACTTTTTGGCCTTGAGAGATTGCTGATGTTGTGATGTGCAACAGATATTTCTGTCACTCCACATCCTGCCCACATCCCCTCGGGGTTCATCCTGGTGTGGGAGCTACCTGTAGACCTCCAGCTCCGATCCAGATCCAATCAGGTTGCCTGCATGGCAGATTGAGTGGCTGCCTGTAATTACGCCTGTGATAACAACGGGCCCATTGTGACTGACTGCAGCAGCTCGACGCTCTGACTGCAGGGCGTTCCATCATCCATGTTGTCTCCTAACACCATTGGAGAAGGATGCAGACATGATGAGTCATAACTGGTCTGTCAAAGCACTGGTTTATAGCTCTGATTCATTCTGGTCCTGGAGGGAGCCCACAGAGTGAGAGAATATGCACGGGTGTGTGCGGTAACACACTGAAACTCACACACACACATATCAAAATGTTTCAGGAGTGAGAGGCGGGTTTTTTCAGAGCCCTGGATGAGCTGAGAGAGGAAATTATTTTACCTCTCCTACGAAGTAGTGTGCTACTGCCATCTGGTGGTCATATCAGGTATGACACGTCCAACCTTCGCTTCTCACTTGTCAGGTCCGCAGCTGAGGGAGCAAATGAGAATCTCTGCTCCTCCTTTCTGATTGTGTAACACTCAGTGACAGGTGGTTACAAATCACGCCATGTAAATAGAGAAAAGTCAAAGGCGTTTGCAGTTGCTAATGTTTTTCTCTTTCGTGCACAGAAAGGGAAGGACCCTCTCTACGCCCAGATCAACAAAGGGAAGAAATAGAGACTCGCAGGAGGACAGACCTGCCCAGCGCTGAGAGGACAGGAGGAGAAACCTTACCCCGTGTGTTTGTGTGTGTGTGTGTGTGTGTGTGTTTGTCTGGAACATCGCCCTTCCTGGCCAAGCCCCTCTTCTTTCTTCTCCTCTGGCTAACAACCTCCCAGGAGGAGCCTTCACACTCAGTCTTTACCTCCTCCTGCTGTGTGGACACCTATCCTCCTCCTCTCTGCAGTCTGCTCTCCTCCTGAAAGGAGGGAGCCCTCACGATCATTCACTCCAGGCAGGAGGGATCACCATCTATCACCAAGGTGGATGCAGTTCTCCCTCCACAGTGCTGTCTTCTCCTCTCCTCTCCTCTTTCCTCCCTGTGGTGACTCACATTCAGCCTTATAGACACATCCTGCTCCTCCCCTCTCTCCCTCCTTCCCTCCCTCCCTCCTCTGCCTCCTCTGCCTCCTGTGACTGGCCCAGAGACTGTGCTGCCAAGGAGGGACTGAATCAAGCAGTGCCTCCGCGTCTCTGAGACACCCAGCTACATACAAATACACACTCCTCTCATTGGGATTTGAGCGATCATCTTTCGTTTTTACTCACTGAATGTGCATCTGTAGCGAGGAGATCCCGCAGGAGGAGCTAGACTCAGACGGGGCCTATCAGGGGCGACCCGATGCTGGGATAGCTGCTTCTGATTTGTCAGTTGGTTCGGGCATTCTCTCCCCGTTCTTTGTGAGTGTCTGCTGGATCTCTATGCAGAAACAGACTCTCTGGGAGCTGCTCACACACCAACAATACACAGCAATCAGCCTTACACACACACACACACACACGCACACACACACACACACACACACACACACGAATACAAATCGCTCACCCTCTCCGACACGCAGATATTTGCCAAAAGTCTCTGGAGGCCCAAGAACCGGACTAACAGAGAAACGGTGTTGCAAGTCAAACTGATTCTGTGATCGAACTGTTCATTCTCTATAGCTTTTTTTACAATACTGATTAAAAAACAACAACAAAAAAAACAACAAAACAACAAAAAAAAATTAACAAATTGAAAAATGGAATTTTTATTTTATAAGTCAATCAAGCCGCTGGGGTCAGTCAACATGGCTTTAAGGCATCTGATCGTTGGTTCGCCAAACTCATTTTGTAAATAATGACAGCGACCATTTTGACCATTGGACTTCTGTGCCATAAAATAGGAAGGCTTCAGTTATGCAAACTCTTGATGTTGACCCAAGCAATACCAACATATGTTTTCGTTTCCCCCCCTGATGCTGTGTGCGGATGCTGTAGGTGTTGACCTCACCTGTTTCCCGCATCCCCGTGTGTCTTACCTGTATTACAGCTCTATGTTGCAGCGATGATCTGCCCATCTGTCAGTCCGTTGGTCGGGTGCCAAGCCGCCGCTGTCAGAGAGTGTGTGTGTGTGTGGACGGCAGCATCCTCTGCTACAACTACATCAACTGTGACGCCGACGACTCCCTATTTTATGGCCAGACTCCCCCCGCGTCACTTTGAGAACTCTTTTTGGACCGTGATGTTGATTAACTTAAAAATCTGACAACTAGAAGATGAGCAAAGAATAAAAAGGGAAACGTTGCTGTTTGAGTACATAACATTTCTAGACTTATTTTAACTTTACCTCAGCTAACAGTTTCTTAATGTAAATTGACACATTATTTTTATCTTTATGAATATGACATTCTACAGTGGGTTTTTAGATGATTTTTGGTTCTCTTGATTTACGTCCTCCACCATGTATTACTGTTACAAATAAACACATCTCGAATGACTGATGTGTCTCAGCTGTGACCTGGCTGTGTGTGAGTGTGTGCTTAATGGCGTGTGCTCGCCGGAGGTGACCCCCGACGAGTGTTCAGTTGGTGCAAAGCGAGTATTTAGCTGTAAATTAAATGCCCTTAATGATCTGTCACTTTGTGCTGCACAGGCTGCTGTTAATGCAAACTGCCATAAGGTTTATTAGCAACCGATGGTGAAACGGCTCCTGTCTTGCCCTCCCCACAGAAAGGGGAAACATTACAAAAACACTTGTTTATTCCATATTTTACTGGATGAAGTAAAACTCTTCCCTAAATCAAATGCAAACATAAAAAAAAAAACTTCTCCCTGGCATCTGTCAATGCAGTTATTTAGGAAAGCGGTTCTGAGGTACTCGCGTTTGCCAACACAGTTAATGTGGACGTGAGCTGAATTTTCTTCTCGCTGCTCATAGTGTTGAAAAATTACATTTGACAGCAGCCTGTTTTATTTTTTTTCCCAAAACACAAAGCACTCTCCCACTTAGTGGATAATCCCCAATGCTCACTGTCAGCACTGTTTTTATGGGAAAACTTAAAGCTCCCTTGACAGATCTTTGGATTGTCCGGGATGGCTGACATTATCTTCCAAAAAGAATAGTTACAATTGAATGAAATAACTTTGGTTCTTCAGATGTCTCCAAACTTTAGCAGATACAATAGAGACGAGCACTCAGCGGGCCGCCCACGTTTGTCTGGGACACCGGCCCAAACTGTCATTAGGGCCCAACGGTCATTTACAGGGAAAAAGAATAAGATACAAATACATGTAGTTTAGTTTGTTAGGGTTTTATTTTGTTTAGTTTAGCTTTCCGTGTGTATCTGTGAATAGAAAAAGTCACGTTAACGTTAAATCGAGGGACATTTTCCAATAGTAAAACTAGCTTTAAGAGACACCTCTGTGGAACTTTGTTGAATTTTGCCCGGAGAATCTTGAGCTCTAGTGATAAAATCACCTGCTGCGACCTTTTGAGGTCAGACTTTATGGGGATGAAATCCTGGAACTATGTCAAGGAAGTAGCTTCCTCAAAATTGTGCCTTTGGTACGTCAGTGAACGTTACATTCCATCCCTTCAGAGGGGAAGGTGTGTCTTCCTGTTGGGTGAACTGAATGATATCCAGGTCAAATATGCAGCAAGTACACAGGAAATATGAGTTTGTAGTGAAACTCCTGAAAGGACCCAAAGTGTCGTGCCTGTGACACACCTGTCAGGCACAACGTCCCTCACTGTTTGTGCAACGCTGTGCACCTGATGTCATATTACAAATGCCTGTTTAAACACCTTTGAATTGTGTCTTGTGTTTCCTTTCTTCCTCCCTGTTTGCCTTCGAGATTCTATTTAAGCCACAGAAAACAAATCCCACACGCAGTGACTCCAGCTCTGTATAAAACACCTCGCGGCCGCAGCAGGGTTACCTGTCCACCACAGGTAACAGTTTCCAGGTTTGCACCTGAGTGACTCACCGTGCGCGCAGGCCAGACCGCATTCCTGAGGGATGGGGGAAAAAGAAATCCAGGAGGTGTCAAGAGTCACTGCATTAAATGCCCGGACCCGTTCGACGGGACGGACTGTTTTTTAAAGACGACTGTGCGCTGTCACTCAACCTCATTCCTCCACTGAGCACATCCGCGGTGCGCACAGAGCGCAGGAGGCGCGCACCGGAGGAGAGGAGCTCCGCGAGTCTCTTACTCCTAATCTCACTGTGCAGCGATCCGGAATGAGGAGCTGACGAGCTCACCCGACTGGGAAGGAATTTTGTCGTTGATTGAGGACAATTAAACGCCATGGATCAGGTATGTTCTCCTCAATAAATCCTTATATCCTTCCCCCAAGTGTGTGTGTACGGTAGAATGGGGTAGAATATATCACAGGGCCAGGCTAATATTTCTCTTTTATATCACATCTTATATTGTATAAACCCATCAAAGTAAGCTTTCTGTCACAGTGACTCATACAGGCTGCAGTGAATCCAATGAGGAGGGGCTCCCTGATACAAATACTGATTCGTCCCTCATATTCCTACTATAGATGTTCTAAAACTCACTGAAGTCTTTCACACGAAAGCTGTATAACTACTTTGTTATGGAAATGGGCCTCTGGCTTGCTTTATGAACTACTGCCTATCACACAGAACATTTCCCAACTGGATTGTGATGAAACCGGCACTAATGTATGCTCATTAGATAATTAGTTAGAATAACTAAAATAAGGAAGGATTATATTGCCCCCCCCGCGCATGATCTGTGAAATCTTTGACATATTTCAACTTGAAACCAGTGTTATGAGGATGTTTCAGCTTTGTGAGGACATTTTGATTGGTCCTCACGACCTTAATCTACTTTTTGAAGGTTAAGACACCGACATGTGTGCGTCTGTGTTGAAACCTTTAAGAATTTAGGTGGATCACCCCAAAACAAATCATTTTTGCCTTATATGTTTTTTCAAATGCATTGAAATACAGCTGATCGTTTTATGCGGGGGTTGATACATTTCCGAGATTTCCTTCATTCTCACGTATTTCATTGCGGGGTCTTTTTAGCAGGAAGAAAAAATGGACTTTAAGGCCCTGAGGGCCAAGTTCCAGGATGAGGAAATCTTCCTGAAGCAACCTAGGACCAAACCTGCTCTCCCAGAGAAACCAAAGGTTGTTCCTCCTCCCCAGAGCCCCACTCACTACCTGCCCGCAGGAGCGCGCCCCTCCCTGCTCTCCACCATCAACCAGACCCTGGATGGGAGGACGTCGCTCACCCCCAGAGTGGTCTTCAAGGACGACAAGAAGGAGAGCAAGAGGCCTCTGCTCCAGACCAAAAAAGACTGGAGCGAAGGGAAGCTGAAAAAAGGTAAAGACAAATCGGCAAAGGGAAGCAGAGAGAAGCTTGACGAGGACTCGCCTGAGCAAAAGCAGAAAAAGGAGAACGGAAAAGACAAGATGCTCCCAGCTAAAGAGACCACCGGGGATCTGGTGCCGGCCACGCCTCCACCCAAAGCTGCATCGGCAAAGAAGGGCTTCCTGGGCTTAAAGAAATTAACAAAAAGGGATTCTGTCGAAGTCCTGGCTGATCCCATCCTGGACACCCCCAGCTCAGATGTTCTCGGACCTCCTCCACTTATCCCAGTGCCTCCTGACATTGGCGAGGCCCCGGCAGCCCTCGAAACCTCCCCACCAGTGGCCCTTTTACCAAACATCCCCACCGTGCCCGACTCCAGTGATGCAGGAGAAATTTCCCAACCTTTAGCGATCCCTGCCGCTCCTACTTTCACCCCTCCCCCGGCCTTTATCCCTGATAACCCGGCTAACGCCCCAGAGAGCGAAACCCCTCTCGAAACAGAAACTGCAGCCCTGCCCCTTGACAGGCCCGACAGCCAAAGTAAAACCAGCCCCGTCCCGACCCCTCCACCCAGTACTGCGGTCTCCGACCCTCATTCATTGGCCTCCACCTCCTCTCCATCACCCGCTGAGCCCCAGGCAGCAGCTGAAGCAGTGGAGATATCCCCTCCTTCCAGTCCGGCGAGTCGGATCTCGCCCCTCTCAGCTCTGGAGAGGGCGGAGGACATGATCCAGGGGAAGAGGGCCCCTCCGTGTGACCAGAGGATCGTCAGTGCTCTGGAGAAGGCTCGCAGGAAGAACAACAGGTAGGTGCACAAACCGTTCAGCCAATTTTCACTTGACTTTTAAGCTTGAAAAACAACATCTTACGTAATTTTGTCCAATTTCAGCCCCGTAGCATCCTACGCCACCTTGCCGAGAGAGGAGCTGCCCCCTGCTCCTCAGAGCCCCACCTCCTCTCTCCCGGAGCTCCCACCCACTGATTATGAGGCATTGTACGCCCTCCCGAAACCAGCACAGGTTAACGGCCTTGACCGACGTAAGTCGAGACGAGTCCCTGCGGAGCTCTCCTCTCTGCTCCTCTCTTTCTCTTGGTCTTTTTGGATTTTCTCTGTTTACTGTTTACTGTTTACATGCAGCAAACAACGGCGTATCTCACCGTCAGGCCATCAGGTAGGTACTGTAAAGCCGTTCAGCCGTACAGGAATGGCAGTATGTATAGTCAGGCTCACGCATACAGGGTTGCCTCAGGGGTCTGCTGAGGAGAAGCTGCTTTAAAGTTACACGGTGAGAACAGTCCTGCTGCTCCTCTCGTGTCAGAAACAAGTGAGGCAGGGCAGAGCTGCAGCGCTGCAGAGGTATGTCAGCAATGACAGACAGCGGTGTGTCCGTCACGGTGAGAGATGCGCTCACAGACGTTTGAAAGCGTTTAAAATGAGAAGTGAGGCTGCTGCTGTTGCTGCTGCCGTGGCGGCTCGTTTACAGGGCTCACTAGCTGTGCACGCAGGGGTTCAATTTTACACAACTTTGTGTCATCTTGCATCATTGTGCAAAGTCTGCTGGCACCCCTGTGATTAGAATAACCCTCAGTATAGACAGGCTTGTTTACTGTTTGGAAGGAAGGAAAGGGGAGTAACATTGTTGGAAGTGCTCGTTTGTTACGTGATTAAATGAAAACTGAGGTTCCAGCTCAGCTGCAGCAGAGACAGACTTTGATCTATTATTAAAGCCGTGTGGTTCTTGTCGAATTGTATC
This sequence comes from Mola mola, assembly GCA_001698575.1. Taxonomy (NCBI): domain Eukaryota; kingdom Metazoa; phylum Chordata; class Actinopteri; order Tetraodontiformes; family Molidae; genus Mola; species Mola mola. The sequence goes on from KV751319.1 coordinate 16,571,565, forward strand.
CCCACATCTTCCACAGCGCATTAGACTGGTTTGGCGCGATCGCAAATCAAATGCTTCCAATCAGCTTCTCCGCCTTTTTGTTTGGAAACTTCCTTCAGGTGTTTCAGCTCTGACTGTGTTGAATCCATGAGATGAATCATAATCGCATGCATTTCTTCTCAGGGGAAGCCTCTCCCACGCTGGAAGGTATCACTGAAGAGAGGCCTGATCCAGGGATGTTGGTGGTACCGCCTCCTCCACCCAAGAAGCCCCTCCCAGACCCTGAATCTCTGGGTGCGGCTCCAGAAAAGCCCGACAGACCTCCCTCTGTCGACCTGAGTCAATTCGTACCTCCTCCTCTGGAAGTTAACGGTGTGGCCGCAATCGTTGTTCCGCGTTAGCCTGGTGAAACCAAACTGGATGTTGTTTTAACACCGTTTGTCCTCTGGCCTGCAGAGATCCATCATCCTCCTGCTCCTCCTCAGTTCTCAGAGTTTGAAGATGGGGCTTCAGATGCTAATTCTCCTGAGCTGCCGCTGTCGGACTGGGGCAGCGGGGAGGTCCCGGTTCCAGACGAGCAGGATGGACAGAACGTGCCGGAGTTTTACGGTAACGGGATAATATCTCCGGAAGCTGAGGTCTACGCATCACACCAAATTCCTTCATTACCAGAATCCTCCATCTCTACCTCCCAGGAATCTCCTCTGCAGACTGGGTATGACAAAACTCCGCTCTCTTTGCTGTGAAATACTCAACCATCTCTTACCAAGTTTTCGGTCCCTTCCTTCTGTCTGGCCCAGGCTCCAGGCTCAGGTGCACAATGGTCTCTACGAGAGCACAGAAAATGTGTATGAGGACGTGTCCACATCCAAGAAAAAAGGAAAGACTGACGGTGGCAAGAAACGCAAAGGACCCCCAAAGAGTAAGGACTCTCTTAGGTTCACGCCATCAGTGTCTGTCTAAATCATTTATCAAATCAAGACACAATGATAGCACTTGCAATAAACCAAATTCTAACGCTGGACTACCATCGAAGTTCTACATATCCTTTAAAGATAAATTTGATTTAGTATATATATTCAACAACTGATTGAAATTCTTACAATTCCACAAAATTATTCATATATATACAGTATATACACTCCAAAAATCTCATTGTTTGCCCTTAGAGGCGTAAAGAAAAACGATTATCTTGTGTGATTCTGTCGTCACGATAGTATCAGAAGTGAATATTGTGATGCTGCGATCGTCCCCCCTTTTCAAAAGTTCTGACTTTGCATAACTGTGTTTCCTTCAGATCCGTACGCTGAGGCGCAGGAAACGGTACGTCGCTGCATGACACCTGAGTCACTTTTCAAATAATAAAAATATCCTGTTTCTTCCTGACTGGAAGCTGCTCATCTGTCAGTCACATTCTTGTGATTTAGTGCAAAACCAATCAAGTTTTGTCTCCCTGTTGCTGTTCACAGAATGAAGAGAAAAGCAGGACGGGCAGGTTTGGCAGGTAAGACCTCGTTTTTTTGATCCATTACTTTATTCATGTCAGACTCCGATAGGGAGAATTTGGTCTGCTTTCGTTTGCTCCTGTCATCGGTTCTGCTATTTAACGACTCGGCGAGGAGTCCCCACCTAAACCCAACTGTCCCCCCGCGCTCTCTCTCTGCTGCAGGGCCGACAAGAGAGCCGCTGCGGAGGGGCTGGAGGAGAAGGAGCTGAAGAAAAAAGAGAAGCAGCGCCTGGAGAAGGAGAAGAAGGAGCTCAAGGAGAAGCAGGAGAAGGAGAAGAAGGAGCAGAAAGAGAGGGAGAAGAAGGAGAATGAGATGAAGAAGAAATTCAAGGTGCGTGGTGTGGTTTTGACAGCGGAGGGTGGGGTGTAACGTCCTGGCACACAAACCTGTCTGGATTCATTCCTGGCAGTAGAGGAGCTGCGCTGAGCAACGTGTGCAGCCTCCGGAGGAATCAGTGTAAACATGCTTCCTTTGTTGCTCATATTTCTTTCTTCTGCCACCGTGTCATTAAAGGGACACAACTTTCTCCTGCACACACACCAAAACATTCGTGGAGACCTAAAGCTCTGGCCCAAACTCACATCAAGATAAGATGTTTTGTAGTTCGCTCATATTTAAGAGCGGCTACGGACAATATTTCTTTGTCACATGAGCAGGCTGTAAACCAGGTCGCTCACAGCCAATTAATGCCCAATGCTGCCCTTCCCTTCAGCTCTACGCTGGATTTTAGCCTCTTTTACTGGCTTCAATCTTCTGGCTCACTGTCACAGCTCACAGCAGTTTTGTTGGAAGCTGCTAATATCTGTAAAGCTAC
>KV751319.1:16574058-16590565 GCA_001698575.1 Mola mola
TGCTTTTACACGAGTGACCAGGTGCAAATGTGCCGCGTTAACACACGACTGCATGTGTTAGATCACAGGGCAGGAGGACACGCTGTATGAGGCCAAAGTGATGGTGACGACCAAGGGACGCAAGAACGACCTTCCCGTCCAGAGCGGTGATGCCATCAGCATCGTCCGCACAACCAACTGTCCCAAAGGGAAATGGCTGGCCAGGGACAGCAGCAACAATTGTGAGTTCACGTGGTCGTTAGCAACCAGTGTTCAAGGCCGTCTCTCACTGGAATAAAACCTCTTCTCTAACTCAACAGTGCAGTTAATTCGGTCTGTCTGTGCTCAGCCACGTGCTGGAAGCCTGGTGAAGCTGGCAGCACTGACCTAAACGACTGAAAGGGATGGGGAATTATTTTGATAAAATAAACAAACTATCTCAGTGCAGCTCATTCAATCCAAGATCCCTGCGTGACTTTTATACCCATTTTTTTAAGCACAAAATCCACATCAGACGAGCTGTTTTTAAACTACAGTGAAGATTTCTGCTGTTAAAATGGGTGTAAATAATTTCTTTTTTGTTTATAATAATTTGGAATCTTTGGACTGGAGGAGGCTGAATTAAATCAGACGGGCGGTTTGAAACCATTTTATGTTTTTCCCTGGTTGTGTTTGTTCTGAAAGTCCCCAGACTCTTCAGCCGCTCAGTGGAATGTTTCTTTGCCGTGAGGCTCCTAAAATCAGAATTGGGGTGAACAGGTTATGATTGAATTTTGATTTGGGGACCAACCGCTTCTTTAAAGATAATTCCTTGCCTTGTGTAATAAAGATCAACAGAAATCAAACACGGAAGCTGTATTTTCGCATCTAAATTGCAGCCCGCTGTGTATATTCTGAGCTGCTGATGTGGTGCAGCAGCTGACTCTGTGACTTTCTCCCAGATGGTTACGTTGCCGTGGATCACGTAGAGCTGGACATTAAGGAGATGTTAGAGCTGGGGAAGAGGGCGGCAAATAATCACAAGAACGCCATCAATGCAGTCGAAGTGGACGCGACCAGCACCGGGAGCAGGTGAGCACCGCATGAAGCTTCTGTTTTGTTTTTCATCGCGCTTAAATTGAACGATGGCTCACAGCTGTTTGTGTGTCTGCATCTCAGGGCTTCGAACCACTACCCACACTCAACAGGAAGTTGTAAGTATCCCCCCGGTTCCTACACGTATATGTTTTCACATATTTGACTCGTTCTGCAGCGGTCTGTCATTGATGCTCAGTCACAGATGACAGTGAGGAGTGGACCGGCGATGATGAGGAGCCTCTCTCTCCGCCCCCGGGAAGTGCAGATATTCCGCTTTCCATGTAAGTCCACATTAACCTCAATCTACAGATCGTTAACACTGATTCCTTATCACTCAGACACAATACAAGCAAAACAACTTTTGGCTTGTTTTGTCCACGCCGTGACCGAAAAGGAGTCGGGAGAAGGAAATCTTAATTTATCCCTTCCCCTTAGTCATTACACAAATTAATCAGTAAAATGGGCTGTACTCATTAACTAAAGGTCCAGTGTGTAGCAACTAAGAATATCTATCAGCAAACACGTAATAGACTCTTCATAACTGTGTTAACATTGGTGTTTAATCCTCTTAAATCAAAAACTGTGTCGTTTATTTAATCTCAGACTAATCAGTTTATAGTTGCATGAGAGCAGGTCCTCCTTCCATGGAGAGCGCCATCTTGCGCCACCGTGTTACTATAGTAGCCGAGAACAGACAAAAATCCTTCGCGTTTAGCTCCAGTAAAAGGGCATGAAGAAGGAGGAGTAAAAACAGGTTTTTTTGTCGGCAGTCTGCTGGAGGTTCATCCCAATTTTGGTCACCAACAAGCTCTGCTGCATGCATTCTACTACCTCACCACAAGAGGCTGCTAATGTTCCGTTACATGTGAAGAAGGAGTGAGATCAACATGATCATTCAAAACTTCATTACCTGTCAGTCTCATGTTGGTGTTTGGTTCTGCGGTTGTGTCCACTCTGTGAATAATTCTCATGGCTCTTCTGCGTAAGAACAACAGTGGCGTTATATTACCGGGGAATCAGGTCAAGCATGGCAAGAACAGGCAACAGCACAAAATTCTCTTCCTTACAATCTGACATATACTTCAGTTTGTTTAAAGCTCAGTTTTTATAAAAGCTGTATGCCATTTCCAGGTTTGTTATCTATAATCCCAACCAAAAATCTAAAATCACTCTTTCAATATAAACCTCATCTATATCTATAGTCACTGTTTGCATCATTTTTTCGGTAGCAAACGCCACAAACTTAGTTTTCTTCACTTCTTCAGTTCTTTTTCTCAGATTTTTTGTTTTGGGCAATCTGCTGTATTCTTTCTGAAGACTAATGTCTCGTCTCGTCTGTGTCTTTTCCTGTGCAGTGGACACTCCAGGACACTGTCAATGCCAGACATGGGTAAGAAAATCCAAAGCGCTCCTTCACAGCACAGGACTGCTTTTCAAACTTATCAACATCTTGGTCACCTGACAGTAAAATGCTGTAGCTCCTCCACGTGTTCTCTATGTGGCGGTGTGTTCTTACGACAGACAAAAGATACTACACGCACCTCTTTTTGGGTGTTTTGTTGTTGTTTTTCCTACACCAGATAGGTTGGTGATTGTTCCATACAAACACATGATCGTTCCATCAGATTTTATCTTCAGCTGGTTGACTGAAGGCGGTAGAATGTAGCGCCGCAAACTCGCTTAAGCTGTAAACACATCAGAACACATCAGAACTGATATTGTTGGAACTAAATCTGCACCCCACTATTTGTCAGAACATTTGTTTGTTTTTTTTAACTTGTTAGTTGACAAACTGTATTCTCTTTGATTAATCAGCACCCATTTTTTGACTCAGTATCAAACTTTGAAACTTTACTAGATTAAATCGCCTGTCTGTTGCTCAGCGGTACAATGATTGTATAAAAATAATCACGTTCAAAGCTGCAGAAATCATTGAACGTGATTTAAATACTGACCTCAGTCTGAAACACAGCCGGCTGACACAAAGATGAAGCTCTTAAAGTGAGTGCGTGTGTGACGTGAAAGTGAAACATAACCAGCTTTCTTATCTCTCTGTAGGAATGAAAGACCTGAGCGTAAACCACCAGCACAGCCACAGTGACATCAGCACGGACAACTCCAACGTCCAGTGAGTCCGACACCCTCACACTCAAACGCACGCTCAAGCAGAGCGGCGAATTGATCATTTCTTTATGTCTTCTAATCAGAGCGAGACATGAAGCACTTCAGAAATTGGCCACGTTTTTCTACTCACCGAAACCTGCGGAGTCAGCTGCCAGGTAGGCATGAAGCACACGCACACACGCACACACACACGCACACACACACACATACACACACACACACACACACACACACACAAAACCAGGCTTTCATTGCTTTTCCCTTCTTTTTCCGCAGCGGCTCTGAACCACAGACAAGTAAGTGCACCAGTGACTTACATGACGTACAGTGAGCAGCATTATTCAATCAGTGGAACATCCAGTTTTAATGGAGGCGTTTCATGAATGGGTTTGGTTTCCATTTCAGGTCCTGCGGTTGTGGCGCTCGAAGAAGTTCACCCGTGAGTAAAACACGCGCACACACACACACAGTCAGAAACACGCTGAACATGTTGTGCAACAACCGGACAGACACTTTAACTTCCTCTTAGAATGCAGCGAGTGTTTCATCTCCTTTGTGCTGGAGAGGGAGAAGAATGCGCTCATTGTCCTAGCAGGACGTCACGTTGGGGAGAACGAGCTGATGATTACCTGTTATTTGCTCTTCCCGGGTCAAATGAGGTCAACCTTCGACAAAACACGGCCGCGCCTGCAGGAGTGACTCAGTTAACTCCAAATCTGCTTTCTCTCAGGCCTCAAGATGGTTCCGCCGAAGGGGATTTTGATGCATCCGATATGCTCATTTTGCCTCCTCCCGAGCTGTACGCCGACTCCACCGAAGAGTAGTTTCATCAAACGGGGTGAGGATGAGTCACTTGACTGTGGCGTCGCCGCTCATCACTGCGAAGCCACCGCGCTGACGGGATGTCTCTCTGTTTGTTACAACAGAACCAACAGCAGCCTGGGGTTGTTCTTCACACTGTTAACCACGTAGGACCACCCAATACTGTGCCAGTGACTCCATCTTCTCCACAATGACCTTATTTGCCTTTTTCCAATGCATTTACGGACCAAAAGGGCACGATAGGACTGTCTCTGCACCACCTCGTCACCTCTCTCTGAAGCGCTGGACGGTCGGCCCGGTGGCTCAGAGTGACTTTTGACCTTTTGACCGCGTTGAGAGGACTCACGGCCAGTCGCAGACACACAAACACACAGGACTTCTGGGTGATGCGAATGGCAGAACGCTAAATCTGTTTAAAATGGCGGAAGCATGATGAGAGCAATGGGAAATGATCGTTCTCACACTGACAAACAGACGGGAATAAGTTACTCAACATTTTTGGTTCTGTTTCCGGTGATTAAGGCTGGTTGTTCCTCACCTGTGATCCACATCGCTGGGATAGAGCAAAATTACATGCAGCCGTTTCGAGAGTTGTTACCAGTTCCTGTTTCTGTTGCAAAGCAGTAAATGGAGATCGAGCGTTACGTTTTGTCATCAGTAATAAAGAGCAGTGCAGCCAGGGCCGCCCATAAGGGGGCACAGGGGGGCCAGTGACAATAACCAGGTTTTGTTTTAAACTGAAATCCTAAACCCACCCTCCAAAATGAGCATTTTATTAATTGAAGCTTTATTGAAACGTAGACGGTTTAATATTTGTCTGAAAATGATAATAATCTTTGAGCAAACACAGGACCTGAGAAGTTTAGCCACACGTATTCCTCCTCTGCAGAGGAGGAAGTAGAAGCAAAAGGAGGGAGCTGGTGAGGGTTTAAATCCCAGTAATCCAGAAAGCCGCCTCAGGCTGAAAGTAAAGGATAGATGGAGGTTAATGTTACATGCCAAGAGTGAATGAGCCAACAGACGATGACGATGACAACATCTGGACCTTCCCTGAACCTTTACATGGGCCACCATCCTCATCACCTTCACGCTGTCGACACTCATCAGATGGTGGTCAGTTTTTGTATTATTGTCCTTGTTTTGTACATGAGTATCTTTTCTACTTTTGTTGTTTTGTAAATCATCCTACATTAAGGAATTTCTTATGTAACTACTCCTGATAGTATTTAAATGCTGCTTTTAACGTATTAGTTTAAGATTAAAATAAAACTTTCATGATTTACCAGTAAACACCAACATAGACCCTAAATACAATCACACAGCTAAAGATTTGTGTCTTTCGTTCCTGTGGATCAAATGTGCCAAATCAAGAATATAGAGTATTTCGGTGTATTCGCGAGTCTTTGTTTGTGTATGAAATGTTCTCGCTGATAAAAACCTTTGCGGACAAACACACTCTGCTTTTATAAGTTTGTTTATTGTTCTTCAATAAATACCCATTAAAGTGCAAATCATAACAGCAACATCATGCAGTGCATAATGAAAGAAAATCCAAACCCCAAACAGACAGACGTTTGAAACACGCCGTCACATTCGCACACACACACACACACACACATTAGTTACACTAATCAGAAGAATCCCATGGATACACTAAAAGCACAGATTTGCTGTTGAAAATACTCACTTTGGTACAACACAGGAAGTCTGACACGTGTTTTGCAGCTGTGACCACGGATGAGCGTTTACATGACTAACATGCCACTGGTAGTTGCATACATGGTACAGTACTACATCTGACATACTTGTACTCATCAGGGAGGTCTGACGCCCGCAAGGTGCACGTCAAAGATCAGCGTTTTATATTGTTGCTACGAGCAGCAGAATCAATGACGGAAGAACGTGTGTGAGCAGCAGGGACGTCGAGCCGTGTTCAGTGTCTTCTGTGACGTCGCAGAGAGGAGGAGGCGACACCACACAGCACACAAACACGTGTGATAAAGGGATTCAGCAGCGTAACGGAGAATGTGGCCGAAAATCTTCACAATGCTCTCGTAAGGCAAAAAACATGACTGAATCCATGTCAGAATATCCGCTAAACACTTCCCGAATAGTCGGAATCTAGACTGATGTGTTGGATTCTCCAACGGTGCCAAATTCTGCCCATAATTACCTCCACTGTGTTTTCAGCCGTCAGCAGGATGATTAACGGATGTCAGTGGAACCTGGTGTGAGCAAGAACCGTTTACACTGTTAGGGTCCTCACTTCATAGAGGCTGAAAAGACAAGTTAACTTTGCATCACTAAAAAGTGACCCCAAATTTTTAAAGATGCCAGGACACTAACTTTCAAAACATTCTAGTGATGAAACGTCATATCGTCACTCTTACGTGACACAAACACAATGAAAATAGACTTGACAGTTTTATCGTTAAAAATTTAAAACCTCGTCCTTCTGCTAATCAAGCCTGTGAAATAATAATAAGACGATAAAACAACTTTTAGATATGTTCATTGTGGTGTTTTTCACTGTATACGTGGCACCGTTTTAAAGAGAACATGCTGCTCCTCCATCAAGTCTTACTGCAAAACGCCACAGTGCTCTTCATCCAATCAGCTCTGACACCGACACAACAAAGCCACAGAGTGACAGGACGCAGGAGCGGGAGCGGCGCCGGCCTCCTCTTTACATTCAGTCAGAGCAGATTTCCACAAAATATGACACGACAGCAGTAATACACGATCCGGCTGAGACACCATCTAACAGGACGATGAAGGACATTTATATTAAAAGACGGCTACGTTCATCCAAACCAACAGGTTCGGGTGGTGGCTACGGGAAAGTTTGTGTATCTGCACAAAGAGTGTGACGCAAAAGACAGTAAATGTGTGAAAGATGTTTAAAGTGCTGAGTGAACAGCCAGCCGACGGCTGAGCGGAAGGCGCACGCAAACGCCGCGGCGCCTCCGACAGCACCGGCGTCAAATCAGCAAGAAGAGTCACGTCTGATCTCCATTAAACACGCACGCACGCTCACACGCACAAGGTTACTGTGTCGCACTCTTTAAGGCAACTGGAGGAAGGTTTCTGTGTCCTGAAGCAGATACGCACCATCTCGCATGAGTCTGACATCTGTTCAACTTCCCCTCGACCCTCATCATCATCATCACCATCACCATCATCACACACAGGGGCCATCCAACACACTGATGAGGTTACTGCTAACTTAGACCTAATCAAAACAAATGCAGCTGATTTTTGTTCTTTAATGAATGTGTTATATACTGGATGTGGCCTTTTTACAGCTCAATTCAAGCCAACACATTAGAGACTACAAGATTAATTTCTTGTACTCTTGTGATTTCTCATTTTTAAGGCTTAGGGCAATAATTTAAAAAAAAGAATAAATAATTTATAAATGCTGCCTTAGAAATTCCCGCACTGCCCTCATTTTTTTGGTGTAAACGAGTGTGTGTGTGTGTGTGTGTGTGTGTGTAGCATATACACCGTCTCTCACCAGTCACATAAGATGGTGCGTATGTGTCATTCAGGACTAAACGCAGGACACGATCGGACCCACTGACCTGCCGTCTCTCTAAAGGTCGACACTTTTTTCAACACCCGCATTAAACTCTATGTTGACGCAGTGTTTAAATAACAGCGACTAAAAAAACAAATCTCTCAAAAATAAATATAGATCTGATAGTTAAATAATAATGATTCTTTTTGTAGTGTATAAAGAGATTTGGGATATATAATCTACTTGATAACAAAAGCTGTTTCTTTAGAAACCATTTAAAACCAGAAATCAAGTTGTACACGTGCGACGACTCCCTCAGACACAGATTCAACGGCAGTTTAAGCAACTTGTGACGAGGCAAAACTGACCTGCGATCAGTGTCTGGGGATCCCACCATGAAGTGTTACGCCGGGAGATGACATTTCATTAGTCTATAATAAACTGAAGGTATTTTTAGAAGCAACCTTGACCTTTGTTTGTTGGCCTCCTTTACTGGACAGATTCCTGACCCAGGATCAGCTTCGACAAGCTGAAGCCTGTCTGACTGTGTGAAATTAGGAAGAAAAACGCTTTTAATCTGCCTCCTTAATCTGACATCTTCCATACTTCCATTCACACGACTGGAACAGAGATAACGAAGAGGCAGAGAGAGGAAGTCACTCCGAACATGGACACCCAGGATGGGGCCTAAAAACCCCACTGACATCCAGGTGGCAGCGAGACCGGGGACTCGACTGGTCTCAGCGGGCCAACGTCGTGATCAGACTGGCACACATCTCGAAGAAATCCATGGTGTGTGAGCCCTGACGCGGGGTGAGCAGAGGGGAGCTGCCGGACAGGGACCCCGGGAGGGAGGAGCTGAGCTGGGGCAGCTCCACGGCCGGGCTGGCTGAGTCGATGCTCAGTCTGGGTCGGTGAAGACCGGCTGTGGAGCCCGACCTCTGAGGGGTGGACGAACCCGACTTAAAACCCGCCGCCTCCACGATGTCGTCTGAGGGTCACACGAGCAGAGGACAGAAGCGTCAACGTTCAATGTAGTCGCCATGAAAGTTAACATACTCAATAAACAGTTTCAATTGAACCAAGTGCTTTTATTTTAGATCAAATTTAACAAATTAACCTGCAAAGGCTGCAATTCCTGAACCTTTTCTAATGTTAACAACTGTCTGTCACCTACAGGCCTTCACCTTCACCTTCACCTTCACACAGTGCTGATCACCACCTGATAAATATTTCACAGTATAGCAGAGTTTAGAAACAAGTCTCTGTGGCTCTTTAGCAGCGATGTGTTTTCACAGAGTGTTTTTTTCCCAGAGCAGGGCTTCATTATGAGCTGCAGGTTACAGCGGCTACATGCATGACAGCGTCTGTGGCATCCTGAGCACTTTGACAGTGTTTGTGTAATAACTCTGACTGCCACAGGAGGGAGACAGAGTTTCTGTACTGCAAGCTAAAGTCTCACATACAGAAAATGAAAGACACAGAGAGAAATACTATAATAACTGCCAGTAACTTGTGATTTGTCCGGAATATCTTGTGGCCACCAAAGTACAACTTTAGGCACATGTGTATCCTGATGTGTTATTATATCAGAACCATTTATGCTTAATCAAGTGGCCAATCAAAATAACCACATGAGTGTCACCTGACCTGAACTCCACCCTCAGCGAGAGCATGTCTCATGTCTCAGGTCTCATGTCTCGTGTGTGAATTTTTGCTGTGGTGAAGCGCGTCTGTCACTGACCGTCGATACTCTTGAAGTCGAGGAGGTAGGATCTGCTGTCCACCTGGTACAGCTGCAGGCTCATTTTCACCAGGTTTCCCGTCACCGGATTCTTCCTTCGCACCCGCAGATGGTACGGGTTCACCACCTACAACACAAAATAACAGACCCGCTAGCTCGCTCTCACCTCTGAATCTACTTCATGCCTATGTTAAAGTCATACCCTCTTACCTTCCAGTCAAAGCCGAGCTGTCTCATGGCCCGGTACACTTCGGCCATGATGTCGTAGGGTCTGCTCTGACTCCGGATACCGAGGTGCCACTTGGCCTTCTTCACCGCCAGAGGTTTGGGCCGGGTGGTGTTGAGAGCATCCAGAGGACAACGCGACTTGGGGCTGTCGGCCAGGAGCGGAGGCATCCTCTCCGGGTGTGGTTTGACCCCGGGGGGCAGCGGCATGCCCTCCTCTATGAAGGAGCCTTGGGGAGGACTGGAGGCCAGGTAGAACTCGCTGGCCTGGGTCATAATGCGCCGGTTGTCGATTATAAGGTGGTAGGCGACCGCTAGCTGATCCTGCATGGACAGAAGGGAGTTGAAGGAGATTATTCACTGAAGGTAAGAGGCAGATCACAGTGAAGGTCTACAGATCAAAGCCAATAGTTAGTGGCTTTGATCTGAGCTTTTTCTCGCGTGCACAAGTGTGGCCCACACCAGACCTTTGAGCCAAAACATCCACAATCTCAGCAGTCAGAGTGGACATTTGTGCAAAGTTTGATGTAAATCCCTCAAAGGGCGGAGTCATAACAACACAGGTAGTATTTCAGTTAATATTGACATCTGAACGTGTCCCGTGTACCTGTGGATCGCCGCTGTAAAGGCTGGTCACAACCTCGGACTCGGTGCATTCGAACTTGTCGCACACTTCCCTGACGGCCTCCTCGTCCACGACTGTAGCGTCGTATGACGGGTCCTCCGGGAACAGGTAGCCCGGCAGGTCCTGCCTGAACCACTCGTGTTCCCTGACCGGCGAGAGAATAATCAGTCAGCTCCAACTACTGATTAGCGTCCTTTTTTTTTCCCACAATAAAGCATTTATCCTCGTCCGGTGATCAGACAGCGGCGGCGGCGGAGGAGCACCTGATGTCTCTGATGGTGGCTCTCTTCAGCGGGTCCACCTGCAGCATGAACATCAGCAGCGAGGCCACCGAGCGGGTCAGGTACTCGGGGATGTAGAAGACGCCTCCCCGGATCTTCTTGAACAGCGTGGGGACGTGCTCGTCGTCGAAGGGCAGAGTGCCGCACAGCAGCGCGTACAGGATCACCCCGCAGCTCCAGATGTCCACCTCGGGGCCCGCGTAGAGCCTGACAGAGAGACGCAACAAAGACCCTCACATGATGCGTCGCTCTTCCTCCACCACAGGACGAGCAGGCTCCGCTCTCAGCCGCCAACACATCACTTTAACACGTAACGTTGTTATAACACAGTGTAGGAGGGTGATTGTAAATGTGGTGTAAATCTAATTATAAGCAGATATTTACCCGATTATTAATGTTTTTGTCAACAACCATAACTGACTAATTAATAGATGCAGTCATCCGTTGTTGTTCTATAACATGAAATGTCCTCAGAATCAAATACATTTACAGACAATAATTGTTGATCTGATGCCCATAAACAATAAATAAAGGATGACAAATTGTTTCACAAACACAACAAACAGTTGGTCAACTTGTCTTTTCGAGTTCAGTGAGCGAAAAAATTGAATTCATGACATGAACTTTTGAAAGCTAATACACCTACAGCTACTTTGTGTTTACAGTGTGCATCTATGAAGGACCAACTGTTGTTGACTTTTATCACTTAATTTTGCAGGTTTTGTAAGGTTAAGTATTATTCGTAGATATAAGGTGAGATCCAAGGTGCCACGTGGAGCTCCTGACAAAGTTCTCGTGAGGACATAAAAGCACAGATTTAGGTGAATCCACAGGTGGAAACGCAGACCAAGCTTTTAGTTAGTCCTGATGCATATAAACACCATTTCAAAGGGGCTTTGCAAATGTGCCATGAGGAGCGATGCTTATTGGGGATGTTTTGACGGCAGAATTTAACCAGTAAAGGTTATTTTCTCCGCGGGGAGGTGGAGTCGGATCCTCACACACCTTCCTGAGATGACTTCAGGAGCAGCGTAGTTGGGTGAGCCGCAACTCGTCCGCAGGAACTCCCCGTCTGACATCATGTTTGACAGACCTGTTGGCCAAACACAAGACCACGTCAGCACCCTTCAGTCCCGCTGTGTCAGCAAACCCCGACTAACGACGCGCGTTATCAGCGCTATTGATCCTTTCGCACGCAGGCTGAACTGAAGAGAGCACGGAGGTTTTCACTGCTTCACTGCACTGCGTGACTCTAAGCTCCCAACACGAAAGCTTATCTAATTGGATGAGCGTCTCTCTGAGCCGCTGTCTGATGTGCCGACCTTCTCTTTGCCTTTGACGCGTTAGCGCGCCCTCGCTCTGCTCCCTGTCCCTGTCCGCTGCTCCCCGCCCCACCCCAACCATTCCTCGCCTATCAGATGTCACGGGGCCTCGAGGCCTCCTGCCAGATGTGATATGAGACCAGGCCGTTGCCACGGGACCCCTCTCCACCCCGCGCACCCTGCTGCACGCGAGGGCCTCTGCGGGCGTTTGAAAATATTTCTCTCGTTCATGGTTGCATTGCGTCACGCGTTACGAATTGTGTTCAGCGTGGAAATTCATTCTCCCTATTGGTGAAGTCGACGGGTGCACGGTGGGGATTTAACACTCTGCAGCGAACTCTCCAAGTTCCGCTCAGCATCCCACAGACGAACACGGAGAAAAATGACAATGGAGCACTGGAACTTGGAATTAATTGTACACTACGTGCACACAGTATTAACTGCATCGCCGTCGTCTGGGCATCCTACCAAAGTCGGCTATCTTGGCGTTCTTGCTGGCATCCAGCAGGACGTTCTCGGGCTTGAGGTCTCTGTGGACGACCATGTGTCTGTGGCAGTAGTCCACGGCTGAGATGATCTGCTGGAAAAGACGGCGAGCTTCCGTGTCCTCCACCTGAAAGACACAACATGAAAGAGTACGATCGGACTGCGGCTGCACTGATTAGCTTCTCTTTTTATTGCTATTACTATTGGAGCGCGTGTGTCGAAAGAGCAGTGAAGGTTGTCGTCTTTAGGTCAACTTTGTGTGCGTTTGTGTGTGTTGGAGGGGTGTCTTTCTATGTTTGTGTAGAAAAACTGTGGCTGTGCTTCTTGAGGGTTAAAACTTGGTTTAAGGTTTTGGGGTTCAAGAATGCATAATGCCAGTGAGAGTCCAAAGATAGAGATACCAACATGTGTGTGTGTGTGTGTGTGTGTGTGTGCACTGCACGTGTAATACCACACTTCCCTCAAAGACTCTCAATCTTAGGAACAAAAGGTTATAAATATTTAAACATGAATGCAGAGGATGTCAAACCCAACTCTTGTCGACTCTCAGTTTAAATTATGGAGCAGTGACGGCTGCCATTGTGAGGAAACACTCATTTTCATGACTCATAAACTGTAAATTTTACCATCTGAATGATTGTAGCAAAGCGTAAAGTGGTGATGTGGACGGTTGTGGATTTAAACATTTTTGCATAAAGTTAGAATTTTGACTGAAATTAGGGAAAAGAAATGTTCTCATCTCGACATTCATGTGAAACAGAAAAACAGAAACGTTTACATGGTAAAAAAAAACAAAACCTGATACGTGTTCAATCTGAAAAAATAAACATAATTTGTGTTTAATTAAAGGTGTTTACACAGCAGCTTCGTGCTGCACTCTGTCGTTAATAAGGATGTAACGATACACTTCAAGCCGGTTAAAATTGGATACAATTACGTGATTCGTCCAGCCGGTAACAATGTTAAAGGAGTCACGATGTGCGTGTTAGCAGATGGCACAGAAGCAATATACTCTCACTTACAAGGTCTTTTCACACCACCGCGCCAAACCTCGCACTCAATGAGTTGCCATGTGAAAAGGGCGGGGCTACAGAGCAGAAACAGGAAAGGGCGGGGCTACAGAGCAGAAACGGGAAAGGGCGGGGCTAGGGAGCAGAAACAGGAAAGGGCGGGGCTACGGAGCAGAAACGGGAAAGGGGGGGGGGCTACAGAGCAGAAACAGGAAAGGGCGGGGCTACGGAGCAGAAACAGGAAAGGGAGGGAGCGCAGAGTTGCTTCCATGCGAGTCTCGTGCTTAATTCCTAGAGGTTACAAGCGACCACTTTAAAGCCAGATGTTTTAATTTTCTCATTACAAAGAAAATGTAGTGTGCTTTGTTTTTGCAATTTACAAAGTTTAGAACCTAATTTGCAAGTGAATAGAGATTCTTTAATGGTATTTTTTTTTTTTTTAAAGATAAGAAAAATGACAATATTTTGTTTTTTTCTCTGAGAAACAAAAGAACACAAAAAAAGAAAAGAAAATTGTGAGGAAATCATGAAACCAGAGGATCGTATATCATTGAGTGTGAGAGCGAATCAGTGCATCCGTAGTTGTTGACAGTGAACAATAAAGGTTCTGCTGATTGGACGTCAGTCGATGTATCAGCCCTACGATAGGTGAGAATTCTTACCCGTCCATGTTTGCAGATGTAGTCAAACAGTTCACCTCCAGACACGTACTCCATGACCATAAAGAAATCCGTGGGCGTACTTATCACCTGGTACCTGAACATACAAACGCACATTCGTTCGGATTTTAACTTACAGTATATTAACCAACAACTTTCGTGGCTTTTATCCCATCTCTAAAAGCACATTCACTTCCTTCGAATAAACGCAGAGCAAGCTGAGGCTAAACGTTCATGTTCAGCTGCTGAGTGTGGCCATCGTTTCCACAAAGGTCAGCTATCTTCAGACGCACATCCAATCTCACGGACGGTTGATCCTGACAGATTCTGCTCTTCATCACGATCCATCTCACTCCTGTCGCGCCGTGTTGGCTGCAACAAGGCCGTTTAGGTGAGAAACAAACACCCTCCCTGTTCTACACACACACGCACATACAGTCGGAAATAGCAACAGTAAAAGTGCGTTGAGGTACATTTCGAGTCGTTGGCTGTGATTTATTTGATTCTGTGCTGGTTTTTTACGAACGGATCTGATCTGTGAGTCTGTTCTGCTCAGTCCTGTTTCCTGAAGCTGCCTCGGACAAATGCAGCAGGCCAGTCTGTGCCTGTGATATGTATATCTCTAGAGAGAGCTCACATATCTGCCATAGCTTCCAGCCTGACTGTGGACTAACCCTAAGCCTGGCCTAAAAATAACACGGATTGTTGAGGGGCACAGGGAGACGTGGACGGAGGAGGAGACAGACGGAGACAGAAGGAAAGGGGACGAAAACAGTCATGTAGAGCAACTTCTGTCTTTCCTAACCAGAATACATTTATTTATCTGGTTCCCAGCCAGTGTGTGGGTGTGTCTCTGCGTGTGTGTGTGTGTGTGTGTGTTCTGTCCCCCAGGAGCCTGGTGGGCATGCTCAGTAGAGCGCAGCTGTAGTAAACATACAGGGAGAAGCAAACACAGAGCGAACTCGGCAGAGTGAAGCTCACGCCATTACGGCTCCTAATTTAACCGACCATCCTGTGAGATTCTTAAACATCTGACCGAAGGACGTGTGTTCTCTCTCTGCTTACAGCTTGATGATGTGCGGGTGTCTGAACAGTTTGAGGTTCTGGATCTCCCGCTTGATCTTCCCGACGACATCCAGGCTGCGGATCCTCTGTCTGTTTAGGATCTTCACGGCCACTTTATGGCCTGTCAGCTGGTGCTCCCCAACTGAAAAATCAAAACAAATACAGACATGAAGCAGAGGCAGCACACAGAGAGTAGAACTCGTAGTCAAACGCAGGACACGTGGCTGATGCACGTCAAAAAACATCCAATGAGTTCATTGTTTCTGTCATTAAACGTTCATATTATATAATCCTTACATCAAACCATTTTAATTGGTTTTCATTCCGATGCTTGAGGCTGTAGTTTTTTGACCTTGTGTAGCCTCTATACACCGTCTTGCGCGTTTATGGTGTGTTTACGTCATTGCCATGGCAACTGATCCCCACTGACAGCTTGATTACATGCACGAGTTATAAAGCATTCAGTCAATAAATATAAACAACATCACCACCATCACTGCCATTGCTTTAACAAAATGTGCTGCAGTTCAGTATGAAAAGAAATGAGTTTACGCCGTCTAAACCTGCGGCCGTGACGTCAGGTGGGTTTGTTCCTTGATCGAACGCACCCCCGACCTGCGCACACCGGAGTGCGGGGTTAAAGCGCACAAGGTCACGCAGAGACCCGACAACTGGCTGCGGGGACCGAAGGGAGCCGGGAAAAGGCCCCTTCAGCAGAACTTAGTGACACTGACTGGCAGCAGGTTCTATCGCAGAGGCATTTTCTGAGTTTAAACCGAGCTCACACGGCGGCTTTAACGGGGAGCCGCGAGCCCCTCGGATGTCCTTTACTGTTACCGTAAGACGGCGGACGGAAACCTGCCAACGCTTTAACTTCCCGGTGTTTAACGACAGCGATGTGAGCGTGACAGTGACGCCGTCGTCCCGGTACAGACACCTGCCACAGCCCAGAACGGTCATTGCAAACGGGGGCTTCGCTGGAAGAATTTGACTTTCGACCGAGCGAATTCTCGAAACACGTTTACGCTACGAATCCCTTCTGTCGCCGGCGTCGAGCTGCCCAGCTACGCACATTACTTACAGACCACCGGCAAGTTCGACGCAGGTTCGGCGGGGAGGCACGGACACCGCTTCGTATCCCTCCGACCGAAAGGCTCTAATATGCACATTAAACTCGGCATGACACAACAGCGTGACTTAACTCTTCACTTTCCCAAATGTTCCCACTCCGAGCGTGTCGCCGAGGATGTAATGGCCGATCTTTACCCTGCCTTCGTGTTTCTGTTGTTGCCGCTCTGCCATCTTCTCGGTTACCGACGGCTGGGTTCGCCCGGCGCGGTGGGTGTGCCGCCTGCCTGCATGTGGGGCGCCAGCTATGGAACGCTCAATGGGTCAGAAGCGCTATAGCGGCGTTGTAGTGCGCCTGGAAAAAAGTAGAATAGCGTGATAATAAATAACATAACAACGTGGATGCTGTATTGCGGCTGTTATTATCACTGTAATAATTTTATTTTCAGCGTATTTCTATAACAACAACAACAACAATAATATTATCAATGTTATTTTTT
>KV751319.1:16595768-16632966 GCA_001698575.1 Mola mola
CGTTCAAATACTAACAGACTTTACTTCTAAATTAGTTTCCTCCGTCAAAGCGACGTAAGGGAAACTTGAGGAGAACTCCGCGCTGGGACGTTTTGTGCTGAAGTGCATGACATCTCTGCTGAGGACTTGACTGTCGCTTCGCCGATCTGCGTGGGATTTGGAGCCGAAACGGGGACCCTCAGATGCAAAAGCACATGTATGAGAAAACAATGGCCCAAGAGACGAGGAACGGAGGAACCTCAACGTTCAACAACAACAACTCTGTTGACAACAGTAGGAAGAAGCTGCTAATAGCGCTCGACGTCTTCTGTCTACTACTTGGTAAGTTTATGAATGAGCTTTTATATGTATATATGTATATATATAATATCGCCTCTGTTGAAATGTGAAAAAACATTTTTTTATTTATCTCCCGCCAGCTGATTTGAATTAAAACAAAACACACACCAAATATGACCCGCGCTTTGAAACAAACAGCCTTATCCGTTGAAAAGTCTTGGCTGTTATCTGTGACAACAAGACGAGTTCATCTCCGACGTCCCCTTATCATGCACCTCCAACACGCCGGGGAACTACACGCACACACACACACAGAGAAAAAAAAACCAATTTATACAAGTCAAGTGTGACTTTCCTCTGATAACTTACTAACCGTCATCCCACAGTTTATTGATCAGTTCAGAGTCCCTGCCAACATGCCCGGGGCACGAATGTTTGTAAGTGTTCTGACCTGCCCTTTAACTGCCCTTTAAATAGCCGGTGACACCCCTCCTGTGCCCCCACGAGCTCGCTCATCCGACCCCGACCCCGACAGTCATGCCGACAGCTCTTGCTGCCGTGTCCGACCATGAAAGAGCAGAGTGATCTCAGCTGATGGAAGTGTCACGGGAGGCAGAGATGGAGCGCTTCCAGGGGTCTTGTTATTCCTCTAGCGTCCCCTCCGGACTCTCTCTCTCTCTGTGTGTGTGTGTGTGTGTTGGATTGCTGGTTTGTTTTTGGCTGCTGTCACTGTAGCCGGGTCCTTTTAAATTCAACCCCCCCTCTTTCTCTCCTCTCTGTTGTCAGTCTCCCCTCTCTCTCTTTTAGAAAAAGGATTATGGGAGTCGTGCTTTAACCTCTACACATTCTCTCTCAGAGCCCAGCAAATCCCCGGCCAGCTGCCCCTGATCACTCCACTTCAAGTTACCTTCTCTCTCTCTCTCTCTCTCTCTAACCTTCCATTGAGCCCCCCTCTGGCTCTCTGTCCAGGGGACTGCGTGCAATGATTGCTTAAGCATGTGTTGCGGTAGGGGAATGCCTCTCCGGTCCAGCGGAGGGAGAGATGCGGAGGCAGGACTCGTGGCTGAGCAGGCTTTAGGGGAGCAGGTGGGAGCTTTACGTGGGGATGCAGGAGCATCAACAGTAGTAGAGAAGAAACGTGCCACACGCGGGACTTTTTACTACCAGGAATGTTCCAAATGGTGCAGATTAACCACATTTCCTTAGGCGCTCGTGTTTTTGGGGTACACGGGCTTGCAAAGTGGGTTTTGTACTGGTCTCAAGCGCCTCGCGCACTGTTTCATCTGCGCCTGCATCCACGCGCACGAGCTTTGAGCGCGTGTGGCGCGAAATTCCTGCACAAACCGACCTCCTTCTCTGCACACACAACACGAACGTGTAGACGCACACACACAAACGGTTGCACAGATTGGCTTTTGTCATGCTAAACACAGTCTGGCTGCTCGTTCATGATTGGTTGGCCGTCTTTAGTAGTTTGGGGAGGTTAACACATGGCGGCAGGGGCCGGGGGTTGTGTTAGGAGGTCCTGAATGAGGGGTGAGGAATGTGGCTGTGTAGAGGCCTCAGAAGAATTCCTTATCTTAAATGGCCTTTGTTGTGTGTGTGTGTTTGTGCACAAAGGTATACACACTGTACAACGTCCACTTTATTAGTTGCTGTCTGCCAGCTGGTGTCACATAAACACACACACACACACACACACACACACACGTAGACAGTGAGAGTGTGTGCAGCAACACTTTCTATTGGCTGTCAGCCTCACACCCTCAGGCAAAGTTAATTGTTCCGTTTGCATAAAGGACATCTGAGGCCATCTACAATCACACACACCAGCACATGTGGATAAACTAAACAAAAGGCTTCCCTCCTCGTGTTGCAACCCGAGTCTATTCGTGCCGCAGGATCGGACGTGTGCTGAAAAAGCACCGAGACGCACACGCAGAGACTCGCCGAAGCTCTCAAGCCCTGTGTGACGGCGGGCGACCTTGGCAGCCGCTCGCGCTGTGCAGCCGGGCAGATTTAGCCACGCTATATGGAGTACACACACAAACACCATACGCTCGCTATAAATACACAGACTCCACCGCAGACTGCAGGATTTCATTCTTCGTGGCAGTTCGCTGTCCGGCAGACCGCCATCGTCCAGTTTAAAGTGGATGTTTGTTGCGAAAACACCAGCTTCCAGGAAACGATACCTCTAAAAGTAGCCTCACCTAAGCCCAGATTAAGTTGAACACAATGCAAAGGAAACTATGCATTGTGCACTTTCTTAGGAACATCCATAAGTGCCTCTCCGGCTTTGGAAGCCGTTCCGAGTTGGAGCTGCTGAGGCCTTTTTTGCGCAATATAAACGTGAACTGTCAGGCCTGGTGCTGCTGACTTTAGAAGCTCTACGCAGTCTCTCTGGATGTCAGAGTGACCAACCACACATTTATTTAAGCACAACATTACATAATGTCCGTAAATAAATTCTAAGTTGCCTTCAGCATCTCAAATTTCTCACCATCACTTCTGATCTTTGATCGCATCAGGTGTTTGCTGATGTGGAGATTGTGATGAGCACTGTAACATTTTGTCCTCGCTGGCTTCAGCTTCATAACCGGCCCTGAAACTTCAACCTTATATGGCTGCACGTACGTCCTGCCTCCCCATTAGCTGCTATAGCATTACGGCAGTCACTCCCACAGCCCCTCATTAAAGCCGGAGAGGTTTAACCTCTGCCTCTCCTGGCCTCAGCCACTTCAATCCTGAGCCGCTCTACAAATATTTTTGCAAAATTTCTCAAATTCTTCATCTGGCTGCAGGTCCGCGGCCGGAGGCTCTTGATGTGACATCTGGCACAATTTTGGGAGTGAGTGAAGCAGGGGGCGTGATGAGAGTGTGTGTGTGCTCAGGAAAGGGTGGGAAACGGAAAGGTAGTGTAGGTCGGAGGTAGGTGTGGTTGTGAAATAAAATCCTGTCTTTTTTTCTTTTTTTTTCTCCCCACAGCCCATTTTCGTTCCGTCCCCCCTTTCCTTCCCTCACTGCTCCCTCTCCACTTGATCTTTAGTAATGTTATTACAAAACTCTGTGAACAGAAACATCTGAGTTCTGGAATAATAATTAAATCTAGGCTCAAATAAAAGACTGATTTAAAGCTATAATATGAGTCACGTCAGTATTTGATGAAGTGGGAATAAGACACAGCATTGTATAAACTGCTGCTTTAAACAACATTTTGCATCTAAAATTAAAAAAAATAAAAATGTACAGTCAATATCACTCTAGTGTTAGTCTTTGTCAACACATTTGACACGTGTACTGGAAAGGAAACTGAACTGAATGACAAAAATGAAAAATGAAAAACACAGAGTTGTTAAAATAAGTTATCCTTACAGAAACTCATCTGTCGGCCACCTGTTTAATAGAACAATATCAAGCGGCATGTGTGAGGCAGTCACACACAAACCCAAACACGGGCTCCGGTCCAAAGCTGCTGACGTTAATCTAGGAGCAAATATTGTGGTTTCTTCTGCGTGAGTGTGTGGGTGTTCAGTGCAGGAGAGACGCATTAAGACCAACGAGCTTGCCATAGACGCTCATTAACATTCCTCTATAGTCATTTCTTCATTACGTCTGCCGTTTCAAACACAGCTCAAAGAGGCGCAGCAACAGAACAGATCAGCCGTTAAGTTGCTCCTCACGAGCTCCCACAAGAACCGCCTGACGTTGTTTTCATTTTGTGCGTGTTTCAGTCCCACCGTTGATGCTTCCTGTCAGTGTGTTCTTCTGTTTGACAGATCAGATCAAATGTCGGGCAGAGAATAGATGCATATAGGACAAATGTCTGCAGTGCAGTGGTATGACATTTCCTGCTCTCACACACACCTGAGGGCATTTAACGGACAGAACAATATGCAACATCAGTCTCTATATTCAGCTCTGACATCATCGGGTATGATATTTATAATGTGATTCCATCACTGTGTGCTGTCTGTGGTTAGTGTGCTGTGGCTGCAGGACGAGGTGAGGGGATTCCTCCGGCAAACGGCCATAACGACCTGCAGATGATCACGACAGCGGCATCGAAGAATGTTTTTTGAGTGTGCATTTTTGTGTTGTGCAACATTTCCAGCCTGTCACTGTGGCCGTGAGGCTGCTTTCTGCCGGTGCACGAGCTTAAATGACAAGCCCGTGGGTGTAAGCGTGTGCATCCCGTGAGGTTTATGAGGGAGAAGGAGAGCTGTCATTAGATGGATTCCGCAGCCCAGAGGGTAGAGGAGTCTGTGTATATCTGCGCTTGTGTCTGCAACGTGCTTTTCTGGATAGGATGCGCGAGGCATCTGTGGCTGGCCTCGGGTTTTTTGGTGTATTCCGTGTGGTCCCCGTTGGCAAGCCGAAGGCATCAAATTGACTGCTGTGACCATGTCTCTTTATGCCGGTACACAAATCAGACACATTTGTCGCTTGTAGCTTGTTTCTCAGTGCCTCCATCTGAGCAAACAATTCAGCTACACAATGAAACCCTGAACTCTGACAATCAGCAGCGTGTGGTTCAGTTCAGCAACAAAAGTGTAGTAAAGCTTCTGCCTCTCTCCACTTTCTTACCTGTAATTACACCCTCAAACTGCTTATTTAGATGAATCAAGCTTACTGTGCTGGGCCCTATCATAAACTTTTGTTAGCAGTGGTTCCTGTGTGTTTAAGCTTGTGTGTAAACTCTCAGCGGCACTGTAAATGAATATTTAGTGAAATCCCATCTGTGTGCGATGAGCTCATTCATAAACACCCGTGAAGATTTGAAGGTTTTGCTGCCTTGTGCATTTTGTCGCCCTCCATCATCGTATTTCATGCAGTTACAGTTTTCAACAGTGGATCCATGGCTTAAAAACAAACAATGACTGCAGCACTTGAATGTAAATGAGAGTGGAGGCAGCAGACCTGTCACAGCAGTGCTTCATCGTGGCCAGCAGGCCGAGAGCTGGAGGCCTCATTGCCTCTCAACTGTTTCACCACATTGTCCTGGGACCAGGCCGCCCCCCTGCTGTTACACAGGCCCCTCTGTCTGTCACTTTCCCTTTCTACACACCCTGCTACAACCCTCTGTATTTTTGTGTGAGATAGGGGGCTGGGGGTCAGGGAGAATTCACTGTTTTGCTGAGAACAATGCCCCTTTTGATGCATCTCATCACTCTTTGTTTCGCTAACGAGGGCCAATCGACTAGCAGCAGACAGGAGGAGGATGACATTTAGGGATGGAAGAGACGAATAGAGATGGGAGAGTGAGAAACCCTCCTGTGAGCGCTCAGGTCCACTTTATTATCTGTCAGAGGTTTACGGCTGCTCTTTAGCAGCATTGTTGAGCGGACTGTTGGCTGTATCACTTATCTGCTCTGCTGTGGCCAGCACCGTGACAGTAATCAGATCAGCATCTTTACTGGTGGTTTTATTTGTGTCCCATCCTTTTTACATACAGAGAAGAGGCTGTGTGCAAAGCTATAAAACCACATGCAGAGCGGTCACACTGCAGCTCCGGTTCAGCTCCTGTTGTCTTCAGATAATCGTGGCATGTGATGCGTGCAGAGCTGAGCGGGATATGTAGGGAGCAGCTGAGGGGAAGGAGTGCAATAGTGCATTATCCGGACAGAGGCGTTAGGTTTCAAAGCCCTCTCCTCCCCAGTCAGGTTTTTGTCCCATGGGGTAATAACGCCATTATGGCAACAACAGAGAAACGCCCATCCAGCCAGCCAACCAAGCAGCCAAGTAGCCTGATCTGGCCCCTGGGCACTGCTCAGATTTCCCCTCACCGCAGCAGCTGCTCATTCGTCCTCTTACAACTGAATGTGCAACCAGTAGGAATGTCTTGATCACTGGTAGCTGATATTTTTTTTTTTATCCCAAACACGTTATAAATATACACCTGCCTCCGTTACTTGCTAACGTGGACCAAAGGTTGATTTCCCACAAAACAAGGTCGAGTCCAGCTTCTCTTTGCATGAGCCAACAGCAACAGAGAGCCGGCGGCAGCATTCAGAGGCTGCCCTCGCAGGTGCCTGCTGGTTCAAGTCCCCTAGAGAGTGTCCTGACAGATGCCTGTGTGTAAAAGGCATTTATTCCTGTGAATAAAATCTCTCTGAGTAAGCACATGCTTCAGCCAGCGGCCCCCCGGTCCCTGCAGCATTCACACAGAGTGAGGAAAAAGGACAGGGATTCACTCTGCACACCACTCTGCTGACCTCAGCCACTCCTGTGTGTCTTTGTGTGTGTATGTGGGCTTTGTATATCTGTGAGGCACATCAGCAGCTTGTGGAAACAAAGAACTGATTTCTGGAGCCAAACATCTGCATCAGTGTACATGCATGTGTTTATGAATGTATGTTTCCTAAACACTGATTATGCATGCCGATTTAAAATGAAAAATGCCCAGGCGGTTTTTATGCAGCCGAGCGTGTTTATTTGGACCGAGAGAGCATTTTTAAAGCCCTTTGTGGTCATCAACTTAGAGATGTTAGAGAAAGGCTTTGGCCAAGTTGCCATTGCAACCGCAGTAATCCACTTTAACACCCACATAGCCACACACACAGGTGCTCACTCAGATATAAAGGGCAGTGTTTCAGCGACATGTGTGCCCTGCTATTTCATGCTACAGTATAATTCTAGATGTATGTCACATCCCTCACCTTTGACCCATAACCCTGTTGCTACTCCCAATGTCTGTCATGAACCTAAGCTAACCTTTGCGCTCTGATCCTAAATGTCTTGGAGGCCTCACATTCTCGTTCACATGGCATCAGTGACCTCAAGATAAAGTTAAATGTGACCACAATCTCATACGCTGCTGCCACTCAGCCAGCTTCCTACCCATGTTTGAAGCGGAGAAGAGTTGTTGCTGCAAATTAATGCACTACAGAGGACTCAGCCGGTGCAAGTGATAGAGATCACACACTGTGTGCACACAATCACGCCAACACAGTCTCACGGATATCAGATAACCTCTGCATTATCTCTATACATGTCTCTTTCTATCAACGTAGGTCATTTTCCGGTGTTCTTCAGAAACTTCTGTAAGTTTGCAGGGTGTGACCTGCAGGTTGAGCTGAAGTGTGTCAGAAGTTTTTCCTCAAGAGATGGACTGGCCTGCAATTGTCAAGTAATATTAACGGATCTGTTTCTCTGTGATAAGAACACACAGAAACACAGACAGAAATCAGGTGGCTTTGTGTATGTTGGTGAATTCAGCAGACGCATTGTTATATAACGGGACTAAAGCACCAGAAATCATGTTTTTATTCATATTTCATGTTATATGGTAACTTTTTAATGAATAATCTAGTCTATAGCAGATCAGAAATAGGGATTTCACAGTGAGCATTTTGCGGTCTTAAAATTGTTTCATTCAAATGACATTCAAATCTGGCAACATTCATTTTTGATGAACACAAATAATAAGATTATTCATCGAAGTAGTTCATTTTTATCATTTTGATCAAGTACTTTATTAACTGATTGTTACAATTTAAACATAATATACATTCACACACAAAATATTCATTTTTTTTCTGACCAAAAGGTCTTATATTTTAACATATAAATGAATGCTTAAGGTTTAATAGACACAGTTGACTTTTGGGCCTCATCAAATACTGACGTTTTGTGCCCAGAAATAACTCAACGTATAGCAAATTGCTCCTTAAAAAGCTTTCTGAGGTTAAGCTGTTATATCTAAATAAATCAAAAACGGTCAAATTTGAACTTAAATCAGCAGCTGTCTAATAAAAGGAAAATTTGCTCTCTTTGATTCTAAGATGCCTAAACAATGAGTTTTAACAAACACGCTCTGGGCTGAGCTGAGACTCTTATTCAAACACAGAGTGGCCAAACATCAAAAACTAAGTGTGATGGATTGACTAGCCGGTTGATGGACTTGAACCCCCCTCAGTCTCCGCCCTCTCTAACCTTCCCCTCAATTGTGGGTCCCACTCCTTGTTAGGATGGGTCACATGGCGCGTCTGAGAGACAGGAGGAGGAAATCCTCCTTTAGAGCCGACCACAATACCTCATCCTTTGCCCCTCTCCGCCTGCCATTCCCCTCTCACACACCCACTGCTGACACTCCAGCTCGCTCACCATAATCACGATATCATTCTTAATTCTGCCCCTGAAAGCCATGAAAGCACATTAAAATGTCAATAGAGACCCGGAGGGGTGAGAGAGTCATGAGAGCTGGGGAACGGGAAGCTTGCCACGAGAGTCTCGGCAGACACGAAGGTGTTGCTCTACATGGAAATTAGTGCCACGGCAGAGGGAATTAACCTTTTGAGTGACACAGAGCTTTAGCTGCCTTAAGAATAGTTATTGTGTCCTGTTCTGGCAAGTACAGCAGGTCTCAAGATGAGCGGATATAAAAGAACCTTGCTGATCCTCAACCCACAGGACAGAGCAACTTGTACACTAGCACGCTACAGAGCATCCAAATTGCAAATCTTTAAAAATTCAAAGCTCGTAGGAAGCTGAGAAAAGAGAAATTTCTTTCAGTTATATCTGAAAGAAATGCAGAAATCTGATTTCGTAGCATTAGGGTGGCTAATCTAAGCGCTTAACTCGCTTTACCAAATTTAACTCCAAAGCCAATCAAATGAGCGCTGGCTGGATAATCTCTGTCACACAATTAAATGCGCGCGCAAACACTCACACACGTCCATAACACGCTACATCTATAAACTTGCATATGCACGCAAACAATATGTAGACACATGAACATACAATATGCTTGCCGAGTGTGAATATGGTTTTATGGAGGGAAAATAAGTAGATCTCATACTCATACACACACGTACGAAGGCCCAGCTGTGACCTCTGTGTATAAACACAGATTCAACCAACCAAATAAATACGTCTCTCTCTCTCTCTCTCTCTCTCTCTGCTTGACCTCTGGTAATTCTTTAGTGGCTTGCAGTTTACTCATAGACTCTGATTAGACAAATAGAACTTTTCCCAAAACTTGCAAAACCACCCAGTTAAGTTGGAACTTGTGTGTGTGTTACTCTCCAGCTGCATTCTCCATTGAGGAATTTTAAGGCCCCAAATTATTCTGTGTGTGTGTGTTTGTACTGTTTGAATGCATCGCGTTTGCTCAATAGCTCATGAGGCTTGTCGGCTCTAAAAGCCTGGAACACACAACCTCTGTGGCAAAGGCAAAAACAAGGCGAAAAACCTAAAGCAGGGTTGTTTGCAAACCGTGCAAGGGTTTCCCTGTCTGTAGTAAGAATTTGATCACCTCGGGCATCGCTGGCTGTGACTAACCTCCTGACAGAGCTTGTAAAGTCCGTTTTTGATTCACCCTTGCACCACAGGCGACTGCCAACAGCCCAGCCCACTTCTTTCTCTTAACCTCCTACTGCTCTTACCTCTCCCTCTGTCACTCCCACCCCTCTGCCATCCTCTCTGTCTCTGTCTGGGTCACCGGACCCTATGAAGGTGACCCAGTCTGTATCCCATGGCTATTAAAGAGCTCGTATTTCTTCAGATGGTGAAGAAGAACCGCCACATACAGATGGTCCACGTTGTGGAGTGTTTCACCTTGTGGCTGGGCTGACTGCGGAATGAGGAAAATGCCCACATACTGGGCTGTTTTCAGGGCGATGGCACAAAACGGCCTGGCATATCTCACGGCTGGGAAGCAGGCGGACAGAGGGGCTTTCATAAATCCTCAATAGACAGTGTTGAGGTGCTCAATCGCACGCACTCATTTGGCTTTTCCCGTCCTTCTGAGGAGCTGGTTAACTTTCCCATGCTGCTCTCTGATCTCAGTTTAGCCTTTAAGCGCTGGTTTGCATGTGTGTGTTTGTGTGCATGTTTCCCATGTCTGTTAAGCCCGTGACCTCTTCTTTCACATCCCCTCATTAGCATTTGAATCCACCCCCTCGACAACTAGGCCAGAGTGGAGGGACTGAGCGAGAGAGGGAAAATGGAATAACAGAGCCGAGATTGGCAGGAGAGACAGTATGATCCCATTCCTGAAAAAGTTGTTTTCCCCCAGCTGAGTGCTTGATGGTATTAAAGTTCACTCCGGCTTTAAGTTGAAAGACATGCACGTAAAGAAACGCATACAGTAACCGCACTCGAGTCTACTCGTTGGTTTCGTCGTCCTGCCCTGCCTTGCCCTGGACTGTGCGAACGGCCTCACCCGAGCCTCACCCTGCCAGTTGTATGGACAGCGTGGTTCTCAGACACCACCGGAGTCTGACTCAGCCATGTCTGGGCTCACCAGCAGCATGTCCTGGCATTGTACCCTGTTTGTGCAGGTGTCTGCCCCGGTCGCCATCCCATCGGCTGCCCTGCCCAAACACTACAGAGACTTTGTGCAAAGCAATGAAAAATGTTTTAACATCAGTTTGGTCTCTAGTTTAGTGTTTGATGTCTTGTTTTATTATGTTCTTGAGAACTTGACATTGGCGGTCGTAAGTATGTTTGTGTAGGTTCTCAGTCATCCAAACTGAGGTGGTCTTAAGTGCTTTAGTTGAACTTCTGGACTAGATTTTTTCGGTTTTGAAAGGTTTTCAAAACCAGAAAAAAAGAAGTCCAAATGCCTTCAACTGAAGCCCTTAAGACAATAGCAGTTGTCAGAATATTAACCACCATTCGGGAACTTTAGATCATATGACATGACCCACATTGGCTGATGGAGGCTGGTTGTCATGGAAATGTAGATAATTGAAGTTGATGTTTTAAATTTTGTTGTTGGTCTCAAAAGTTTTCAGAAATGTTTTATTCCAGTTAGTTCTCATGTTAACATTCTTAACAGGAAAAATCCACGAGTGCCACATATATTAATGCTAAAACAAGGTAAATATTGATTTTATTTTTTTTTCTTATTTGGCCATAATAATGTCAACAGAGGCTCATTTACACCTGAGACAACACAAGCTTCTTTCAAGTGGCAGCAGATGTCGCACTGTGGATGTAATCGAGCCTGCGGTGGCCTTGTGGGTGTCCATAAAAATACATAAGAAAGTATGTGTTGAGGTCTTTTAAGCAGTTGCCCGTGAGGGCCGGGCTATTCACGACAGACACGCAACACGATCTGCCTCTCCCATCGCTGGTGAGACGACAGTCGCGGAGTATTCATGAGTACATTTATGACTTTGACCCAAATGTCAAAAATCCCTGTGATGTGAGTTCACCACATGAACCACATGCTGGAATATTTTCTCAAAAGTCTGGCACAGAATGTATATGTTGGTGTGTCAGCTTGTGGGTCTTCAGGACGCCTTCATGTCTTTAGCCCCCTGTATTTATGAGCTATACAGTCATGCGTTTACGTGCCAAAAATGCTGTCATGCACAAACCCCTTCCAGAGTTGGGTGGCCTTAGTTTTGCCTTTCTTGATAGTCACACTTTTTAAAGCCCCTAATAGACAACTTCAGAATCCCTGCTTGAGCTTCCACGCCATCATTTGTAATTTGATTTTGCGATCGCTTTTTTTGTTTTACCTTCTTCAGAATAGAACATGTGTGTGTGTGTGCGTGCGTATGACTGCTTGTGTGTTTCTTGTTAAAGAAGCAGACAACAGAATTCATTTGTCCAAATGAACTTCTAGCGCTTCTTTCAATGGTATGTCCATTTGTTGTTGAGGTAGCCTGGCTCCTCTTGATCCTCATGAACTAAGAGCTTAAACTTTTTTGTGCTCTCCTGCTGAGAATTACATGAGGATTAATAACACTCTCATGTTTGCAAAGAAAATATGTGGCTATTACTAGCTGCCAGTTAGCTTGGCTTAGCTTAGAGACCCCCACTGATGAAAAATGTCTTTTGGGCAGTGTTAACACTTCATGACCGAAATAAGAAGCCAGAAGATTTCTGGCTTGGTTCTGCAGTCCACCAATGACAGTCAGTACGAATTACTTTGATGAGAACTTTCAGGGGCGGACTGTTTCGCTTCACTTCTATCGCCTCTACAACAGAAGGCTTTCTGTTATAGAAGCAAAACTTCTGTGTCTGGTTCGAACAAGTTTGACTGAATTACTCCAATGTTAAAACTGGCCACTGTGCGGCGTACAGTAGACTACTTTAAACGTGGGAAGACGATAGAGGAGGTAAGCTTCAGCTTGCTCCAGCTGCAGGTTAGGGCCAGAGGGGTACGAAGAGATTGGGTGGGTTTAAATTGCACTTTCATAGCTCCCCACAAACTAGATGAAGCAATGCAGAATACCATCCAAGCCATGATGAATGATTTTTTCTAAAAAGAACAAATCAATAGCTGGAGAACAGGGCTTACATGGGTGCTTTGTACATAAAAACACCTACTAATACCACGAAAGCCTGATTTTGTTGCTAGGCTGGTTGTTTTCCTTTATTTTAATTAAGCCAACACAAGAGTAGTCAATCTTCTCATTTGACTGTCTGAGCAAGACATTTAACAAATGGTGTCTGTCCAAGCAAAGCCCCCACATTTTAACACTCTGTTCCCTTGCAATCTATAACACTGAAGTTCTCATGATTGGTTCGATTCTTTTGTCTCCACTAATGGACCCCTATTTCTTAGCATCAGTGTTTTTAGTCTGTCAGCTGGTGGTGGGGGGGGGGTCTCCTGCTGCTAAAGAGTAAAGCTCCGTTCACAACAGCCTGGTGTCACACCTTCAACAGGAGCAGCAGGAGAGGGTTTGCTGAGTAAATAGCCCGCTTGTCTTCAATGTTGATGTTAATGCGTTTTTTTTCCCCAGCTAACAGGTAAGTTGCTATATTGAGCAGCGTGATGCAACGTGTCTGTGGATCAGCAATGTGTGTGCGTGTGGGTTCACGCCTCCATTCATGTGTGTGTGTGTGTGTGTGTGTGTGTAGCTATGCTGCCCAGCCTGGTTCTGCACCATACCTCTGTTCGCCCATACCAGAGGGGTCTCTACTGCAGGGACCTCAGCCTGAGCTACCCCTACAAGAAAAGCACTGTCCCCTCCTCAGTGCTCACTGGTGTGGGGTTGACACTCCCCATGGTGTCCGTAAGTTTTGCCCCCAAGCAAGGAGCACTTGCGTTGGGGAGCACTGAAGGCAGAAACAGGATGGGCTGGTGGTTCATGATGGTGGCTTTGAAGGAGTGACCCCACAAAAAAGTTAATGTATTGCTAGTCTTGAGTCATAATTTGTAATTTATGCTGTTAGTTGCATCTCATTTTGTAAATTCAGCCCTTCTTCCTTCCGAGCTGACAATACATGAAATCCATAAGACCCAGCCACTTCTGCCATTAAAGCATGGTCCCCTGGTGCCGGCGTGCTCCTTGTGCTCCCCCCGTTCTCTTCTGTTTATGTCTGTGTCACTGACCAGGTGCTTTTATGCTTCTCTTTCTTCCCTCTCTCTCCATTCCTGTCTTCCTCTCTCTTTGCTGCCTTCCTGTATCTCTTGTAGCTAGCCTGCCTTTCCTGATCATTGAGACTTGCACCATACAGCCGTACCAGCGCGGGTTTTACTGTTCGGACGAGTCCATCCACTACCCCTTAAAAGATGGAGACACCATTAGCGATGCCATGCTCTGTGGTGTTGGCATTCTTGTTGCCATCTTCTCTGTAAGTCGACTTTCACACCTCCCTTTTATTTCTGCTTTTACAACAAATTAGTGTCTATAACTCTAAGATATCTTAGTCGGATAGGTCAGTCTCACTAACATAGCCCCTCAGGAAAAAAAAAGGTTTGAGTGATTTCATATCATGCAGTACTTTCTAAAATACTCCAGTCTTCTACTGTAAATGTGTTCTCTATGTCCAGCCCTTTCATTCTACAATGTTTTCTTCATCATAATTTATTCTTCCCTATCAACTTTGAGTCACCCTGGCCATTTGTAATGGCCTCTTTTTATTGCTTCTCTCAGGGAGTTAGTGGTAGCGAGAGGGCCCCCCCAATTGACACCAGGAAGTGCGTGTTTATGTGCGCGTGCTGACGCATGCATGCCAGAGAGATTTCACAGGTTCTCGGCCCGTTCTCAGACCTCCCACTCGTTTCCCTGCACCCTCCTTCATTACTTTGGGTAAATGTGTCAGTGCCCTCTCCCGTGTCGCCCGTGATTCATCGATAGACTGACTTATCTGTGGAGTAACAGAAGGAAAGCTTCCTTCCAGTGAATTGACTCTGTAGTGTAGTCCCAGCAGATCAAAACAGGGGTTTTCAAGGTTAGTGGAAACATGCTCTAATGACATGTTTTGAGTTATGAGTATGTCAATTAGTGCCACATGGTTAGGCTAGATGGTCTTTACAGCCCCCACACTCTTTGTGGCAGAGCCTCCGCCGAAGTTCCCAGACTTAAGAGAAGTCGCTTCGCCCCCGTCTCCTCGCAATCAGTGTGGTGGGCGCACGCACAGACTCGCACAGCTCAGCTCGTCAGCTTGTCGGAGGAGAGGGTACTTGTGTTCGTTAGTTCCCTCGCATGTTCAAGTGTGCACAAACCTGGCGCAGCTGTGTTCCATTAGTTGGCGTCTACCGCCATGCCCACACCATTCCTTTAACGCACACGCGTGCACATTCACTCATGCATTCAGTGGGCACGTACACACGGATAGATACACGTGCTAGTTGCAGATTCCAGTCGGGCCTCTTGTTTATATTTTGCTGCAAGGGAAACAGTCTCAAAAACAGTCCAACAACACCAACAGTCTGATCAGACGTGTCTATGTCTTGACAGGTCGTGTCCCCGCTGTCAGAAACAGAACTGGCAAAGGCAAGATGGACCTCTGTAAGCATACACATTGATGATCCAAATAAACCCATCAGGCTCCTGCGTTGAGACGTCTGCTCTGGTCCGCAGGGCTCTGTCTTCACTGAGAACACTAGACAGCAAGACAGGGAGAAAGAAAACGGGAGGAGAGGTTTGAATGCAAATGCTGACAGTCCAAATAAAACTTCTCCGATTTGTGTCGGTCTCCTGCAGTTCTTATCTTCAGCTGAGATCAGAACAATTCATTGACAGTAGTGCACATGCAAACACAGACACCACCATGTTTGTTTCTGTTGGCTGTGAGCCTGCCAACTGATCACCC
Organism: Mola mola; assembly: GCA_001698575.1. Taxonomy (NCBI): domain Eukaryota; kingdom Metazoa; phylum Chordata; class Actinopteri; order Tetraodontiformes; family Molidae; genus Mola; species Mola mola. The sequence goes on from KV751319.1 coordinate 16,611,048, forward strand.
AGTAGGCAGGATATATGTATTTACCCAGCCTAATGATACAAATAGAGTGTGTGTAAATACTCAAGCGCTATGTTTCTGAGCCTGCAGATGTGCACACGTTTAGAGTCTTAATGCCATTCACATTTACAGCACTGTCTGTTGGGCTCAGAGATAGGCAGGAAAATATTTTCCTGAGAGATTGGGCGAGAGTGAAAGAGCTTTGTACGGAAAGAGGAAGGAAGGGGAGATAGGGTCAGCGGTGGAGGAGGGTGGCCGCTCTGTCAGTCAGGTGGTTCAGATATGATTGACATCTCCCTCCCTCAGGGGTTGGCTTGGCTTAAGCCCCTCAGTTTGAATGAGGTCTTTCCATAAGCCGTATAACAGACGATCGCCATAACATAAATCCTCGTCTGCCAGATCAGTCTGAGTGAGATGTCGGCCCCGTCTAGACGATTTGTTTTCATGTTTTGTTTTTTTCCTCACCTTTGCTGTCTTATCTTCCATCTCTCACATTAAAGACGCCATCATGTCATTAAACAGAGCACCACCACTCCTTAATAATCTCGCCTCACCTCAAAACTGCCTGAGGGAAAGGCAGGCCATGCTCATTCTGTGTGTTTGTTTGTGTGAATCCCACTCAGCCTGTCTCGTGTCTGTCCTTCCCTCAGCCTTTCTGCTCAATCTGTGACTTCAGGCTGGTATTTAGATCCTCTGCATGATACGCACTCAAACTTTAGCTTATCTACCGCATAGTTATCTGTATCATATCACATACCTGCATCTTGTCCTGCATTTGCTAGCGGTGCCGTCTCTCTCAAAAACAATCATTTGTCTTAGATTGTGATTGGTGAATGCTTCCGGATTCATCAGCTACACGAGGGAACCAAGTCTTTCGTCGGGAATCCTTACGTTGCAGCCCTCTACAAGCAGGTCAGCTCTCCATAAGTATACTTTTATACGTGTTCATATTACCTCACCTTTATAATTGTATAGTTGTAACAACAGCGATTGCCCGACCGTAACATTATGGCATTTGTGCTGTATGAAAATGGAAGGTTTCGCTTCATCAGTTTCATTGATATCCATTATGTCTAACCATGAACATCTCTGGTCTTGCAGATGGGCGTGTTTCTCTTTGGATGTGCTGTTAGCCAGTCGTTCACGGACATCGCCAAGGTGTCGGTGGGTCGTATGAGACCTCACTTCTTAGCAGTGTGTAGACCAGATTTCTCCAACATCGACTGCTCACAGGGATACATCACTAACTATACCTGCGCTGGCAATGAGAGCGACGTTCAGGAGGCCAGGTTTGTGAAAAAAAAACAATTGATGCAAGTAGAATGGCACTCAGCAGAGCACATGTCCTCCAAGGCCCAACAGAAAAGTTGTCTCTTTATTTGGATTTGCTTCTTTGGCCCATCCTTCGATCCTTCCACCACGATTAATTGAAATACATTCCGAAGATTTTGCATAACACACATGACCCATAAACAAGTATTCTGACGATACATTCAGTAAATTAACGGAATGTATGTTCCCTCCACAGGAAATCCTTCTTCTCAGGACATGCCTCTTTTTCGATGTTTACCATGCTCTACCTGGCTGTAAGTAACAATTAAAACTCTTAAACACGAGCATCACAGCGCACTCACATTCATGCACGCACACATACAGAGGGGCCAAACAACCAGCAGTGCGCAGGCTGCAGGGGGAGTCATGAAAAGGAGGTTGGGCTGCGATTCAGGAATTCACTCCCTGAGGACACCCCCCCCCCCCACTGTTCTCATCTGTTTCTCCTCCTTCTTTATCTCCTCGCTCTGTCCATGAAGGGTCTCATTCTCCTTTTTTGTCCTCGGAGAGATAGATGGATGCACTCCACCTGTTTTCTTCAGAGCAGCTGTGTGTGTGCACTTTCTGTGCTCTCCTGCTTTCCTCCATTACGCCCTCTCCCTCCACCTGTTGTGGGTGTTGGGTTGGGCTTAGCAACCCTAGAGGCATTTCATGCTTCAAACAATCTAATTACACACACACACATACATACAACTTATAGCTCCCCAGTCCTCTCCTCCCCTTCTTCCTCAGAAGCCAGGGGAAGAGAAAGTCATATTTTTGGGCTTTGCTGGCTGGAGTTTTGGTTACGAGGCGGTCTCGGTTCTCACGGTGGGCTCACAGTTGAAGTTCTGTAGTTTGGCTGTGTAAAGTCATGCACTGAGACCTTGCTGTGGGTATTTCCCAGCCTCTGGGTGACCCTTCAGCTGAACTCTGGTCAGGCCGAGAGAAAGCGATGGGAGTGGATGAAAAAGCAGGGGAACAAGGCGGAGAGAGAGAATGGATACATCCAGACCACAGAGTGACACACGAGTTGGAGGCCAGTGTTCCAGCTGTGGCGAGCTCAGGACCATGGCCAGAGGAGGCTGATGTAAACAGAACAAGAGAGGGGAATCACAGAAGAGGAGGAAGAACACTCTGTCCCCGAGAATTTGGAATACAAAAGCCTTCTGAAAAAAGTTCAGAGTGGAAGCTTTTCCAAAATAAAATGGGTTTTATTATTTTTGCCAAGTGAAAGCCAGTTATGTGACGGCATGTTTTCATTCACAGAATGTATTTTTACGTCTCCTTCAATATGTTTTTCAGCAGATGTTACCAGCAGCCAAAATGTAAAGTCAAATCAAGGGAAAATGAGTGTGACTGACTAATCTTGTTTAGTTACGAAAGTGTTGGCCTACAGATAATCACAGTTCTTATTGTAAAATATATTTTCCTTAGTGTTAAGCTATTTTTTTAAATGACAAATCAGTTGACTGAGTATAGTTTTCATTTCTACCCTCTAATTATCCTTTATTTCAAGTTCAGTTTTAATAAAGAAAGAGTTGTGTCACATGAAAAAAAACTAAAATAGGGATCATCTGTTTATTGGATCCCTTCCATTCACCTCTTTGCTCTGTTGTTGCTCACTGAAGTAAAAGAGTCATATCTACCATGTGGTTGTCACCTCACTGGCCCACACGAAGTCAGTGCCCCAGTCAAGCAGATTTTGAAGCTCTTGGTGTTCTTCCAGAGCGTGCCTGAGCAGTGCAACAGTGACCGACGTGGTTTGAGCTGAGTCTCAACAGCGTGGCACGCAAATAAGTGGCACAGACCACACAGCACACGGCTCAGCTAGACTACAACCAGAGACGAGCAGGCATGTGTGCACCCTAGCTATCTTGCTTATTGCATGGTGCACACATCTCTGTACCAGCCAGTAGCAACGGACTGAGTCATCTCTGGTTAATTTGTCCCTAAAACTTACTATCTCTGAGACGAATAGCTTGTTGCTGCTTGTATAACACAGCAATGTTTGTTAGTGATAAATATGGTCTGAACCACAGCTATGCTTTTGTGTCAGAGCATGGTGTGAACCAGAGGAGAGGAATGGGGGCTGGCAAAAATAAAATAAATGAGTCCTCGTTCTCATTCTTTCTCGCTTTGTTGTGTTTTCTTTTGTGAGAAAATGACTCAGTCAGAGCAAGAAGGAAAGAGGAAGAAGATCTTACTGGAATTATATGGATTCCTTGAGAAAACCACCAGACTTTGTGTCGCTCTTGTCTCTGTGTCATGGGAATCTGCTGGGACTGCTTTTGTTGTTGTGTTTTATTGTTGTTTTTTCTTTGATTATCTGAGACAGAGTAGATGTCTGTAAGACAGCCTTGGTTAAAAAAGCATCCTGTCAGTATGATTTGGCTTTAAGTGAAGGTCACCGGCTGTGCAGACGTTCACAGCCGGCTCACACACACGCTCTTGATTGGTTGGGTTATTTGGGTTTGCTCATCACCCTTCCGTGAGATAGGGCCAAGCTGATTAGCAGGTCGCTGTACATCGTTGTTTTGGCTAAGTGCTGCTTGTTTCTCTTTATTTATTAGAATAAAGATGTTTAGAATGTTGAGCAAAGAAGGTTTTTATCATACATCAGTAGTTCTCTTTGCCTTCTACCTGAGAACCACTGCGCAGGAAACCTGAAGTCTAAACACCACTGGAAGGGATGGGAGGGATCGTTTCCTCCACTTCCGAAAGGAGGAGAACAATAATAGGGTGTCGCAGAGGAAGTGCAGCATCCACCTCTACGGGGCCTTGCACTAGACAGGGTTTGCTGGGAGGCACTGCTGCTCTCTGTAGGTATTGTTCGCGTAGCTGATTATAAGACACAAGTCTGGAGTTTTTGGGCGGGGCAGACCTCGGCCGAAGCCATCCTTCCCAGGCCCATCTCTGGGTGTGAGACAGGAAGCTAAGGGTATGAGTGGCGCAGAAACACAGGATGTTTCAAGAACCTGGGCTGATCTCACCATTGTCAATGTAGGTGGATAAAACGTGAGAGGTCGTGCACGTATTTGTACTTTTACGAGAGACAGAATAATTGTTCCTGTTGTGGCTCTTATCAGCCTTTATCATGACCCAGGAAGTCTTTTTGGCTGCAGCCGCAGCTCGGGGTTTGTCTTCAATTTACTCTAATAAAGAGCAGAATTCACTCTAACAGAGTGCTGAAACGTTCATGGCAGAGTATGCATTCATAGGTGTGTGCTCTCTCTAGTCGTGCTGTTTTCACAGCTGGGATGTTTTACTGTGAATCAGTCTGAGACTCACGCAGTTGAGTGTTTGTGTTGAGGAAGACAAGTTTCTTTATGAGTCAGCCCTTCTTGATTCAGCCGAGACTTCTCAGAAAGCAATAACGAAGAGACTGCAGGTGGAATCAGTGCAAATGACTGGAAATGTCCAGCCCCTATAAGTGTGCGAGGGTTCAAGTCATTATGCGATCAATAACACAGTGTGGATTACATATTACGCCATTAGCACCTTCCAGAACTTTGTTAAAGCCTTAGTCTGCCCTGCCATATGAAGACAAATCAATAACATTGACTGTGTTTTGTTCTTCCTGCTCTCTCTCCCTCTCCTCCCAGTTCTATCTCCAGTCCAGGTTTACATGGCGCGGTGCTCGCCTCCTTCGCCCGCTGGTCCAGTTCACCCTGTTGATGATGGCCTTTTACACGGGCCTCTCGCGCGTCTCCGACCACAAGCACCACCCGACCGATGTCCTGGCAGGCTTTGTGCAGGGAGCCCTGGTGGCCTACTGCATAGTGAGTGCTCACATGTCACGCAACACTTAGAAATCCAACGTAATGAGGCTCATCTATGTGTCCCAGCATGAAAAATGATATAAGCTCTTTCTGCAGCAATACTTTTCTACAATTTTGACCGATGGGGATCCCACAGATTGACCTAACCTCGAATAAAATTTGCCTCCATAAAGCTCCCACTTTCTCTCCTCCCCACTGGAGATGGCAGTGAAGTGAGGAGAATCTGATTCCCTTTAATGAATAACACATTGCTTGGAGCCAGGCCTCATTTTAGGAGTGAGTATGTGTGGGTGTTATTATTATGTATCCATAAGCTGCAACCTTCCTCACTACTTTTGTGACATATTGTCACAGCAGTTGCCAGATGATTTTCATATCCTTCATCATGACACTAAGCTGCACGGAGCCGAGGGAAATTGAATTTGGATCAAGAGGAAAATAGAGGGAGTGTAAAAAGAGGGCAAGCGAGTGTGTGTGTGTGTATGATAGAAAGAGGATTAACCTTTGAATCAGGACTGAGTCGGTTAATTATTTTGGGTTTTTCATTGGGCGGCTCTGGTTGTATCAGCACAGCGAGGCTGCAGACCTTACCATTCTACACGGTCCAAATCAGGAATGTGGAAATGATTAGATTCGTAAAATTCAGCGAGACCTCAGTAGTGGCGCCTAGGCAGCCCTTGGCACGGCCAAATGTGTGTGCACGCTCACATACGTGCGCACAACGTGGTCAGAAATCGCCTGGAATCCTCTAGCAGAACCATCGCTCCTCCAGCTGGGTGTCACTCCTGGACCACATCAGCTTTGAGAAGGCGGGGGGAGTGATGTTTTCAGAAATCTGTGTGCTTACTGTGCCTGACCTTTGGTTGGGCAGATCTGGCAAGAGGAGTTATGGGAGCGAAGTGACCAGAGAGTGGAGCCTTGTCTTCGTCTTGGCTCGGGATGAACGTGGGCTCAATCCAAATCAAGTCTTCCAGAGCCCTCAGCGAAACAGATTTACACACTCTGTCCACATCTAACTGCCAGCGCGTCACATATATATACATATAGTACATACATGTACACTCTCATAGTCAAACCCCTGCTGATCAAGGCGGTGAGCTTTGGGTTTTACAATCCTTAACACCCCTTCTGATTTGCCCTGCCTTAGTAGAAACACACATCTGTGAATACTTCAGCCTGGCTGTTTCAACCTCTCACCGAGCAGCGGAGCAGAACGGACCTGACGGGAGATGAGTGGAGGCAGAGCAGAGGAGGCGTGTGCGCCTCGACAAGCCAAAATCAGAGTGTAAATCAAAGTGTGAACACCTTAAGATCTTAACCCTGCAGGTTCAGTCATTCATTCTTTTAGACGTAAAGAGTTCATTCTTAAAAGTAATAAGAGTTCATGCTCAGATCTATTACATTTTGATGTATAACGATTATGGTTTATATGTATAACTTTGGCAGTTAGTGAGGGAACACATGGCAGAAGTTATCCCATGGTTGGTATTTGGGGGCTCCATTGCAGCCTTGGTAATGTGTGCACATGCGTGACAAGAGCTGTCTCCAAACACTTGAGAGTGCAATTGGGCTCATTAGCAGATTTGCATGTCTGTCCCAGTGCGTGATTCTGAGCAATTGTTGCAAATATCAGAAGATGATTCATGCGGCCTTGTGGAAGAGTGTCTGTCTTTGCAATTAGGCTTCAGTAATCTTCTGTCGAGTCCTAGTTCTTCTCTGGTCCAAGTTTCCCCAGGCTACTGTTGCCTCTTTAATCCCAGTGCATCCCATTGACTGCCCGTGAAGTAACAATGCAAATGCTGGGCAGGAGTGAACACATTCCTATGACATGACGTATGAGACTGCAGCCTCGTTGCATCTCTTGCTGCCCTAAACCCTTTTTTTTCCTTCTCACATTTGAGGATGGATGGCGTCTGAGTCAGACACATGAAGATTTATCGTAGAACATGTGTGTATGAACATTGGTGTCTTTAGTCAAATGCTACAGAACATGGCTTCAGGGCTGCGATCCAGATCCAGAGAATCAAGAAGCCACAACAGGAAGCGGCTCATCTGTCCTAGCTGGCACTTAGTATCAGACACACTGACCTACTTTTCGACATGTTTTGTAATAAAGGTCAAAAGGACCGACTCCAGCAGGAAGCAGCTGTCAGAGAGAGGGAGAGCCAGGGCAGTGGCCGTTTGTTTTTAAGGGTTCATTGTCACAGTGGAGGGGAGTAAGAGGATGCTGTAACTGCAAGGACACAAAGGAGCGTCTGTGTGGTCCACAACTCCTAACAGTGTTATTTTTTTAAACTCGCAGTTAGACCCAGCAGTGCGTCAAGTATTCAGTTTCATCTGCTGACCTACATTGGCACAAATGCGTCTGGCGATGTTCGGCGCGTGGTTAGCTTTTAAGCGTGCTAAGACTGTATCATGTGCGTGCAAACATATTCACCATCAAATTCGTTGGCATGCAAAGAGGATGCAGTGAGTAATATGGTGTGGTTTTATTTTAGACATTTAACGCCCCTGCAAGAACGTACACTCACTACCCATGTGACTCAGCCTCTTTACGCTTCAGGCTAAACAGAAATGAAATCAAATATGTACACAGAAACGCATTACTTTGAAGCCTCTGCTGGTTTTCTTTTTTGTCTGTATTAGAAACATAATTGTTGACTGCACCCCACAGCACAAAAGGCCTGGAGGTTTTGTGTGTGCGTGTGTATATCTTGGGCAGGAAGCAGTGAGGACGCGATAAGCTTTCTACCCCGGCAGGTTCAGGGGCGATACGTTGACTGGTGGGTGAAGCGGCAATGCAGCAAAGCCTGAGACATTTCCCATGGCAGCTCGGGTGATTTTCAGGATATGACTCCACACCGTGACCCCTCCTTTATATCATATGTAATACATCATAGACAAAAACAGCGCAGCAGCCTGACTGTATAGACAAAGAGCCCCTTTAAAGCTATGAGAGCAGCTGTATGACACCAAGGTATCTATCAGTAAGTGATGTCATCCATCAGGCAAAAGTCATCAGTAAAGGTCATTTGTCATCTGTAAATGTCAAGTTGAAATAGAGGAGAACGTCTGTGTGCTGAGCCCATCACTCAGAATGAGTCAGTTTCTGTTATATAGATAGACTCCTGACTGTATGTCAACTGATTTTCCAGATAACGACAAAAGATGATCACTGATCTTAACTTAAACATAGGTTTTCCCTTCCGGACATTTCCACGTGAAAGCATTTTCCTCATTTAATTTCCCCGTTGAGAGTCATCCGTATTGTTTTCCCTGAGGAGCTGGTGTACAGTGAGAGTACAGTCTCTCTCTCCAAGTTTAGGGTTAAATGGCAGCTTCCCCCCCCCCGTCCTCTGGCACAGGTCCTCTGCTCGCCCTCGACTGGCAGCGCAGAGGGAAAAGCTGCTGCGCCTGCCAGTTATGCGTGTTTTATTTGTGTGTGTCTATAACTGAAGCCACTGCTGCCCATTTGCGACCCCGGACCCTTGTGAGTGGAACCACTAATCCACCGTCACAGCGGATGGTGGTTTCCATAGTGCCACTTCCTGTCCATCCCTGCCCATTTTCCTGTTTGCCATATGATGTCATCATGATCGCGGGAGGAGTTATCTTCTTTTTTTTCTCTCTGTCTCTTTATTTGGCAGAGTGAGCTCACAGTCGATGTAAAGTGGGAATGCACTGTGACATGATTTAATAGAAGATTAGACTCTGTTTAGGGTGAGCTATACTAAGATTCCTGTACTCAGCCAGATATCTCAGTGTGGCTGGTTTGACAGATTGAGTGTCTCCTTATGGCACCAAGAAGTAACTGAATAACTTTTGGCCGTATCACAGCCCCCACGCAGACATATGGACGTATATGGCTGCCATGTTTTAACCCGATCCAGCTGAGAGGTGCACCTTTAGTGAAGCTCAAATTAGCTTGCTTGCACAACTTTAAAAACTTGGCTGGAGAAGAAAATCAACTTAGTTAGTATTAAATGCTCTCTGCAAAATGCAAAACTGGCTAATAGCTGTGGATTACAACAGTTGACACCCACATAATATGTCCGAAGTAAACATGGGGCATCCAGTGGGCTACAGCCCTTTAGACCAACAGCAACGAAATTTATTCAGCCTGACGTCTTTATTATATTGACCCCCCTGTAAAGTTTGGTAATGATCCCTGCAGACGTTCTTTAGTCTGACAAAGACAAATATACAGACACACAGGGCTGAAAACAATATGTTCCATATGGCTGTGTCAATGCAAAGGGTAACAACTAAAGCTGCACCTGATGATTATTTTAATCATTGATAAATCTGCCAATTACTTTCCTGATTTATCAATTATAAAAATATATGCTATATTCATAAACAATATACATACAGTGTATACTACTTGGCACATATGTCTACACACAGTATTTACAAAGTACAGTGTGGTGGGTCTATGAATTATAGTGCAATACGTCAAATTGTGAAAGTAATATTTTGTTATTTTGTGGCAGCAACAAAAAGAGAACTGGTAGTGCAAATAAACAGACACAACTATACTGTATACATTTACAAATTTACAGCAGCAGATTTTAAAAATAGCACCAAGTGATGATGACTGGGATGAACTGTCAAAAAAAATGTGAAACATGCTCATCACATTTTTTCAGAGACACATTTGATGTCTTCAAATTGCTCGTCTTAACTTAACAGTTCAATGAATCGATAGTTAAAAACCCAAAAAAGCTGAAAGACTGAAGACTGAAAGACTGAGATATTCATTCAGTAATCAAAACAGCTGTGGATTAATTTCAACTAATTGATTAATTGTTGCAGCTCTAGTGAGAACCACCTGCCTTCAGGGGCCCCTGTTCTCCCATGTTTGCTGTTTGTCCTCACCTGGCTCTCCCTCTGGGTATCCACCAGGTGTTCTACGTGTCAGACCTGTTCAAGCCCAAGATGAAGGTGACCGCGCTCCCGCCCTCCCCCATCAAGAAGGAGCTGCTGCCTTCGTCCGACATCATCGAGAGGAACAACCACCACAACATGGTGTGAGAGAGGCCACGACGAGGAGCCGATCACAGCGCTGCTCACCTCCCATCGGACAGTAGAATGTAGCGACGAGAGACTGTAGCTGCTTCTCAAACGGCATCCTTTTCCCCTTTTACGCTGCCCTGGCGAGGCACTCGGTGGACCAGGGTGTCAGATTTGACATTTGCACAGCAGAGTCCACTCTCACTATCCAGACTTCTTATTATGTACTATTACGTTAACTACTAATCTACATTTGAGCCCATCAGTCCGAGCACAGACGAAAGAATTGGAAGCCAAAAGACAAAAAGCGATTGACTCGACAGACAGAGCTGAGGGTGAGGAGGTGGAGTGAAAGTGCCACCAAGGAAAGGAGAAACACACTTATGAAGAAAAACAAATGAAGAAAAAAAAAAAATGCCTCCGGAGAAAGCGATGCTTCCTCTCTGAACACTCTGTGGCCTTGGAACGCTGTAGGACAACAACTTCCTCAGCTACAGGAAGGATCTTAGTGCAGTAACTAGCAGCATAGAAATATAGAAATAACAATATAGAGAAAATATATAACTTATAGCACTGTTTTTTAAGTTCATTGTCCATTATCAACCACTTGCTGCCTGACATGTCTAACAGGAAGAAAACTTGATGATGCTGACATCCTTTAGACAGAAATATGAATCGTAGAGGCCCACTGAGGCGGATGTGGCTCCACGTGACGGCAGGATGACGTAAGCTATGCGTGGCTGTAATAACAATAACCCTGCACCAGTGTAGGCCACTGAAAGGATCACGTACTGATCCTCTCCCAAGGCTTTTACGACACACTCATTGCCAAGACATCAGCATGCCAATAAACTGTCTTTAGCAGAAGGAAGTGAAGCGCTCTGACCTCATATACCTCTGTCTCCAGGTCAGCACGTCAAGCTTTTCTTTAGTGGACTTTCAGAGCGGCCCAAACCCGGGATGTTGCATTTCTTGAGGGATAGATGTAGTTAAAGGGGGGATGTTTTCTGTGGAAGGAGGGAGGTGCGTCTCCCAGCCTCCCAGCACCTGTACTAGAGGCGTGGCTGTGCCACGTCACTTCCTGGTGTTGGAGCCGTAGGTTTTTTTGCCTTTCGGACAGGAAGGGGATGGGTGGGCGAAGTGAGAGGGTGCGGTGTGTCACCGTAGAAAGAGGGTGATGACTTACAGCCAAGCTGGCACATTATTGTGGGATGTTTTGGGCTCCTTCTGCTGGCAGGGAGGGGCTCTCACCCACCCAATAACTCAATGGCGATGGATGTTATTCTCTCAGTGTTTCCATGTGTGTCTGAGTGTGTGTGTGTCCTGTACACTTCTGTGCGATCAGATGTACTACTTGTGCGTGTGTGTGTGTGTACATAATGAACGATCCCTGTGCCCTGTGAAAAGAAACCCCTCTTGATGAACTGTCTACTGTCAGCCGTGCCAAGCGTGTGTGCGTCAGAGAGCAAGAGAGGCGGTGAGCGTCATAAAAACTGTGGATCTAATATTTTTATTCTCTAAGAAGCATCTTTAACCACATATGTTCATAGCCTGTCCTGTATAATCACTAACAGTTGTACAGATACAGAAGATCTTTTTAATTTACAGCCTATTCAGATATCCTCCAACAACACACTCGCCATGTTGCACATCTTTCTCACCGTATAGTCCGTCCTATCATTTCACAAAACCGTATTCACACTCTTTTTATAAATATATAAATAATGTATAGATCACTGAAGTTAACTCTGTAAGATATTGTTTCTTAACATGTTTAGATATATCCACTATGATTACAGACCTGTGTTCTTTATAAAATGCTGCTTAAAAAGCATCGATTGACAGATTTTTGTATCTAGATAACTAAACTATTGTAGATTGTAATAGTTACATTTGTTGTATGCATTCAAAGACAAATACACCCACAATTGTATTAAAATTCAATATTAGTATTTTTGTATTGTCTGTTTTTTTTTTTTGTACAAAAGACATAGATGCAATGTTGTTTTTTTTCTGCTAAATGTACTTAGCTCTAATACATGTGCTTTTAAATAAAAAGCTCATTATGAACACAACTTTGGATCGTCTCTGACATTCAATTCCAAATTTCTGAAGTTTTTTTGTTTTGTATTTGCTTTCCACAAGAAAAAAGATCTGTTTTGTGGTATAACTGAGCATCTTTACAGCAAGTAAGTAGTTAATTGCACATTTTAGACAATTCCTCCCATTTTGACTTAATTTGACATTCTTTTACACAGGGTACGGAGTACTAGGTTCTTGTGTTTCTGCCTTATTGAGTGCTAATTTATGTAGTAATTTGAAGCTGCAGAGGAAACATTTCTTCATTTGGCCTCATTGTTGCCCCAGTTCCTTTTGTCAAAAATAAAACTTGAGATACAAGTGTAGTGACAAAGGCTGAGAAGGTCCAAGACGTGTGTGGGATTTCACACTCTTGCAGACAGCAGACTGGAGGAGCTCTGGGCATCATTGGTGTGTGTGAGTGTGTATTTCAAAGCAAAGAGCAGGACCGCCATCACGGTTTGAGATTCGGACCTGAACTCTAAAGTGTCATTTTCTCCACCACATTTATTTGTCTTTTTCCAGCCGAGCAGAGAGAAGCCTGAGTGACACTTTTTCTGTCATCTCAAGTGTTTATTGGCCTTCCTAACAAAAGCTCTGCAAAAGCTGCGCTTTAATCATGCACGGCATACCGCTTAAACTGCAATTCCACATAATGAGCATTGAACATACTGTACAAATATTTAAAACTTCTCTCTTCTAAACTTCAATTCTAAGGAGGAACAGATGCCTTATTTTTAGTAGTTATCATGTAACCTTAACATGAATAAAGAAAGAGAAATAGGTCACTGAATGCAGTAAACGACTAACACTTGCTGTATGAGCTAACAGCTCATCAATTAGATCGTTTGACTGATGTTATCATTGACATGCATGTTTCCCCTCGGTGTCCTGTAAAGTGCCCTTTTTTATTGGCAGGGACAGTACAGCTGGTCTGAAGTCGGCTGTGACAAGAGAAAACAGCACCAAAGTGAGGTCCATGGTGCTTGCGAGCAGCTGGTAGGACTGGGGTCAGCCATGCGTGGCTGCAGTAGTAGAGGGCCCACTCCTGAGGCAGAGAGAGGTCCGTGTTGTGGTCTTGTTTGGCAGCGGTGCAGCAGAAGGCAGAGCTGGCGAGGAGCCGTCACACCGGCACGCTGGGTGTGTGTGTCCATCACCATCCTCACAGCTGGGACAGAACATAGAGTCGCATTTATTCCTCTACAGTACATGAAGCTGATGTCTCCTTCGTCTCGGTGTCAAAACCTGCGTGAAAAGTTCAAATGTTGGTTCTTGTTGGCACATTAAAAGCTTCTCAGTGATGTTAAAATTTCAACATGAGTTCAGGGATGGATTACGTCCTCCTCTGTGGACTGTCAAGCTCCTCCACCCTTGATTTTATAAACGCTTTTCAAAACCCCTTTGGATAAACATGAAGATGCATGGTGGTTATAGAAAAACAAGTCTTTTTCCCCACTACTCCACTTTGAGGCATCCACAATATTCACCTCGCACCAGTAACACATAGGATGCAAATAGGATGTTGGAATATTGAGCAATGCAGCTAATTAGGCTCAATTTTGATGCACTTGAATGTTTTAGCTGATTAGTGTCAACAGAAAATTAACCCCGTTCTGCTCAGCTGGACTGTTAGAGATTCCAGTATAATTGCTGTGGAAAAGTGCTCCTTTCTGAGAAGAAGCCTGAAAGATTGATAACATATGTATCGCCATGCCATACACAGAAGGGCTGCACGCGGGTGGGTGAATATCTGCAAAAGGTATGTCCCAAGCAAGAATGCAGCAGTTGGAATTGGCAAGTCATTTTAGTTTATATTTAACCGTGCGGTAGCTCAGACTCAGTATGCGTAAAAGTGGTTAAGAGTGGCTCTCAGCTGCCAATCCAATACAAGGCAGACAAACAGAGCTCTTTTCTCGCCATGTAGCGGCTGCAGCAAATAAAACACTGAGCAAAGTGGCCCACTGGCACACATGATATAAAAAGCTTCGCAGCTTGACAACAGTGCTACTGTGGGTGGCGCTGGTTTGTGGTGGAGGTGGCATCTCCAGGAGACCCATCCTGAGGCCTGGAGCTCTGAGGGACGTTTCAGTGCGGCACGGTTCGAGATTAGGCTGGGCTTGGGTAGGCACAGAGTGGAGCCAAGAGAGGGTAACAGCAGCGTCTGAGGAGAGCAGTCTGGGCAGGGGAACTGGAGAGAAAGAAGCATAGAAGAAGAGAAACTGACCGAAATTCCACATCTTGACAAAGATGACTGAAACATGGAGATGGATTTAAAAAAGTGATTAGGAGCAAAAGCTACCTCTGCCTCCTGTATATACAACCCAATAACTGAAAAAGATGACTGATAATTTGTGAAAAAATAGAAAAATTGGGAGCCGAGGCAGCATTTAATCGAACAAAAAGAAGATGTATTAAGTATTGACCCAGTTTTTGGTAAATCTACAGTATTATATGTGTATCAGTGATTAAAAGAGGGACGCAGTGGGTGTGGGATGACGCTACCCGTCAACAGACACACGTGTAGGCAGCGGGAGGATTAATATAATGCTGTGCTTTTATGATGATGATCCTACATGAGAACACGATGTCTTTGTCTCAGACGGGGAGATATTTGGGTGCTTTTCGATATGAATAAAACCTCATTCCAATGAGCGTGAAATGGAGCGCAATCTCATATTAGTTGTGACAGACTGGATTAACCTATTTCTTGGGTTCTGATTTGAAGGTTTATGTTTCTGGGTGGACTGTAGCGTAGGTATTTTCATGGTAGACCTAAATAACTGAGACCTCAGGTATTCCGTTTTAAACGGTTGTCAGGCTTGGTGCCATAAGGATGAATGTCAGGTCCACATCTTTGGTCTAGATTGAAATATGTCAGCTGTTGTATGCTATTAATGATTAATTTAGGCACCGCCAGACACTCATGATCACCACATGATGTGCCACATTCATTTTAGTGATTCCTGGACTTAACATACTAACACAGTCACTGATGACCTGCTCAATTTTCCTCAGAGGTCAAACAACCGTTGTTTGCATTGTTAGCTAATAGCAGGTGATAGCAACACACTGCGTGATAGTTTACACTATCACGCAAAAGCAACATAACAATGTCCATAGACGGAAGTTGCACAACGCTCTCTTTATGATTGATCTTATCACACAAAAACAAGGCTAAGTTCCTAATATACAAGAAAAATGTACAGCTTTTAAATTTACTTACAAAGCAGCCATCTTGGATGTCGTGCTCAGGGTTACAGAAGTTCCTCCGAGTTTCTGAGTTGGAGTTCAGAGGACATATTCTTGTCTGAATGCCATCCCAGAATTTTCAACTTCTACGAGTGATAAAAATACCTTTATGCATCAGGATGCTAGTATAAAGCCGCCTTAACAGACAGCTGAGACTTAAATACAGACGCCAACTCTGTTTAACTCACAGCCAGATATATCCTGATCGGATAACATCCTGTCATTTACACTGATGTAAGCTTACTTATTGCTGATCAGCAATTATCCCATTGAGAAAGATTTACAGTCTTTAAGGAATTGAGAGTCTCGGAATTGTAGCTACACCAACATTAAAACTAATTGCTTACTTCACACATTATGTGACATAGTGTAGTGTGCCTGAGTGCTGAGGCAGGATGGAAAAAGAGCAGGAGGGGACTGGGGGACAGAAAGTTAATAAATTTCGCAGATGTTGGCCGGCTGTGTGGAGGTAACAGGTGAGTACGTCATCACATAAATGGGCTCTGTGTCCGCCTGCTCTCTTGCTCTCAGTTTGTCTCCCACATATCCAAAGGTTTGTGCTGAAGGGTTGAGCTTTATTTACTCACCCTCCGCACCCCCCCCCCTGAGTTTTAACAGCAAATCTTCCTACATCACCTCTCAGCTCCTTCTGTGACTATATGGAAAACTCATCTCCCCTCTCCCATCAGCCCCCTCATGGCCCGTATGGAGGACCAGACAGGTCAGACAGGGATCAGATTTGGTAGCTCTGATGTTTTAACAAGATGTGACTTTTACACATCTTATTAGTGTTTTTCTTTTCTATCACTGTTTCACATGTCATGACCAATGCAGGAACATCAAGGGGAAAAAGTTAATGACAAACACACCCTGAAATTGAAGATTTCTCAGCTTTCACTCGTCTGCTTCCTTCAGAACTGATGTTGGCTGATAGATATGGAGAAGAAAGCGGACAGAGAAGTGAAAGGGGAGGAGGAAATGGGTTCGGACGACTGCGTCACGGGCCTCTGTGATCCTTAAATGAACAAATATGGAGTCCGGCCTCTCATCTTTCCTGTCATGTGGTCACATCCAAAGTTGCTCAAACCCCGACGGTTCACCTGCTCATGCTATACCTACAAACGTGCGCCCTATTGCTTCCAGATGCCCACGCACAAATAAAACACGCACATTTTCCAGCAGCACAGGGGCACAGGGTCAGCTTTAGGAGTCAGAAAACAGCTCAGTTCGTCTGGCTTTGATCCAGAGGCTGCTGTCTGATTTATAGGTTGTCCCTGTGAGCGTGCGCCTGCAGAGTGTTTGCGTATCTGTTGTGTCATCGTGCAGGGAACCAGCTGTGAGCTCAGCACTCAGGGACCATGCATCTGCCTCGCTGACAATGAGCTAAATACCTGATCCAGTCCGGCCCATCCATCACACTCGTAAAACTGTGATGTCCACGCTGTGGAATTTACAGGTCTGTGCACGTTTTCAGGTTAAAAGCAGTAATTTGACCACATACAGTGAAGCAGTAAAGAATTGTTGATTGTGGAGCTCGGTTTGGGTATCTGTTTGACGTTCCCTGCAGGAGATAGAGGAGAGTTTGGACATGGTAAGATCAAGACAAGTGATCCAACGTGGTGTCGAATGTAACAAAGCACCGAAAGACCCATCATCACCTGAAATCTGCTGCAAATGTATTTACATGCAAATACAACATATGCAAACATGTGTTTCAGGCAAGTGTGTCCATTCTTGCATGTACACTCATCACTCACAAATCTCTGTGGAGAATGCTAAAATGTTTCTCAGATGAATCTCCCCCTCATGTGATTCAAGTCTTATTTGGACCAGATTGTTCTCAAACTGGCTCCCATGACCTCAAGTGTTTTGACTGCATGTATGTACAACTCATGCATGTGTTGTTAGACAGAGGTGTCAGAGCAAATCGAGGGCTGCTGAGCTTGATGGACAGGCACTGTGTGAAGTAAATACATGCCCACTCTGCGTGCTGTGGAACGCTCATGACGCACAGAGAACATTTTGATCCATCTTCATTGGGTTGATAACAATTTAGCCACCGGTGTAGATAACTGACAAACCTCAGAACATTAAAAAATAACTCCAAATCTAGGCGCTCCCTCGTTCCAGACTTGGCTGGAAGGTCATCTTTATCATAGCATTCTGCTCCAGCCACCCTCTCTGTGGGGTTACTCGTTTTTCCACAGTGAGTGTCCGTGACGGCCGGATGGTCATCCTCCATCCGTTGAGTTTTACAACACCTCTGGTTGTCCCATAAAGGCGTTAGCTGAAGACGAAAGTCATGTTTAGTGACTCTGTTGTATGACAGCACTCAGGTTGTCAAGCTAACCATCCATCAGTCACCACGGACTGTCCGTGTTCTGTGCCTCTTTTCTCAGTGTAAAAGCTTTGGCAATAATAATTTGTTTTATTCACTCTGTAACTTCTTCCGAAATTTGCCATACTGCTCAGTTTTTTTTCTAATTCGATAATTCGTAATTCACTCGAAAGCAGCTGTGATTTCTTCATTTGTTATTTTGCTCAGAAATGATATTAACTAAATGATATACGGTTTTACCTGATGAAGAAGACCTTTTTATGAAGGGGTCATGGCCTCACCACTTGAGGCTTGTTGAAGTAACGTTGTGCTGGTCTGTTCTACCTCATGTTAGTAAACTAACTAAAAACAAACTCAAAAGCTTGACTAAAGAAAAGACAATGTGTAGACAGGAGCAGATGTGTGAGCGGCAGACGTTGATGAGCAGTACATTTGGGGTTGGGGGGTCACATGACTAACTCAGCATAGTTCAGGCTTGTCTCTGCTTTCCCCACAGTTAGAGCCAAGTTCTGATCTTGTGTCATCCCGTTTGATCTCCGCTGTATGAATATACAACCCCATTTGAAAACCACATCTCACACATTTGAGGAGCAGGAACAGAGGCCTGAATCGCATCCCACCACAAACCTTTCATGTCTGTCAGGACAGATTCATTTCCTCCACGATGCATGCAGATGCGACGTGTAGACAGAAGGAAGCGAATCAAACAGAGACCATTTTCTTTATGCATCCACCTCCTGAAGCACGGCGCCTGTTTTGTTGTCCATCCGAAGACAGCGTCTCCTCTGAGGGTCAAACAATAACTGTCAGTGAAAGATTTACGGCCTCTCACAGAAACAATGCCAGTCATGTCTGTGATTGCACGTCGCACGTTGAAGAGCCTCAATCCTGAACAAGTCTGCTGCTCTTAGAGGGGGGACACACTTAAAAAAATAAAAGGTCATTTGTTGAGTTTAGCTATTAATATTGACGAGGCACTTTGACTGTTTGCTTCCCGATCAGTGAGACAAAACATTCGAAATTGAGACCAGCCGCTCTTTCTGTCACAAACAGGATGTTGCTAATTGCTTTGTTTGTCTTGGAACAATAGCATGTCTCCGTTTCTCTCTTGTGTTCTCAGCCCTGATGCTGCATCAAGGACAGTTTGCCTCCATTTTAGTTTAGATGTGTTCAAGCTTTCAATCTTTCTTTGCGATCTTTGATTTTTGTTTAGGCCAGCTAACTGATTGAGGGATGTCTTGTTGTGATTTAGAAATCATTGAAAATCGAACAGATGCCCAGGTAAAATATAATAAGCATTTTTGCCTCACTGATGCCACAGTTTTCTGTCTGGAAATGTGACATTGAACCAAAAATGTGGTGATAAAATTAGAATAAAGAGAATAACAGCACTCTTCAAAATTTTCTCAAGATTCTGCTCAAACATTTTATGGGTTTTTCCCTTGGCTGATTCCCCGTCCTCCCAGCGGTTTGTTGAAATCCTTCAAGTAGTTTTTGTGTATTCCTGCAAACAAACCTACCAACGGACGGGAATGAAAACATGAATTTCTTCCACTTTGCACGCTCCCTGTGAAGAGAACTGGAGACAGAACGAATACCGGACAGAGGTTACATGTGCGATGTTATTTTACAGACGTCCCGCCTCAGGTGAACTGCTGCCTGTCTGCACGGTGGAGTGTGCAGGGCCACTTTATGGTCAATGTTGCTTGTCCATTCGACTATCAGCTGGCTGGCTGTGGACTGACAGGCCCTGCAGGAACATAAACAGAGACCTGTCATCTTTTCTTTTTTTTCTTTTTTGAAAGAAGCCAGTCCGAGGAAGAAGCAGCAGCACCAACGCACGGATATATTTCACTCTGTGACTTGACCACTTCTACTGTTTACTCCACGCTCGCTGGAACAAAGCCTTAAATAATTTCCACAGTAATAACTGTACAATCCTGTTATAAACAACAGAGCAGCATTTGGGAACTGAAAAGCCTTTAAACTCCAGCATCTGTTACTCAAACTGGACTTCCTGGATCGTATTTTGTGTCTCAGGGGGGCTTAAAACAACATGGCGCCAACAGCGCAGTGACTTACATTGTTTTAATGTGGGGCTGTTTTTTTGGTGACTCTAACTTTTCTTTTTAATCAAGCTTGCTGAGTCCACATGTGGCTACCTGTAGTTATACATTTTGTAGCATGAAGAGGTCATATTTGCCTCCTGTGTCATTAAGCAATGCCTCTTTTAAAAAGATAAATGAATCACATATATATCCAGTAGCATAAAATAAAGCCTTCATCATTGTAATTTATACTTGTGCTGTCTCAACATGCCATAAAGCCTTTTGTTAAAAAAGTCCTAATGGTCTCCATTAGTTGTAAAAATGTGCACTAAATTCAGAATGTGGCGACAAAATGCTTATATAATTAATCTATAGATAAACAAATGCAAACATTAGTCTTAAAGAGCGTGTTTTTATCTGTCTGAGGCAGGATTAACTGTTTCCCTGCTTTACTTTATATTCATATGTGGAATATGCTATTTAATCTCTTCCAAAGAGTGTCTTGTTAGTCTTGTCATTGCTGTGAAACTTGTTTTTAATTAGTTATTTTTTAACCATGCAATTTTAACTATCATTTAACTATTCTTCCTGGAAGACTGATTCATCACTTTTTTGTTCTGTGGAAAGATAAGTCACTTCTGCTTCAAAACTGAAGGAATTCCTGTCTGGACAAGCCATTTGTCACATCTGCAGCGTGTCTTTTCTATCACATTTGAATGGCGCCCTTATCTGCTTACTGTTTTTCTCTACAGGGAGACGTGCAGGAATGAAACAAAAGCATGAAAATGAAAGAGCTGTTTTAAAGGAAAGCAAATAGAGGGGGTAAAAAAAAACCCAGGTAAACTGTTGGGAGGTGCGGCATCATATCTTCAAAGGATCCAAAGTTTTATGTTACAAAACTTCATCATTAATGTGCAGATTTACAAGGTGTGGCATGAAGTTTCTTTCTCAATCTCCCTCTGTGGCATTCAAGACTTAAAGCAGGGCACTCAGGAGTCCCTTCATCTACCTTCAACACCACTCATTTAACTTCCTCCTCTTCCTCCTGCCTCCCACTTTTCATCATCCCCACATCTGGTTTCAATCCCAGCAGAGATTACAGTTGTAAGCGCCGCATGGACAAAGCCCGTCCCCCACTCCCGTGTTCTCGTTACGCTGTTCCTTTCCAGGCAGCTCTGGATGACTGCTGTGGTTTTGCAACGAGCACAACTAGGGAATGTTTTTTGGGTTTTTTTCCCCCCTTCCTCTTAAGAATATTGCTCATACAGGTTTTCCACCTGAATATGTAGAAAGACGAGAGAAAGGGAGCAAAGATAGAGGTTGATAATCAGCAGGACACTGACCATGACCTCCAGAGGTGAAAGGTGAGGGGTCAGGATGCAGGAGCTCGTGTGTTAGAGGTCAGGGGTTAACAGGTAGTACTGAGCGCCAGGGGATGAAAGGTGAAAGGCCGTTTATGGCCGCAGAGGAGGAGGAGGACACCGAAAGGGCAGCGCTTCTATCTGGCAGGGGTGATGTGTCTGTCTCTGCTTCCTGCTGTGACCCAGCCCCCCACCCCCCCCGGGCTCTGTCTATAATCAGCTGTCTGGCACTCTCTACGTCCATCTATCTCTTTGTGTTTGCGTCCTCGGGATCTGTGGACGAGCAGGTCTCATTTATTTGAGAGTGGGGTTTAGCCACTTGCTGACTTAGAGGAAAGAAGGGGGAAAGATGTCACAGCTCTGCCAGCTTTGGGGAGGTCAGTGGAAAAGCACTAAAGCAATGTAATCACATACAAATTTCAAAAAGCCTGACAGGTCACAGCGTTAAAGGATCAGTTTACCATTCCACCAGAGAGGCGGTCGTTTCAACATTGGCACCAACTCACAGTGACATCCTGTGTGAGGTACTCTAAAATTTCCCTCCCACAAACTTCAGGGACTGAGAAGAGAGCACAGCACACGCCAAAAACACTGGATCCTCCGTATCCCATAATGCAACTCAATTGCATCTTTTATGACATTTTTATTCCAGTGGGTAATGCAGAATTTCTGTTGGAAAAAAAAAAAAGAAGTTGAAATTAGATATCGAAGATGCCATTAAATTGTTTCGACATTTTCAGT
>KV751319.1:16632998-16667739 GCA_001698575.1 Mola mola
ACCCCCCAAAAAAAGAAACCATTAAAGAGCCCCTATAATAAGGTAGCATTTTCCTTACAGGAGACCTAATTTTACTGTATTTGTGCGTGTATGACTGCACAACCGTATTTGCTAGAAACAGCTCATTTCATAGTTACTTTAACTGCTATGTGAGCAATAAAATGTGTATGTGGAGTGTGCCTGTGCAACCCTTTCTCCAGGCAAGAATGTTTATCAAGCCAACCTTTTTCAAATTTCGACATTCTATGATACGCGCACATGTTATGATTAAAAAAAAAAAAATGATTTATTAGAAAGTTCAATGCAGGTAATCAGGTCCATGATGGGAGCTAAACTCTGGTCTGCCGCACCCACTGGATCAAACATGGTCAGTGTCTGAAGAGTGATGGCAAAGCTCAGCGTGGCGACATCTTGGCAGTGCCAGACTCCCAGCTACAGTCCAAGCAAGCAGTATTTATTCATGCCTTTATTCTTTGACTCCAAGGAGCCATTCTTTCAATTACCCTTAATTTATATTTTTCATTTCTGAGTTATTATTGATCCCTGAGGAGGCAGAGGAAAAAAAAAATGTTTTTAGCAAGAGAAATAAATGGGAGAATCGAAATAGGAAAATGAAACAAAAAACTAACAAAATAACAATAAAGTATTGAACATAAATATATTAAATACATGTCATAGTGTTTTTGGGTTATGTCAAACTGTATAATATGTGTTACAAATATAAATATTTCTTTTATGTGTACCAGGTGTGAAACCAAAGCAGCTCAATCGCCCTCCACTGGTGGGCTGCAGTATAGGTAATAAACCCCTCCATTATCTCCAATAGGTGCCAAAATATAAACTCCAAGTACTCCTCCCATAAGATGCTTTCTGTCATTTTAGGTAGTTATTATCACGCTGACGTCTGCTTGTTTTTCGGATCAGATTATTTTCAATAAAACTAGAGTTAAAGAATCAGTTAACTGAAATTATTCTATGCTTGGAAGATGGAGAGAAATTTCATGACTGAGACAGCTGAAAATGCTTGAATCCAGGATGTTTTGGCTTCATTTTTGTACAACAGGAGGAAGCGGTGATGCATGGTGCACTTCTACTTATGTAGGTGTTTTGAGGACAGCCTCGAGTGGCCGTTTGAGGAACTGCAGTTTTTGGCACTTTTCCCATCTTGTTAAATAAAGAATAAAACTACTTCCTGCACTTCACATGAATCCTGAGTTACAATATAAATATAATATAGACCAACATAAATATATATTCCAGGGAAAATGGAGTGTCTGTTAGACATGTTCAAAAGGGCCACATTTTTCTGTCCACGCTAAATCAAGTTAAAGCTTTAATGATTGATTGTGTGGAGGCTGTACCTGCTCTAAAAAAGGTGACGAAATGAGAACGTTTACCAATGGTTGTGGACCCTGAGGTCAAAGAGGTGCGCTTGGATTCGGGTTTATGCTGACACTGACAAGCGGACAAGTGTGTGGCCAGGTTCGGGCTGAGGTCCCGCTGGGTAACATCCTGTTTCTCTCCCATGCCGTGCAGCAGCTGTGGTCATAAATCCATAATCCTTCATTCACACACAAATATGCAGTTTCCTATCAGCAGAAGTCGTGTGTCTTACCTGAAGGGAGAGAGGCAGGGACAGAGACGGGGTCCTCCGAGCTGGGAAAAGTACTGCTGACTCTGAGAGGCTCCAGATTCCAGGAGAGCGAAGGCTGCGTTCCCAGGACACAGTGTGTTTGAAATTCTTATATTCAGCATTCACAGAAGCAGCATTTACTCAGCCGGACTGAGGATGTGAGATATGGATGTGCAGTCTCATGGCTCCCAGTGATTTGTCATTGTATTTTTTTTCTTGCAGCGGCCATAAAACAGCAACAAACAGACTGAGAGCAAAATGCCCCTGCAGGCAATTGCACTGAGTTTCTGACAATGCTAAAACTGTAGTATAAATCTGTCTTCTGTGTGTGCATGCTTGTGTTGGAGTGTGTGTGCAAAAAGTACGGAATAAAAAGCCATCATGTCTCATCATGTTTCCAAGACTGCTCACATGCTCACACACAGGTTACAATTATTGAATCCAGGAAGCTGCTGCTCATTCCTTTGACCGTTTTTGCAAATACCAAAGCTGGCAAGATTTTTTTTTTGGATGAAAATGAAGATTTTTGAATAACTTGAAGTTTACAGAATATTTTTCACTACTCATCATTATATTAAAAAACTGAACGATTGAAGTCCAACGCAGCTACGACCGTTGCTATAGCTACCAGCTGTCCAGATTAATCCAAGTGTTATGCCCCGCCTTCTATTTTGTGATTGGTTCTTTCCTTTTACAGTAGGAAACAAGTCATAGCACGGCAGGTAAACACTCTCCAACACTCTTTTGGTTTCCGGTGGACTTTAAAGAAATGTGTTTAGGGTAATATTCAAGAACTGAATGTTCACAGCAAGATTTAATATAATGTTTTTTACAGAAATGCTCACTGAGTGCTTCAAATTGTCTATTTACATTCAGCATTTGTTACTCATCTGTGACAAGTTTGCACATCTGGAATTTGGAATTTAAAAACAACACTTTTCTACATGTCATCATCATCAGGCTAATCAGCAACGGCAGCCCTCGTTACAAAACAATGCAGAGATACATATTTCTTTGTTAGTGAGAAAACAGGTTAGGTGGCTTCAGTATCTTTAGCAGAAGTGTTGAGTGGATCAGGGAAAGCCATTGCATAACAAGTGATAAAGTGGAGCCTCAGAGCTGCAGATAACTGTTCTCCTGCTTGAACGTTCACAAAAACGCTTAATTTGCTTGCTGTTCGTATGAAAATGACATGATTACAATAAGAAGTCATCCTGTTTTCTGTGCACAACCAAACTTAGCTGCCCACATCTGGCTGCACACCTGGCAGACAACTCCTTAAATGATGCTCCCATGTGAGAGCCGTCGTGCAGGGTGAGTGATTACTGACCCTGACGGTCACATTACTGTACTGATCTGCACAACTTCACTGGAAACTCACCTGCAAGTGATTGATAATCCAACCTCAACCTGAGAGTGCAGCTGGATCTGGAGCATTTCTTTGGGTTGACGGACACGTTACTGATGAGTGAAGAAAAACAAACTCCTCATTTGTGCCTCTGAATGTTTCCTGTCTGAGTCGTGGGTTGCGACACAGAAGGTGGAAAATGTGTGGACAGAGACTGAGGTTGACTCTTAATTGGAGCCGGTAATCACTCTGTTTATTGCCTCATTATGGCAAGAGGAGCTGTCACTGCACATTCCTCCAAATTGTGTGAGTCTGTTGTGTAAATTTATCATAGCATCAGGGCTGCCCATCAGTGTAGCCCACGGAGCCCACATTTGTCTCTATATGTCAGCCCTGCGATGAAGTGACGACTTGTCCAGGGTGTCCCCGCCTTCATCCGAAGATACTGAGATAGGCTCCAGCCCCCCACGCGACCCCTAACAGGATAAATGGTAGAAAATGGATGGATGGATGTGAAAATATATTCATTATACATAGAACTCTATGTGGGGTAGACATATTTGAAATTGCTCCAATTTCCAATAGGTTTCATACATATTTCATGCATAAGTACATATATGTTTTTACATTATATGTAAAAATTCTAAATTTCATATATTGGTAATCAATAGATGCACATATTTTACATTTGTATACGGGTGAACTCTGTTGGCAGAGGTAACGAACATTTCAATCATAGCTGCTTAAAATGAAGCGTGTCTCCATCTCCACATGCAACCAGCCACATGATTTGACAAATTATTTACTGATCTTTCTGAATAAGCACATGATAGCCAAGAGACAACATTAGCCAAGAGCTAGCTAGCATATAAGAGTCACAACTACCACCCGTGAGAAGGTGTTGATACTATGATTTTTGCATGTGTTTATGTGGGTGATTGCAATTTGTGTGGTTTAGCTTGCCTATGCAGCTTCGGTGCATTCCTCTAATTACTTCATTAATAGGGTATTTGATGGTTCCTGTTGATATGTGCGCTCCAGAAAACACACACGAGCATTTGTAATCTTTCACCCAGCAGGACACCAAGTCACTCAGAAGCCCCTGCAACCAGACCCCTGTGACTTCACCAACCGATGATCAAAGCTGCCTCATCCTTTGCACAACATAATTTGTATAAGTTGCAGCATCAAACAGATTTATTTCACTCTTTAGCTCAGTGTTTGTTATTGTGCAAGCAGAGGAAAGTTTGTGGATGCCTGCGTGCATGATAGAGACCAGAAGGCTCTCTCCTCGTGGGCTCAGTGCCTGGGAAAAGCATGTTCATGTTCACCCCACTGGGTTCCTCTGACTTCACTTACGCTGTGTGTCTTCTTGCATTATGTGAAGATTTCGCTGTAACGTTCACACACTTCACCCCTCGCCGCTCCCTCTGTGAGTGTGCTATGGGCTAAATTAGAGTTGGCACAAACATGCTTTCCCAACACTGACTCCTAGCTCAGACACAGTTAAAGGGAGGCAGAGAAAGAACAGATGAGACTGAAGAGCGAGTGGAAAAATGAAATGCAGTTCTTTAGTTTTGGAGAGGTGCCTGTTGTTATTAACGTTGAAGAAAGAGATGTTCCTCCGAGAGCTGGCTGAGATTAAACAAATGTGTCTGGTTGCTGTCCAACATACACAGCATCGTACAGACATTCTCGATTTGTCAAGAGCAAAACAATAATGAAAAGTTCTGGCAAAAGCATCCTAAGAAGGAGCTGAGCTTGGATGAACTTTTTCCTCCTGCGATCACAAGGCATTAAAAGTGAACATGTTTTATACAGTTTTCAGGAAAAGTGAAAGTTAAGGTATTCCAGCCTGATAAATGTAATTCAAAAGAACGCAGTGGCTGTAATTGTCAAGCACGATTTCGTCACTCGCAGTGTTTTCGCTGTCCGGCAAACATCATCATCGTGCTGCCCTTTCGCTGCGTAGGAGATGTTCACTGTGACCCTGTGAAACTAAGCAGATACCAGGAGGAGTGCAGCCCACGAAGATCCTTTTGTTTTGTCCCTGAGAAGAATTCCAGTAGTGGGAAGCTTTTTAAAATCTTTGCTCAGTTAGAAACTAAAAGCAGCCTACTCTGTTTCAACACACTCACCAAACCACTTTCTTTTCTTGCTCATCCTGGAATGTGACCCATGTTGTATATTTGTTCACACGGAAACCTGTAATTTAAAAGGAAGGAAACGTCTCTGCAGGCTGAATATTCACACATCTGTCCTCATCCAGAAGAAGATACAATAGCAGTGGTTAAGAAATACCTGCCCTAAAGTACTGTACTTTAGCAAACTTTCTGGTAGCTCTACTTTACTTAATTATGCTTCATCATTTCAGATGACACCAACATATTATTTACTCCACCCAGTTTGCTGATTGTTTGTTATACAAACACACTGTCGTTTTCTAAAATATCACACCTAGTTCACTGAAATTTGCTAATTATCTCAAAATCTGTTGTTTAAGTTCAAATGCATCGTAATTAATTTCAGCAATCATATTGTGCCAATGGCAGAATGGTTAAAGTCCATTCGGCATAAATGTAATGTCCAGGTTCCCTGTGATGTCATTAACCCTTCTGTCTTCACTGGCTGTTAAATAAATTGAAAAAAATCAAAAAAAAGAAAAAAAAACCTGAAAACTCTTTCATTTACTTCTGTAATCCTATAAAGTTAAACTATTTCAGGTTTGAAATATTCTTACGGCACTGTAAAATTAAAAGGGGAACCGGTATTTTTCAACCCAAGCCCCTATTTCCTGCTTTTAGGCTCTGAAAATTTACAAAATACATCTTATTTTTCCAAATAACTCTGGTATGGAGCAGTCTGGAGTGATGGAGAACATTTAACTGGACAAGGCTATACAATGAAACGGCATTGGACGAGTGAAAACATTGGAAATAAGTTCTTTTTCACACCACTAACTCTACAGTGTTTGGTACCGTGGCCTAGATACCTACAGTAAACACCTGTGTGTTTTTGACGCAGTGACTGTGAATCAAATCAAATCACATTTTATTTGTATAGCCCAAAAACACAATTTACACATTATCTCACTGGGCTTTGACAAACTGTACAGATGTGACATCCTCTGCCCTGAGACCCTCGAACCGGGTGAGGACAAACTAAAAAAAAAAACCCTAAACAGGGAAAATAAGAAACCTCAGGAAGAGCCACAGAGGAGGGATCCTTCTTCCTAGGACGGAGGGACGTGCAATAAATGTCACTTGTACAGAACACAAAAACATGATAACAACAGTTCATTTAGAATGCATAAAACATCCATGAGTCCCACAGTCCGTGGATTCTATGTGTCCGAATGTATGGAAAGTCTAGTGATCCAGACGCAGGTGGACTCTGTTGGTCCAGGATTCATTGTACTCCATGTAGGAAGATCTGGGTGTTGCTGAGTCCAAGAGTATGTAGAATCTGTAAATCCAGGGATATGTGAAGTGTAGTGGTCCAGAAGCAGGTGTAGTCTATTGATCCAGAAGCCATTGTGATCTGTGGGTCCCGATTTGCACTTGGAAATCCAGCCTAGGATCCAAGTCACAGGATCCAAGTCACAGGATCTCCTTTCCTAATGTAGCCAGGAGGCATCAGGCAGGACCACAGGCAGGACGACAGCAGCACATCCCACCGCGACCTAAAAAAACCTGCAGGATGATAAAGCACAACAACTCCGGGGAAGAAGTAAAGTTAGTGTGAGGATATGGACATTTACAGGAGCAGAGAAGGAATCTGAGTCAGAGGGAGGAGAGAAGAGAGCTCAGTGTGTCATGGAGTGTTCCCCCAGCGACCTAAGCCTATAGCAGCATAACTAAGGGCTAGATAGACACTTTACAACATAAACGTTCACACAGACTATGTTTTTCCTGCCTTTTTCTACTTCCTGTCACTGATGCGGCTCCCCAGACACAACCAATTGCTGAATTGCTGAAGGGGCACTGTGTTTTTGAAGTTCTCCAATGTGCATGAAAGACAACCAAATGTGTGTAAATTTTATTCCAAA
Source organism: Mola mola (assembly GCA_001698575.1). Lineage (NCBI taxonomy): Eukaryota > Metazoa > Chordata > Actinopteri > Tetraodontiformes > Molidae > Mola > Mola mola. The sequence goes on from KV751319.1 coordinate 16,640,028, forward strand.
GTAATGTCTGATATCACTGCATGGAATAAACAGCTTGGAATTAATCCACACAAATTCGTCTGTCTTTAGTAAACATCTAAAAATTTCAGAAAACAACGAGTATTTATATGTATATTTTAAAGCCTGAAAGACCGGGAAATGGGGCTTAGGTTGAAAAATTTAATAAAAGTTTGTCTTTAACAGTGCAAATCATTAATAATACTCCTACAATATTTCTCTTAGTTTTAGGGCTTTTATTTTGCAGTTAATAATGAGATGAAACACCTCTGAATGGAATTCTTCCAGCTGTGCAGAAACAGAGCAAACGCTGGGGCCAGACTCGCCTCGCAGCCCCTGTATCGCTGCATCCAATAAACCTCCTGTAGATTTCTCATCAGAAGGACCGTGGTGAAAGAGCTCAGCCCCCATCCTGACCCTGTCGGCGTTAAATAGCATCACACTGCCAGGAAAGCTCTGTGGAATCATTCAGGGCCAGTCAGAGCTGCAACTTCTGAACCTCGGTGTGCTATAACCATTGCACACGCAGTTATCATTTTATGGTTACATTTGAAAAGGCAGACTGTTAACGCCACCTGCCAAGTCTGTTTGAAGGAGAAGTGGTATGCAGTATTTTTCAGCCTCTATTTTGTGAACTTTGAGGGTTGAAAAACTTCACAAAATACATGTTTTTGGAAAATTACTCCAGTATGGAGCAATGTCGTGAGGACCGATGTGCTCCAAATGGCATTTCAGCAGCTTAGGTTGAAAATCCCTCCGTCTTCCTGTTTTAATAAGTCAGGAAGGTTTCGGTGATACCTGAGGCGCTGGATGTGTCTCTCATGCTCTTATGAGACAAGTATCCCGTGAATAGCGCCTCATTGTTGTGGTTCCTGTTTTTTGGATTGTAGAGGTGGTGATAACCACACTCGCAGTTTGATTTGTCTTTTGTTTTCGGAGGGAACCTCATGAAGGTGATTTATGTGCACGGTCGTGTCTAAATCATGTGTTTTTCTGGAGTTTACCGTCACAGATAAGGAGGAACAGGGGTCTCAGAGGCAGCGGTTTGGGATGAGTTCTGCAGCTCACTGTCAAGGCTTGATTTGTTTGCTCTGCCGTTTGTTACGCAAAGTTATCTAGCCTTCTGATTACTCCTTTATCTGTGTGACCTTTCAACTCGTTTGGGTCAAAGGTCACAGCTAAGGGGTTAAAGGCATTGCGTAAACATCCTCTGTCGACCTTAAAGAAGCAGGTCACCTAAAAATGACAATTCAGTCATCATCTACTCATCCCCATGACCAAAAAATGAGTTAATTTTCTTATCACCTCCCAAAGAGGTTTTGTTTACCAACTGTGACTGTTTTCGTGTGTGTGTGTGTGTGTGTGTGTGTGTGTGTGTGTGTGTGTGTGTTTGTGTTGGACTGATGGATGGAATAAGAAGTTCACCAGAGGTGGGTCTTGAATTTTGGAGGTGATGTGGATCAGGACCTACATACAGGAATTTTTCAAAAAGGATTATTTTGGGTACAACACGGTGAAAGCGCTTGTGAATGTCACTGGTGAGCAAATTACACATGATTTCACATTTTTGCTGAACAGGAAATTATGATGAGATATATTGTTATCAAATCCAGAATGTTTACACTAACTATGGTCTGGAGCCAGTGTTTGTTTGGTGATTAACGTGCTTGAGGGATTGTTCAACCTTGAAGGAGGTCTGCGATATTAGATTGCTGTGTTTCGACACAACATTTCTGGAGCTTCACAGTAAAACAGCACTGCAGCCTTCTCCAAAGCAAAGCAAACAAAGAATCTGCAATAGACAAAGCAAAACACCATACAATGTCTCCATACAGCACTTCCAGTATTATCCATTAAACTCAAATGCTCACTGTGGAGGTGGTAGCTTAGCTTAGCAGCTACAGTAAAGTTATAGTGTGAGTGCTGAGGGGGAAAGACTCCAGTGGTAAAAACCAAGTGTCTCCTTCTCACAAAGGAAGAAAATCTAAATGCGACACAATCTGTTCATGTGTGGTGAAATATGAACGGTATGTTTTTGGGATAAGAGATAATCCAACTTCAGTTCTTTGTCTCAATTGTCCCTTTGCGCTTTCTCACTTTTTGCACGACTGCTAAACTCTCCAGTTTTGCCTCTTTCTTCCTCTGTCAGCCCACTCCTTCTCTTTTTCTCTCTCTCAGTCTGGGATTGCAAGGCCTGCATGGTAAGTTTACTTCCACTGGCTGCACAGTGCTGCTCTTTTTCTGCCTTCAGTCCATGTGTTAAGACCCCGAGAAGCTCAACAACCCAGTTTCTGTTGTTTTCTTACCTTCTCTAATCCAAACCAGAGGGCATTATGCAATGCTCACATGCTCTTCCTCAGCATTCTGCACCTCCCCGTCTCACACAAGTGGACAGCTCAGAGTCCATCAATTCGCACTTGGCATTATCATAGTCTCGAGGGACCACTTGTGATCGTATCTCACTTCTCAGCTCTGTGTACAAATAAACATGCACATCTTTGGGACAAACATAATCAGTTTCAAAATGATTATTTTTAAACAAAAATGTACTAACTTGATATCTAACATCTCCTCAATTTACCAGAAGTCCCAAATTATGAAGTATCGGTCAACAATTCACATAACAGTAAGAAAAGTGCTACTAAATGTTGACACCTTATACAGCAGACAGGCTGGTACAGTAATTTCATGATAAACCGTCCCTTTTAACAAGTGATAAAAACCATGTATTGCATTAATTGTGTAAAAATGCACAGATGATTTAGATTTTGCCAGGTGTTTTTTAAAAGGAGTTGAAGGAAGTCTGGATATATTGCAGTCACTAGTTCACAAATATCTGCCACTTAGTTGAGCAGGTAAGACAGCTCCAATCCACTGTTACTGCCTCTTACTGCTTCAGAGGACACCATTTCCCTCATCAGTGTGGGCAAGGACACAGTCACGTTTACTGAAAGAACGCACCCACAGGTGTCCTAAAAGACCAACTTTTATGTTAGCAATCAGATCATATGTGCATCTCAATGCCTCCTGAGTCCACTGAGACTTGCACTTAGAGCTGCCCCCTTGTGATCAGATCAGGATGGATGTTACCACATCTGAACAAGGCCTCTAAATCAGGCCTGGAATTTTGTACTTTTAGTGTCAAGGCCGCTTGAGTACACAAAGGCCACATGCCAGGGCATCAAAGCCAGAAGCGGAAACAACTTTTTCTTCCTCACGAAGGCACTAAAAACAACTCAGATTTTTTTCATTTTGGCAGCAGCAGGTGAAACACACGTGAAAGAGGTTTTTTCTAGAAACCGGCATAGCCGACCAGGATGCAGGTGCACAAGCTTTAACCGTAGAACAAGTAGGCTTACACACAGTCTGTTTCTGTACCACAGTCGGTGCATTTACAGGTGGGACAAAAAGCCAAAGAACGCATGTGTGTGTGTTACTCTGCAGAGCACGTCGAGCTGTCGTGAACCTGGATCGAAGGGTCTGGCCCAGCAATGTGTTGGAGTTCGCAGTGGGCTGGGTTATATGTTTGAGGACAGCAGAGATCAAAGAGAAACACAGAACTCTAGAATATTCCAAGTGCTGAAATCGGTGCCAAAGGGCAGAGGAGCTATTTCTTCTTGACTGTGGTGCTGAAATGACCACAAATATCAATAAATCATTAGTAGACATTTTTGATCCTGCACCCTGATGACTTTAACATGATCTGAAATAAATGCAAGACCTAACTGTAAATATGTACATGACATACGTACATATACATACATGACATACATATCGTATTTGTAAAAATCCACACCTATAACCTGCCAGTTACCTGACACTCCTCAATTTCAGCCTCAATATATTTATTATTCCAACAGCTTATCTAACCTGCAGCTGTGGCTATTAAGCAGAGTCTCAATTAGAAATCAATAATTAAAAATAGAGAAGTGCAGCTAATACGGGCAGCACACATCGGAAATACATACAGATGCAACAGAGAGGCATTAAGCTCAGAAAAAGGGGCAATTGCAGCCGTGTCTGTGAAATACCTGCCCTGCAATAAATCCATTCTGCCCTGCAAAAAATCCATTTTCCTCAATCCCTGTCTTCAGTTATCTTCCAATGAATCAAAAAAAAAAAAAAAATCTCACAATTTTAAATTGATTCCAGGGATGAAATACATGCAGAAGATCAACATTCCCTGAGGGTAACATGGGCTTTGGAAGGGTTTATTCATAGTACAGAACACAAAATCCAGATGCAGTGTGATCAGCGGTCCTGTTTTTGTGTTCCCTGAGCAGATACTCCACTGCCTCCGTGCCATCTCATACTAATGCAACTATTGCAAAAGTATGGGATGGCACGGAGGCAAAAGGCTTTAGAAATGAGGGAAGGTGTGTGATGAGCTGTTGCATCAGGGAGAGAGAGGTGATGAAGGATGCATGAGTGGAAGTGGCAGCAGGGTTGTTTTTCACCACCTCTACCTTGTTTGGCCTTTCCCTCCTGAGCTCAGCAGGAGTATCGCACAGCCTGTCTGCTGATCCACATATCACACATTCCTGCACGAATAAAGAGAGGGGGCAGATGGAAAAGGGGAGCAAAGACAAGTAGAAGGAGAGGGGGATTTGATACAGGCGAGTGGGCATCAGCGGCGGAGAAAGAATGAGGTTGGCATGCGGTTGCACGGGAACGCATAATTCAACCAAAAGAACCACAAATCAAGGTCAAAACTGACACTTTCTGATAAACAGGTGATATCATAACTTGGCCCGTGTGCATGTACAGTATGTGTTCCTCAGAGATTATATTTAGAGGTGTGTGTGTGTGAGTGTAATACAGCTGAGGGCGTACGCAACTTCTGAGCTGTGTGTATAATTTAGTTGGCAAAGCTCCCCACAGACCCACCACTTTGGGGAAACGAGGCATGAATGAGGTAACTGATAAATAGATAAGCTAAATAATCACACGCATGCGTAAGCGTGGACATGCTCACAATACAACCCACAATGTGGTTGATCGTGGTGGATGGTCGAGCTTCGTCATGTCCTTTCCTACTAGAATCATCCCTTCTAGTTAAATGAAAGACTTGAAACAAGGGGAAACAGCTAGATTTGATCTAGATTTGATGCCTTTGAGGAGAGTGAATAAACCAGATGTGATGTATGAAATCATGAGCTTTAGAAGAACTAATAAATGGATCTTCCAATCAAGCAGTTTTCTCGGAATTTTTGTGCCAAGTTAAGCTAGACAACTGCTGGAGATAGCTTTATAATTAGCGACCTTCTCATTCAATTTTGGAATAAGAATCAGCCACCCATTTTTGCACACGTAACCAAGCTTGCTGAACAAATGGGAAATCTGCCGGGGCATATCTGCCATAGCGAAACTCAACATCATTCTGAAAAGTTACAACGTCAGTAGCGAAAGCATAATCAAAATGATAGCAGTTGCTAAATAAAGTTGTGTCATAATTCAAGCAGCCAAAAACAGGAAAACTTTTTAGACTCATACACCTATTTAGTCTTTCCAGTCACTCCAAAAGTACAGCGTGGGTTACTGGTCAGTGAGTCACTGATGAATTCATATCCGGTGGGATGCCAGATTGCAAATGAATGGCACGGCTTGTCAAGCTATTAGCCTGAGGGGATGATCAGAATTAGCCTTTCGACATTCAACAAACCATTTTTCTTTCGTAACCATATTAAAGATATTCTCTGTTGGATAAATACACATGTGCGTTTCATTTCGTAGAACACAGGAAACAGGAAGCTTGAAACAGGAAGGCCTTCTTTCCGCTTTAAGTCCCCGATTTCATAAGCTGAAAGTGTTTTGTTTGTCTCTGGATACAAATCAAAAAAATGAAAGAAAAATAAAAAGACTGTTTCTCATTTTCTGTCCATATTTGAATCTCTGCTAAGGATTTTCTGGAAATGCGAAAACTAAATTCCATTGCCCTGAATCCAAACTTGGGCCGAGGGGAAAAAAACATATCTGTTTGTTTTATCCAGTTGTTTTATAACTATTCAGTTTCTTTTCTGGGGTGGGGGATTTCATATTAACTAAATTATCCAATCCCAAAAGGATTATAACCCTGATCATCAACCAATAATACCAGCATCTACCAACCCCTGGACTTTAAAAAACTTCTCCATGTAAACAAAACTCTTACAATCTCCTTCTCACTATATTGTCAGAACCCTCCGCTCCTCTGCTGTTGGTAACCATGTGTGAAATTGAACGGTTTTAAACCTTTGTTGGTTCAGGGGGTCACTACACCCCTCATCGGTGTCTCCCTGTTTTCCTATGGAAATGGGATCATTTCGTACGAGGGGAGATGACTTAAGTGGACTGGCTGAGTGATGGCTTTTTGTGTAAAGTCTGACGCACAGAGAGAGAGCCCCTTTCCTGGCTTTACTCGCTGGGAGGTGTGGCTACGGTCAGATGGAGCTGTTTCATTTATATTCCTGTCCGTCTGTGTTGTCTTTCTCTCCGACTCTGATAATGTCTGCCAGCAATATCGCTAATGAATTTTCTTTGCGACTATGGGCCTCACTCCCACTCCCACTCCCACTGATGCCCTTTTGAACTCTGATGGACGCACCGTTCACGATGCTGCCACAGCGCCATTATCTGCCGTCTTTGCTCTCCGAACTTATCTCTCCCTCCTCCGTGTGCCCTCTGCACCACTCACCTCCCTTGCCTCCTCCCTGTCCATCAACATTATAATTTCCAGGATGGGGGGGTGTATGAAATACTGGAGGCAATTTTCCTCTCAGGCTGAAGACTGATTTCCTCATAAATAATAATAAGTGGAATTTTTAATATTGCTCAATGGTCTTGCAGGAGAAGGGTGACTCTGACACAGAACCTTTGCCAGTTAATTTAAAGAGATAACGCGAGAGAGCTCTGAAAATATAATGGGATTTCATAAAATTGGGAGATTTTGAGAGGTTGATGACCTTACAGTGGTGTGTATCCCCCCCTCCCTTATAGTTTTAGCTGACAGGATATCTATTTTCACTAATGTTGCCATTTCTGTTGCACCGCCAAAAAGGTTTGAAAGGACATTTTGTGTGCTTGTGTGTGTTTTCTGGTCTTCCTTCCAAGAGCCACATAAGATGAATACCACAGTCTCATCGGTATGGCATTGATGGTAGGTCACCTTTGCCACGTTAGACTGTTTACAGGGTCCATGCAAAGGTGAAAGAACACCTCTAAAGCCACGTTTCCACGAAGCAGTACGGTTCAGTTCTGTTCAGTACAGAATACCTGGAATCACTTTAGCTCTTGTTGTCACCCAAAGCGAAGAATGGCATAACTGGCGCGGTACAGTTTATTATTTAAGGGTACCATTCACAGCTCTTGACTATGGAAACGCAAAAAAATGCGTACTGCGCCGAACTGAACTGAACTGTACTGCTTGATGGAAATGGGACTACAAGCCAGCTTAAAAAGGTTACATTGCAAATACCTTCAATTTACTCTGCACAAAACAAAACAAAAAACGCAACGCAAGGAGATGGGGCACCATCTTGCACAAGCTCCGCCCTCTAATGGAGCCTGTTGGTATCACTGTCCTCCAACCACGATCACTCATTCACCCAACAAAAACAAGGAAAAACTGCCAACATACTGTATATAAGGCTGTGAAACCACCATTAGCTATTCTTTATCTCTTTAGCGATCAGCGAATTTGCCCACTCGATGTGTTTTACCAACAGATGTAGTCATCGCAACAAGAACCTCAAAACTTCCTGACCTGTCTGTGACTTAATCCCCAGCACAGATCCACACACCCAAAGTATTGACTGTCTCGACCAGGATCGTGCTGAAGACGGCGTCCAGCAGCAACAGGATCATTTTCGCCACTCTGACGCGAACCTGCTCTGTGAGTAAAGAGGGTCACAGACGATGTAGCTGCTTTTAAATGTCCGAGGCCACAGGATTTCATCACTGGTTGAGATGGAGGCTAACCTGCTTGACGAGGACGACAGTTGCTGCGGTGATTGGTCCTAGGCTATGATTGCCTCCCACTTCCTATTGGTTGTTGCGGTTACTTCTAGTCCATCAGGTTGGGTGTGTTGATTTTTTGGACAGGTTGTCATTTACTGGCTCCACCCGCACCACTTCTTTTATTGGAGTGGTTATCTTTTTATAACCCTTGTTCTATGAGCACAGGCAAGCCTTTTACCATCAGCCCTTGCTGCTCTGTCACTGAAAATGTAGCAGGATGGAGGAGAGAAATACCCTTAGAGGCCAGGAAAGAGTTTCACCAGAGATGCAATCAAGCTGACTCTTAGCTAAGTTAACAGGAATGGGAAATGCACGTAGTAGGTTCATTTCTGACTGGTGTCATTGGGTGCCATGCTGGAAAAGATGTAGTGGCCTTGTTCAGGTCTCTCTTTAGCCAGTCTGGGCCAGTCTCTGTACCCTGCATGACAGTCTTTGGCCAGAGATGCACAGCTGAAACAACACAAAGTTTGAATTGTCTCAGAACATCCGGAAATGGTCCTTTCATGCAAGGATGACAATTTGCTGCCGGACATATTGTTGCTTTATCCTTGCTCCCCGGATCAGTCTTTCAGTCTCTGCGCTTATTATCTAGCTTTCACACTAATATAAGTGAACAGCAATAAGAGGCAACTTGTACACAAGAGATAAAAGATAAAACACGAGGAAGTGCTCTGTAGAGCTGACAGAAGAATCATGAAGGGGTTCTCTTTTGTCCCCCTAGATTTAATGTAATTTTTCCTGTAGAATCAAAACACACCTACCAGTGGTTATTACACGTTTGGCAACATGAAATAATACTAACAACATCTATTCAAGATGGAGAAAATGTATGAGTGAATTATGCTGCGTATAGATCAAAACTGTCAAGATTAACTCCTTGTATTAAACTTAAATGTTTGGTCCACTTGTACTGCTCACATCCGTGTTCCCAGACAACAAGCAGCTGCTTCTAGGAAAAAGCTAAAATAAATAAATAAAATGAACCCACTGTACAGCACAAACAAGCAAAGTTAGCATGTAGTAGGGGATCATAAATAGAGTGTTTAGGTGCTAAAGAGACACATATTTAAGACTTAGATGAGACCAAAATCAGAAGAAAACCCGACTTTACCAACTCAATGCTAATGGTCCATATCTGCTGGATGTGAAAAGCAACGACTTGTATAAGAACTTTTGCACTGCATTTAACAAGTGGTAAGAAACATTTCAACACTTGCCTCATTTTACCCATTTGATGTAAGTGTTATCATGACATCATTATAGATTTTGGATGTGCCAGGTTTTATGGTTCCAAACTATGACCCCAGCAGGGAGGGGACCAGGGTTTTCGAGGGATGGACCCAGATAAAAGTCATCGCAGAGCTCATTTTTAATTCTGGTGGTTAATGGGCTTGTGAATCCCAGACAATAAAACCACATGATTGATAGAGACAAGAAGAGACACATGCTATAAGCACCATGATCCCACAAACAAAAACTAACAATCTCACAGAAGATACATGCACTTCATAGCGAGGGTCTACATGCTTGCAGTCATTGGAAAAGCTATGGCTGGTTCACACGTATGCACAAAAACATGTGTTCGCTTTTATTCACAATTTGAACAAAGGCAAAACACGCTCATTTGAGAGTGGAACATTTTATAGTTGTTGGCAAGCCCAAAGCCATCCTCACCCGACCACCTTCCACACACTGTGAGGAGTCAAGAGGAGACAGACTGGAGCTGTTAAAAGTGATTAGGAACCACTAGGAACCATGATTCTGGTTGGAAAGGGGCTCCACCCACATCCAAAACACAAACAACAACAAGAACAACTACAGTGAATCTGAATAAGTCAGAGCTGGGTTATGAGACAGGCTTTAATCACTGAGCTTCACACACACACACACACACACACACACACACACACACTCACCGGGGAGAAGTGGGCAAGTTAGGGGAATTAGGGAAATGTGGCAGTAATTTAGATTCCTCATAATGTTGTCAGATCCACCGCAAAAACACTTCCAGCTTCAGAAAAAGGCTCTTTACAGGAGCCGTAGAGCACCAATATGTGCTTTGTGAAACTTTAGAGGAGCAGGTATCACACTGATGTTTTACCATCCTAAACCATTAACTTCCTATCAGCTGTTGTTCTATGGGAAGTTGAACCACACACACACCCCCCATCTAGTGGCTGTCACGGTAACTGCATCAAGCTTCAAGCACTGCTTGGGACCCACTGCCTCCGCATGGTTACAGGAAACTACTTAGCATAAGGGGAAACTCTTTGCACAACAGTACAAAGCCATTGTAATGTTCCTGTGTACTCTTTCTAAGTAACTGAATGGAACATAATGGAAGGCTGTTATTTCCATACCTGCCATTACAACTAATGGGAAACCAAAGCAAGCTCAGCACTCCCTTCCGGACGAGCAGCATGCGTTTAGCAATCAAAGGCGAAAGACAGAAATGTGTGTTGTGAAACTGTCATAGCTGCTATGATATGTGTTTTAAATTGTGCTGAAAAGTTGCAAAATCGACCATCGGTTGCATCTCCTGTGCTGTGTCCTCAGTCCTGCGTGCCCTGAACTCCACTTAACGACACTTCCAGGTTCCCACTTGCGGTGCAGACATGCTGTCGCTCCCCCGTGCACAAACACACAAGCAGTCAATAAGGTGAAAGTGTGGTTTTCCCTTCATGCTGGACCGGAGGGGCTGGGGGACATGGGAAGGTCTCTCTAGGAACAATGGGCTCATGGAGAGGGTTATTTATAGTGAAAGAAGGCATGGCGATCTGATGAGAAGTAAAGGTTTGATGGTTGTGCCAGGTGACTATCGGGGTGTTGCTGCCAACATCCTCATCCTCTCCAGTCTTCCTTGACGGTCGACAGCATCCTTTCCGCATCTCCTTCAGATTTTCCCGTCAAAATGTTCAGTGAGTCATGCTCAATGGGAAGTTTGGGTACATCTGTGTCTGCCACATAAATAACTGTTGACAGGGATACAGACTGCCTCCTTGCCTTCGTGCATGTGTGTGTGTGTCTGAAGCTTTTCAGAGCTCACATTCTGTATTCAAGCGCAGCTTGTATTTATCATATCAGACGGTCTCTCCTGGGAGACATGCGTAGTGTCGGGATTGGTCAGCCACACTAAAGTTACAGAGAAAGTTTTAGGCCCATATTAAAAATTATATTCTTGGGTTGGTTTGTTTTTACATTTTTGAAAATAAAGTCGCAAATTTAAAAGAAATGTGTGTTTATGAGAGAAAAATGGTGCAGTCTTACAAGAAAAAAGAATTTTTATCAGAATAAAGTCTTAACTTTACGAGAATTTTTGAGGAAATAAACAAAACAGGCAGGTCCTTTGACAGCCTCCATCCCTCACAACCACTGTCCCCGGCATGTAGTCCTTCAAAAAAGAGGTGATTTTCTCCAGGTCCATGTGGTTCTTTCTTCGGAATAAGCACAGATTCTCCGCCAGCCTCGTTATGGGGATTGATCATCTGATGACTTTATAGGATCTCAGTCATCCAGGTTTATTCTCGTAAAAATTATGACTTTATTTTCATAATATTTCAACTTTTTTTCACAGAATATTATGACCTTTTTTCTCATGAATGCATGGCCTTACTCTCATAATATTTTGAATTTATTCTCCAAAATGTACAACTGTAGTCTCGAAGTCTCCAATATTAATTTTTTCCACTGTGGCCCTGATACGTATTTTCTTGACTGTCAATGTTAAAATTTTATTTTGCATATTTCAAGAACATTTTCCGTACAAGTTTAATGAATCCAGACCTATTTTAAAGACAAGCCCAAACTGAGACCACAATTGCATCCAAGTCTCAAGACTTCATTTTTGTTTTCACACTGTTAGGAAATAGTACAGCCCAAGCATATGGGTCACCCACCATATTTCACTCAGCAACTTACTTTCTGGCAGTCTGATATATACAGTAGTCTAAAATGTGTGTGCCAGGGACATGGAGGTCCAAGCAACAACTGCCTGCCTCCCTCTACATGTTCAGTGTCCTGACGGACGACACAGAGGTGGGTGGTCACTGTGTGGGAATGTGTCTCATCCCCAGGGTTTACCATGTCTCCACTGGGGATAAACTGCAAAGTCTTACTGACTCCATCTGCAGTGACTCAAACAAACTGCAATTTATCTGATTGACTGCTGCTTGATATTAAGGTGTCAGCGTATACAATGTTTAAGCAACTGTCTCTGAGTGAGTGCGTGTGTGTACTGCAGAAGTGCATTTTGCACTTATCTTAATGTTGTTGACTTTGCTATTGTCCTACAGCACTCCTGCACAGCCCACAGACCGCTCGCATCGCTTCTCTCTCGTTATCTGCAGAGTGTTCTTCGCCGATTTGTGTCAGATCGTTCATTTTTCATTTTCTCCCAGTGTTTACTCTGCTCCTCTGGCCTCGCTGCGCTCTGGATCATGGACCCCTGAGACTAATTGACTGTTTGGGTAATATTTCTGCACTCCAGAGCAGAGACCCTGTAGAGAACTCTAAATATGGGCCATCTCAGTGTCCATGAGTCAGACCACATTATATACGAGGAGACGAAATGATTCACCTCGGAGGGCCTTACAGTCTTGTGTGGTCAAGCACTCGTGATTCGGGTTTTCGTAATTTTTACAGCAACAACGATTTCTCAGAACCTGTCAGAGCTGCTCACCGCCACTTCAGAGCCTGAACAAGCTTGCGTTCGTTCAGCCAAAACATCTCCATTCCTCCGGGACGACTGGCATGCTTCCACACACGTGTGTCGGGTGTCACTGCGTGCGTGTGCTTTCCTGCTTCTCTGTTTTTGTGGTGTCTTTTGCTGGGTCCAGAGGGGCTTTCCTAGAAGTGCAGACCTCCCTAAAGGAGTCAAAGATCGAGTCCTGGGAGAGAAGAAGAGGGGTGAAAGAGGGACAGAGAGGGGGCTCCGAGAGGAGGACAGATATTAAATAAACAGAGGTGATGACAGCAGCCAGTCATAACCACCTGTCTAATCTCTCAGGTTTATGGGGGCCATGTTGTGGAGCATGCAGCTGATAGCGGAGGGTGCTAATAGACGGCTTGGAAGCGATGGTGTGTACGTGCCGGGGAGGACCTTGAGGGGAGTGAGGAGGCTCGTGCGTGAGTTGCTGATTACAGTTAATGACGTGAATCCCAGCGGTTAATGATGTGCAGTCTGACGAATGGCGGCAGACATGCAAGCAACACGACTGTATCCCCGAGGGACCTCATCCCTCAAACAACTTGCAGAGATTATTCACACAGGCACGGGACAGGCTGCACCGACGCCTTGTGATAAATGCACGGCAAACTTTCCCTCCTAGCAGCGTGCTCTGTAAATCTGCGCGATGAGTTGGATTCGTCAACCTGGACCTCGTGCACCCATCCCCCCTGGCAGAACAATATATTTCTCTTACAGCCGTAAACCCTCAACCAGACTGTCAGCACAAATCATACACAGCTCAAAACACCAAAAAACGTCCCCATGCAACACTTTGCTTCTGTTAGCTGTTACTCATCAAGCTTTAGTGCTCAAAGACATTTGTATGTCTAAGCAGCCTTAGAATGAAGTAAAAACATTAGCGCCAGCAGCTGGAAATGCTAACATTACGAGACAGTGAGTCAAAGGCACAAGGACGTAGTTTTCTATATGACACAAACATGAAGCTATGCTAAAGCTCTTACAGGGAAGACAGGGATTTATAGTGTTGTGTGCCTGTCACAGCTTTAATGTAACACTGCAGAGGAGCTGCGTTCTCTCAAATTAGTTTTAAAGAATGTTCACGAATGATCTTAAGTTCAGGAGCAAAGCCACGCCTGAACCACACCTCTGGTCACCTGTCAAAGCTACTTACAGCTAAACCCATAGCATCCCGTTTCCTCTCAGCATCTACTGTACGCATAAACATTTTTAATAAATGCAATAATACAGCACTGGCTGATGGCTTTACATCATCGTGTCAGGTCTGCTCTTTGAACAAAGGGGCTGGAGTAAAACAGCATCATGTGTGCACCACTTAAGCTCATTATTTCATCATCAATTCAGCCTATATGGGTTTTACACTTATGGTAAAACAGCTTTTCTCATTTAAAGATTTATATCATTTCGATTTTTAGGGCCATATTGAAGATTTTATATATTTTTAATTTTTTTTTTTAGAAATTTGAAACTAAAGTCATAAATTTACGAGCATAAAGTTGAATCTTTACAAGATTTTTTGCGGAAACGAAACAGGCAGGTCCTTGGACAGCTTCCATCGCTCACAACTACTGTCCCCAGCATTTTGTCCTTCAAAAAAAGACACGATCTTCTCCAGGTAGTCCACGTAGTTCTTTCTTCAGAATAAACACAGTATTTTCCAAATTCTTTTCAACATCCTGATTCTGATGACAATGTGGTGCTGATGTGGCAAAAGATGAAGAATTTCCCTGTTTGTTAAACCTGCAACTTCACAAAGTTCTCCCCCAGCCTCACAGGCGATTGTTCTTCTGATGTCTGTCCTCTAAAATGACCCACAAAAAGTATTAATTTTTCTCATCATGAAAGCATGACTTTATTCTCATGATGTTTCATCTTACTTTCCTCATAATGTGACTTTTTCAGAAATTCTGAGACAGTCACATTATGAGCTGTTCCTTTATGAGCTGTTCTTAGGGGGGAAATGACGAGCTGACAAAGATTAAATGTTTTAATTTGACTTTCCAGTCACGTCACACATGTTCTTCACTGTTCTAACAAAAATCAGATGGATTCATTCCAACTGGCACGAATGAAATGAAGGTCATCTTCCTTGATTTTTTGGCTACAAAAGTTCAGCTTTGAAAAGTTTCCTTCAGTTTGGGACTGTTCCCTTAATACTTCAGAAGAAACAACGTGCTGAAAGTACTGTGGTTGTTCCCTTCGGAATGATCTCTCTGAGTTTCCTCAACCGGTATGAGACGATCGGAGGCCCTGTGTGGTCACACGCCGCACACAGTTCTGGTGGCTCTATATGAAAAGTCAAGTCTTCCATACGCACACAGAGCTTTTCATCAGGGATCATGGAGCTTTTTCCTGGAGGCTCCATAAGATACTTTCACTTTCAGGAGTCAGACACAGTTCCCTTTACTTTCATATGGTGTTCATTTTCCCTCCATGTCTTTCCCGTATTCAAATCCTCCTTTATGTCTTTGTGTTAGTACTTGTACTTATTATTTCATCCTTCACCTTCCAGCATCCACAACCAGTTTTCCATTTGATGTGGAACGATCAGGCCCCACTAACGAAATACGCATGTGAATGATCACAAAGAAATACTAAGTTGGATCGGGACTGAACTTGCTTCAAATGGCCCTTAAATTTCACGGCTTTACGTAGTTGGTGAATAATGTGTACTTTGAAGCAGCAAAATGGAAAAAAGGCTGCGTCGCCTCCATTAGAGGTAACGCACTGATAGATTGAGTGTTCTTAAACCAGTGTCTTTAGTTCAGGTTTAAGTGTCTGTTTTTTGAGAGCACGCCGACACGAGGCAACGGCAGTCACCTGTTCCGCGTCTCCCCGTGTTGTTCAGATCAAGACCAGAGACGTGTTACATACTTTTGGCTTAGAGCTTTACATTGTTTCAATTGTGTTGGGAAGTCTTTAACTCAAACCAGGAACTGAGAAGAACATGCACACACGCATATACATTTGGAAGCAAATAACCTTATGGCAGGACAATCTTGATAAAAGCTACAAGATGCGTAAAACAGTGAAGTAGCACATCATTCTCACAGTCATCGCAGGGGCGCCCTGATGATGATTCACAGTTCGCCCTTTATGAGTCGCATCCTTCTGGATGTAAATTCTTAATAACATTGGAGTCATTCACTTCCACAGAGGCTGCTGAAGTTAAAACAAATGATACTTGTTCTTCATATACTGGTACAATCTGCTGTGGTGAAGTCCTCCCCATGGGGGGGTGGTGGGAGGCAGGGGAAAGCGAGAATGAGAATGTAGGGGAGGGGAACTGCTTCTGGATGATATTATCTACTCATGAAACGTCAATATTGGATGGTTGTTTATGATCTTTTTGGCAATATTGCTCTCAGCATTTCCTGATTTCTTGTGAAATTGTTGTGGTTGTTCCGCCAGCTCATCCCTCTGCTGGAAGCCCCCCTTTGCAAGATTAAAGAATCCATTTGAAACCTTCTCACGACACGCTCTCAGGCATCCATGTGCACACTGACACTGTATTTCACCATCTTTAGAGTTCCAGCCCTTTTCTGTTAATGAATGAAAGAATTGTATGTCATTTCCAGGGGCGGACTCAGGATGTTTGTGGGCAGGGGCAACAGATGTATGCAGTGGGGCACCAGACATTTACAGTGACATGTTTAGTGATATTTGGAATTCATTCATTTAATTCATTTTTGTCCACTGAAAGTACCACATCCTTTATTCCTGACTAAGACAAATTATCTTTAAATCATGATATAAAGGGCTTCTTGAAAAAAAAAAAAAAAAAAAAAAAAGGGCATCAACAACACTAACCAATATTCTTTTTATTAACTCTGAAAACTCAAAAATCAGTTCCGGTTCTTCGGTGCCACCAAAGATTCTTGTTTCCAGATGTAGCCTGTCGGGTTTCACAGGGATTAGATTTCACATAATGGTTACTGAAGTTGGTTTTGATGAAACCACATGTTCAAAGTTTTTGGTTTATTCCAGATGCTCGTCCAACTGAAATATGAAATCTCCACACTTTTTTTTTTTTTTTTGTTTGTTTTTTACGGTGGGAAATATAATCAAAAGTGAAGTTCTGAAAATGACTCAGGACGCTTGCATGTTGGGTACTTGTTTTCCCAGCTTACTGTGGAACATTCAGTGCTACGTTTGTCCTGCGCTGCAGGAGGAGGTCAAGCCAGTCCCAACTGTAGCTGTGACACACGACTGTGAAAACTAACACCAGCAGGTAGTCCTGCCAACCTCGGAGAATGGATACCTGACACAGAGAAAAAGCCAAAAACGGAGAAATAACGCGGACTGGACTGACGGCGTAGGCCTCCCAGCTGGTTGGCTGTTAAACTGTTGTTTAAACTCTTTTATAATAGAAAGTTCACATTAGGATTTACAAGATTTGAATAACAGCTGTGTTCTTATTCAGTGCTCTTTTCTTGGTAATGTAATTGTAGCTGTTTCACAAGTCAAGAAGGTCCTCGTGGAAATACGATTTAAAAATGTTGACGTACAGATGAAGTTCAGCAAAGGATCTTTAATTTTTTTCTTCTGTAACTCGTTGCCACCAACTTGTTGGGTTTCATTTAATAGACCATCAGCTAGGATTTGAGCCACACACAGATGTTAGTCATTAAAAATATTTATTTTCTTGCAGGAGTTAAGCTGAGGTAGAAACAATTTTTGAAGATGTTCAGGGGGAGGAAAGGGCTCACAAACAAAGCTCATTAACCCGTCACAGCCAAGGTTCAAAAAAACATTTTTACTGTAAATTTAACCTATTATCGAATTGTTTTCTCCCTTTTTACTGTCAGCAAGCCAGCATATTTGATTACGCTCTTGATTACGCTTTCACTGCCTGAAAATGAGAAACACGTGCATGAAATTTGGGAACATTTTTTATTTTTATTTTAAATGTTATTTTATTTTGCATGAGAGCATGACCAGTGCCCGTATGCAGACGGTGAAAATGTATCAAGAGGAGAAGACTTACGTCAGAAAGGAACAGATGGATGAAGTGAAGAGACAGAAAGCAGAGATTCCCAGGAGGTGCGGGACCGGTGCCATAATGTAAAGGTAAAATGTCGAGCGGGGTGGGGGAGTTGCCATATTTACTGGACCCATAGCGGCCGGCCATGTATCTCATCTTGAGGCCCTGGAGTTCGACATGTTGTGGGATCAATCTCTGCAACATATGGTGGCAATCTCTCCTGAACACTGAGTTGGAGAGAGGGAGAGAAAGGGGTAGAAAAGAACACAGGGAATAGAAAAGGGAGTTGGGGGGGTTAAAAAATATTGGTGAGGTGGATGGAGTACTTTGGGGGTAGGAGGTAATTCACTTCCAAGAAACAGGGGTCTGCTTTTCATCCATACGCAAGTTGTTTTGAATGTGAATGCAACTTTAAGATGAGATCTAGAAAAGAATTTTACTTTACAAATCATCCAAAGTGAAAATGCGACACTTTTGAGCAGCAGGATCTGCACTCTTGACACTCAATTTCAGGTTGCTGCAAGGAGGGTCACTTTATCTGCAATGTGCATTCAACTGGAGCCCCTCCACCCGTCACACCCAGCGCCGCTTGGCTCTTGCGCATGAAAACGGTCGTCATGCTGTCACATTAGCAAGTATATGACAGAGTTTAACTCAAACAATTAGGTGACGTAATGAACAGCATGGGAACTTCAAGCCGAGAACCATTAAGGTCCACTTACAGCATTCAGAGTATATAACCTGACACCATTAGTCTCTCTAAACTTGGCTCTGCTCAGGGGTCAGAGGTCTTATAGTTCCTTAAGGGTAATGTTAAAAAAATCAATGTTCCAATTCTGTCTGGTTTACAGCTTTCAATAACTTAAGAGGATAAAATCAGACGGAGGCAAGGTGTGCCTCATGTGATGATTTCTACCTGAACTGCACCCATTTTGTTACCTGCACAATGCATAAGATGACATGAGTTCACAAGTTTAGGTTAAAAAGAGCCACTGTTGGGACATTGAGAGTGTCCAACATTATGCTAATGCTGCCGGGTTCAGGAACAGGCCACGCTGCTCTGAACAGGGTAAACACCACGAAGCACTAAAGGGTAAGAGGCCGGGATTCACATCAGCCAACTCGCTTCTTGGCTGGCTGATATTTAGAGGTTAGTGTACGTACTTTAAAAACTCTGTTGTCCACTCGGACTTCCCATTTTCAAAACATTGCATGGACAGGCTCAAACAGACACACTTTGGCTGAAATGACACAATTTGTTTGTAAAGTTTTTGAACATTCAAAACTGTAAATGAATGCAGCAAAGCACATTTTTCCCTTAAACATCACAACTTGTGGCAAACTTTGTATATTGTTTCAATCAATCATTATAGAATACTAAATTTAGTTGTCAATTTGCACTGATTTAACCGTAACTTATGCTATATCCCTCTGCCATTTGTTGATACTTTGCATACTAGTATGAGCCGAAAAAGGAAATAAAGCATATCACAGTACGATCTGTATTCTTTTCTCCCCGAATAATTTTACTAGAGACGACAAACCCTGCTGCACCTGTACTTGTTGCACTTTGAGATACACTCTTAAAAGCTGTAAGTAAATAATGGAAAAATGTGTACATAATTATTCAACTTTTATTAATAACTAGCTAATGTAATCCGTGTTTATCCAAATGTTTAGATTAACAATGCATTACAGATCTGTTAGCTAATTGTTTTGGTTCAGCCTTAAAAGCGTGAACAGAAGAGCGACAGAGTTGGAACTGATTACAGTAATGCTAAATCAATTTATATTAATAGCTAAACGTTGTATTTTGTTGCCCATTGTGCCATGATTTATGGAAATAATGTACTAATTTGACAGCAGATTGGAATGTTTAAGGGAAAATGTATCTAATATTTTTGGGTGTTTTATTTGAGCATTCTGCAAGCAAATTGTGTGATTTTGGCAAGAGTGTTTCTGTCTGAGCCGTTGCATGAAATGTTTTGAAAATGTGAAAAATCAGAGTCAGGGAGAGTCTCGAAGTGATGAAAAAAAAACCTGTAACAGCCTTCAACACTTAGCAGCTAGACACCAATATTTATTAATATTATCAGTCAGTAGGGACCAAAAACAGAGCTAAAAGAGTTAATACTACACTTAGGTTATGGCAGGTGGTCAGATTAATGTAAATTAAAGTTAGAGTTGCTATGTAACTGCTGGAGGTGAAAACAACTGTGAGCTAACATGTTCATGGAATCATGTTAAGGATGATAAATGAGATGTTGAGTTTTTTGCACCAGTCTCCAATGCTAATCCACACTACAGCTCATTATTCTTTTTTATTATATATATTTTCCTTATAGTACATATATTATATTTCCTTATGTTATGTATATACTGTATATTCTTTAATTTTCTTCTTTCAGGTGTAATGAAAATAATAAGACTAATTCATCAATAGAATAATTAAAACCTTTTGGCTGTTTTTTTTTTTTTTTTTTTTTTTTTAGCAAAATCACTTCTTAACATTAAGAATACTGGAATAAAACAGAGAAAAATAACTTTTAGACACCGTAAACTTTTAACATACTGATATCTTACAATGCATAATATAGTATGTTAAATATGTTACACATAGACTACTGTTGCTGTTGCTTCAAATTCATCTTAATTTTTAGAAGCTCTGCAGTGAACCTGACACATCATCGGTGCTCCACTATGTATCTGTGATGGCTTTACAATCTCAATGACTCAACATGAGACCAAAAACATATGAACAGTATGCTAAATGTACAACTTCTTTCAAAGGAAAACCGCAATAAACCATTATTATTTTTCACCAACTTTCTCAATAAAACCCTCAGGATAAGTACAATATAGTTCAAAATATCTAATAAGAAAAATCTTCAGATGTGCAAAAAACATGAAAATCTGTTTATATATATTTTTATAACACATGGGAATGTTACACAATAGAGGTGGGTTTCCATTAGGCGTGCTGTTGTTTATTTTTTACTTTTCCAAACTGGAACAGTCTCACCTGGTTTACTGCAAAATAGATTGATTTTACAGTTTCATTCTGCAAATTGGAAAAGCAGTGAGCAGTACATATTGAGCATGTGTGTAAGGCTCAGCAAATGGACCTACACTTACCAATGTCAACATTTTCAGTTTTGGTTTACTTTCCAGCAGCTCTGATGGGATAAACTAGCTGAGCTTTCCTCCGGCTAGATGTCGCTTTTCTAGGTCAGGTGAAAATAATAACAATAGGGAAAGGTGATCCTAACGTACAAAATGGTGCACGACCAGCTGAATCTCTCATCATGAACCTACACTGAGGCCAGCCAAGAGGGTCAACATACACACTAACACACACACACACACACACACCAGCTCTGAGTATATGTGTAATTAGGCCTCCCTGGCAGAGACTTTGTGGATGAGAGGAAGACCAACGCTGGCTGGAGAAGAGGGATCAGAAAGAAGCTTCCCAGTGCCGTCCTTAGGGCTCATGGCTGGGGGTCCACGTTGGGGGGTGTACACCTGTGCATGTGTCATCGCAACTGCTGTCTCTGAGTTATGAAGTTATTTCTGGATGAACCATGAGAGGAAATTGCCTTCAAGAACCAGCAAAGACTTTGTAGGGGATGGTTCACTTTTGTGTGCGTGCGTGGCACAACACCAAATCCTCTGAAATCCACCCTCGTTCACTTTCTCCTTTTCCCCGTTTGTTTCCCTCGCAGTCCTGACACACTCACTAGTCCAGGCAGCAGGGTCTCCTCCAAAGTGCTGACTCCATCCACGAGGAATGCATGAGCTGGATGCTGACACACACACACACGCACACACAAAAGGCACAAATAAGCGTGCACGCCAACACAAATGGACGAAGGCGCACACGCGGGCACACATTCACACAGCTGCCTGTGGATATCTGGCAGCAGCAGGTGGTTTCAAAACTCTTACTGGAATCGCAGTCACCAAGGCCGCCCAGCTTGTTTCACTAATGTTCGTTAAAGGCGACCACAACAGAACTGGTTTAACCGTTCAGATTTAACCTGGCTTGATTCAGACAGCCACAGTTCCCTAAAACTCCATGTGGGAGGACATAAGAGTGCCTGTACACTCATGCACCACCAATGCAGTCTTGAGAACAGCAGAGCTGCCACAGTTAATTGATTAAGTGCTTCTCCACCATATTAAATGTGAGGATTTGTCGCTTCTTCTTTGTGATTTGTGTTAATATTTTAAGGGTCTTTGGCTTCAGACTCTCTCTTGCACAAGAGAGGAGGCTTGAAGATTCTTTGGACTGTTATTCATCAAAATGCTCATTAGATAAATTTATAATCAAAATAATCATTAGGCAGTTGATAAGAGAGCTGACACATCACATCGTCCATGCAGAGGATGGCCTTTGGCTTCCACTCAGCGTGTATTCAGCCTGTCACCTCATGCATGCTGGGATGGGCTCCAACTTGGCTAGTGACCCTGAGCAGAATGGATAGAGCCATTGGCTCAGTTCAGACGTGCACTGCAGACGCATTGACATCTGTGATGCCTGAACTGAAATGGATCCACA
The DNA here is from genome assembly GCA_001698575.1 of Mola mola. Lineage (NCBI taxonomy): Eukaryota > Metazoa > Chordata > Actinopteri > Tetraodontiformes > Molidae > Mola > Mola mola. Next base: position 16,662,270 of record KV751319.1, read on the forward strand.
CACTGGATTCAAACTGGGACCATTTCACCGCCGGTGGAATTTCGATTTTAACTTGGCTTCTTTGTCCTCCCCCTCCTGCATGTGGTAAAACTGGTCGCCGGTGGAATTTCGATTTTAACTTGGCTTTGATCTGGTCGTTGGCTTCTTTGTCCTCCCCCTCCTGCATGTGGTAAAACTGGGTCACGGACTTTTCACCTTTTCATGGGTTTCTGGTAAAACTTTGTGGTGAAGAACATTTCTTAACATATGGTGCTCATATTTGTACTTACACAGAGCTTGTAAATATGCTTTAGTGGGATAATACAGTATTTAATAACGGGTCCTTGTTGCCAAAATAGACTCAGGCACTGTTTTCTGACTTGCAGGTCAGGATAAATTTAATTCTAAAACAGACAATTCAGGGGGTTTCTCCATCAATTCCCATTTACCATAGGCTAAAAACAAAACCTCCTTTTGTCTGGGACACCTGTCTAAAATGTAACTAAACGTAACGGGTGCGAGAGTGAACCCAAGAAAAATACAGATCGGCAATCAGGAAGCCTGTTCGGCAAGCACAGTCTACGTTGAGAACGGGAACGGAGTCTCCGGATAGGACGTCCGGGCAGACTGCAGGTAGGTGTAAAATTCAGAGACAGAAGGCAGGTCAGGTAACAGGAGATCCATCCGGGAAAGCGTGCTGGAAGGTAGTGTATGACGCGACGACGATCTGGCAGAGGGTGTGTGTGTGCGTGGAAGAGCTGGTTAAGAGGAGGCTGGGTGATTGGTTGCAGGTGGGAGGAACAGGTGAGACTGATGATGCTGATTAGGGCAGGCAGGTAGAGCGGGTTGGTAGAGGGGAAAACCAGGAGTGGATTGTGACACTAAGGCCCAACATTCACTTAAATATGATAAAGTATATAAAATATACAACAAATAGAAGAAATAAATATAATATAAAACAGCTATAAAAGATACCTCAGTTGCAATCTGGAAAAATTCTGCCCAAGAAAATAATTTGAAAAGTAGCCACCTGTTTTGACCTTGACCTACGACCTATGAAGCCCAAAATTGCATCAGCTGAAGCCAAGGCTCATAATAGCTCCTTGGTGGAGGTATAAAAAGATGGGTTAGAAATGGACACGGTTGGATTAAAAAATAATCAAATATTGGTCAACACTGGCTTTACCCACTGACTTTAATTATGTACAAAATAAATGTAAATATGAATCCACAATGTGCTCATTTTATTCATATGTCCCCCCAGCACTAAGCACATACTAGACGTACCTGCATGAACAGAAATATACTGTGACATTCAGGAAGAAGACGCAGCATGTCTGCTGTCCTACATACTGTAACTCTTGACTCTACACATTCAAACGTCTCAGTTTTCCTCTCCATATCCTCTATCTTTCCTTCTTTAAAATAGAACCTACTGTACCGAGTTTGGCTTCAGCTGCCAAGCACACCGCAGCATTATCCTCTTTCAGTCAATGAGCAGCGGGACAGGTGTACAGAGATCCCACACTAGAGCTGCCACTTGTACCTGCCAAAGCCAAGCACCAGCGGGATTCAAAGGGGTCGTTGTCACTCTCATTTATAGCGACTGTGCCCTGTGATCAAAGTATTGCCTGCGTGATTGAACCTGGGCCAAGCAGTAGAGAGTTCATGCTATCCTGCTTTATGCTGCTGTCAAAATCACCTGGACACAAAATCACACCAGCACATTTCACCAAAAAAAATCAGCCACTGATCTGCTGTGTGTTTGTGGTGTTTGTAGCATAAACACGTTAAAAACAATCAGATTATTCATGGCGGTGACTCACAGAGTAGTTAAGACCCCACCTCTCATTCAGCAACACGCTGCCATTAAAGTCATGACGCAGAGGAAGCAGATGAGGGAAATAGGTGTGTCTGGCACTCCTCGTTACGCATGCACGTGCCCCGGATTCCCCTCAGCGACGGGGGATTTGTGATTATTAATGACCTGCCCCTGCCCAGGTCCGAACTGGGTTTGGCTGGTGGAGATGAGTAAAGATAGTAAAGGGAGCAATCCAAGAGTGACTTGGAGGACTAGAATGCTTTCCTGAATGTGCTTGACTGCAGAGTTGCGCTGACTGTTGTGCCCCTGCTTTAGGCCTGTCCCGGCAGCACCTGCTGAGCTTTCTGGCAGTAGTCAAGTGTGTATTTACCTGTCAATGAGTGCCAGAAGCAGGATGAAGAAAACACTGGTGCAGGAGTCTAAATGATTTGGATCCTCAACAAAACCTCATAAAAATATAAGAGCATTTCAAACAGTAATCTTGTCCTTTAGTAGTCGTCAGTAAGTTCTTTTCAAAGTCTTGGCACCATTGGTGCCATCCATGTCGTGTCAGCACTTGTATTTGGCATGGCTGCCTTTGCGTGACGCAGAGTTTGTAACATATTTTTGAGATGTTCTGAGTATTTTAAATGATCTGCGGCTTTATTTGACCAGAGAGAAGTTAATTCACTTAACTACATAATAGCTTAGAATTCAATATTTTTCAAATCTGCCATCTGGCAACAATGAACGGAACAATTTAAATAATACTAAGATACTTTCAGAGGATTCAGGGACCACATGTGTTGCCAAAAGTGAAAAATTGGAACAGTACAAAGGCACATTTGAAACACAGTTAAACTATTCGGAGATCGTTTCTGTTCAGTACCGCTGCATTCTGTGGTTCATGTTGGGAGAGACCTATCCACTGGGTTGGTATTGGGCCGGTGTCCAAATGCTTCTGAGCATTGGAGTAATGACTAATGCCACCCACTGGACTTAAATTAAAGGTGTGCTTGTCTGTTGAAATATGAAAAGATGAATGCAGAATATTTTGCCAGCTCTGTGCGTGTCATGATGAAACGAAGGCGATGAGTCGGGCCATTACGGTTCAGTTCGGCTCGGTATGGTTCACATTTTTTTGCGTTTCCATTGCAAGAAGCTGTGATTGGTACCCTTAAATAGTGACCTGTACCATGCCTGTTTCGCTTGGGGTACCAAGCAAGGTCTCCTGTCGGCGTGCGGTCTTTTCTCAAACAGATCCTGTCTACTCTGTGTGATAAACAGCCTCATGCTGACAAGAAACCGGAGGAAATGCCGGATGTCCTCCATTGTTTCCTTCCTTTATTTTTACAGTTTCTTCATCGACTTTATTAGAGGGATACACTGTGTCGCATCTCTATGATGTCACGCTACTTCTGTATCTGGCGTGGTCAGGCGACGACGCCCACTAGATAATGGTACGGTTGACAGTGGAAACACACGCCTGTAGTGAACTTACCATTCCCAAGTGTGCTGAACTGAACTGAACTGTTGGAAACGTGGCTTAAGTTCAACTTTTTCATCGTTTGGCTCCTTTGCAACGAGCCAGAGTCTGGTGAAGAAGGACAATACATCTCCACACAAACACACAGAAATGGATGCCAGAGTGCCAGTTTTACACAACGTTTTACCTTTACTTTTAGCAAATGTTTTTAAAATGATAAAGGTAAAAAATGTGTGCTGTCCATCCATCTACTATATCCCTAACATTATTTTAGGACGACAAAACCATCTTGCCCAATACATGACAGATATATTCCATCCCATATTTGCCTATAATGCAGTCCTGTGGGACAGAATGGAACATGGGAGGTTCGACCAATATTTTAGTTAGATTTCAATGAAGTCACTTAAATCTAATATTGTACGATAGAATGGATTAGTGGTTGTACCAGTGCCTGGATTGTGGCTGTCTGCGGATTGAATCTCGGTCTGCCCAAAGACTTTACTTGACTTGGTTGTGGCTGATAATTACAGCTACCGTTTAGCAGCATATACAGCCTGGTTGTTCTCTGCATCCAAGGTTTATGTGGGAGAAGCATCCATACTCCTCCCACAAAGATATGCAACCACAGGGAACCCCCAAAGACACAGGAAGAAAATGCAAACATCTCACAGAAAGGCGCTGAATCCAAATTCAGATCTTTCTGCAAGGTGAAAGTGCTTCTCACTGTGCTGCTGTGCAGCCCTAAATTTTTTCTTAATAAGTTACCTCCCAGACACATTACATGCCACAGGAAGACTTTATAGACTCACTTAGTTTCTTCTTCGACATTTTTCATCTGTTTAGTGACTCACAGTCACTCAAATATCGATATACTGCATTAGTCCTGTCTACGCAGAGCAGCATGAACCAGCCTACGTAGCCCCATGTGAAACTGAAGAATGAAGTGTAGTGGAGATGGTGGAGAAATATTTGCTTGTGTGTGCTTTTGAGTTACGCGCTGTAAGCTGATGTGTTTGTATTGTTTGCTTCTGGCCCAAATTCAAAACAGGATCTTTGAGGCGAAAGCCAACGAGAGGGAAATGTTACAATTAGATGTTGCAATTTAGCTCTGTGTGACTTTCCAGAGCTTGTGGACCAGAGTTTTTCCTCAGTTTCACAAGGAATCTGCTTTCCAAATACAGTTTGTAGAGCAGCAACATTGGCTGCAGTTCAGGGAAATCCATCATTGTTTTTACTAAACATCTCAGCCCGCTTGGCTACGGAAGTGTGGGGAAATGAGAATGTGCAATTAAACAACCCTCGTTGGAATGTTTCATTTGCGTCCCTTGACTTCCTCACTGAGGTGGAGTGTTTGGTTTTGGATTTTTCAGTCGAACTCATGCTATAAAAACAAATGTTCCCCAGAAACTTCCCAACAAATAAAATACAGAATATATAAACCAAATCGAAGCAGGGGAACTCTCATGTTTGCGTACTGTATATTCAGTTAGTTTGCAATGACTGGGTGGTGTTCTGCTCATTGTCAGCTGTGTGCAGCTAAATAAGCTCTTAAGTGCAACATGTAGTCACTGCAGCTCTGTATGCGTGCAGTTTATTTTAACAAGAACTGGAACAGATTTTGTAAATGCATTTAGCGCTGTGAGTATTTAGCACGTCCAACCACTAATCCTGACTTCTGTGCTCCTGCAAAGTAAATGAGTCACAATCACCAATTCCATTGCCCGTCCTTTAAAAGAGCGCCAACCCTGTGAGATTATAATGAGAAATAACAATGAGCAGAGAGAATCAAGAGGGTGCCAGTCAGCCGGACACGTTCTGCATCAGCACCTTGACAGTTTTTCATTTCTATTCCCTCTGGTTGGAAGTAAATGCTGACTCACCCTGACATGACTGCAGGAGTCTACCACACACATGCACAAACATATGAACATACACACAGCTGTGTCTCCATCACTTGTGCAGAGACATTGCATAGACATTCATTTCCTGAGACCTTACCTTTAACATAACCATTTGCCTAACCCGAAACCACATCAGTATTTGGTCCCCATAACAATGGAGAGTCCCCACATTGTGGCTGTGTTGACAGATTTATGTCTTCATAATACACACCAATGCACCCCAAGAAACCAACCCAACCTTTTGGTACAGGAAGACAAACTTTGGTCAATGTGAGGAACAATCAATAAAGAGAGTGGTGA
>KV751319.1:16668057-16711533 GCA_001698575.1 Mola mola
TCACTCCCAGTCTGCATCTCCAGTCTCTAAGCTAACAAGTGCCTCCCTGCAGAAACGCCGAGCTGAAGCAGAAGGCCTCTTCACGAGGCATAAAATCTGTAGTCACTATGTTCCAAATCACCCCCGAAAAATACATTCAAGGTCTTAGTTTGTGGAAAACCACAGAGAGAAATTTAGAGACTCGTTGGCTGTTAAAATTAGGAGTTGTTGAGAGTATTAGGCGATGAGTGCAAAACAAGTGCCTCCCTGCAGAAACGCCGAGCTGAAGCAGAAGGCCTCTTCACGAGGCATAAAATCTGTAGTCACTATGTTCCAAATCACCCCCGAAAAATACATTCAAGGTCTTAGTTTGTGGAAAACCACAGAGAGAAATTTAGAGACTCGTTGGCTGTTAAAATTAGGAGTTGTTGAGAGTATTAGGCGATGAGTGCAACTCTGTTTTGTCATGAGTTGGACCCATTTATTGGCTCCTTTAGGTGATGTTGCTGTTTTTCTGTTAGAATTATGGCTCTCCAAAGATACACATTAAAGTTGTTATGGGTCTGCACAGAGGGAGGATCACAGTGGAGCTGAGGCGCACACATTTTCCACAACATCACGTCACGCAGATGTAAGTGTCAAGCTCAGTGGCCGATCCAACTCCTGTTCGCAGCAGAAAATGAGAAATGAAGAAATTCATGTTTCTCTTGTTTTTTATGCTTCAGTCACACTGGCAATGCAAACAGGAAGTCTGTCAGCCTCTGGGCTTCTGCAATTCTCATGGCAGCGGTTCCCATCAACACAGGTTGTGACCTCCTCCCCTTTCACCTCTGACCCAAATGCCCCTTTCACCCATCGGAGCCTGTCAGGAGATAAAGTCTCAAAATGAAATGCATATATACAAACAGACACAGACGTTTTTGTTGTCTGTCAACCTTCCTTAACTTAGGAATTGGAAATTAATTAGATTAATTTAAATAGTTGACATGAAATAAAAATACCTGTAGACACTGAACAAATATGGCAGAACAAAACTGACTAGAGTCGGACTGACTGTTGGACAGTAGGACAGCACCAGATTGGCACGCGTCCAGAGGCCCTCGGTGGGGGATGGCGGCAAAGACTCTCAAATGGTTTTTAATTGGATGCGGCTTTTGTTTCATCTCACAAAGCTCCTACTGTGCTGCCTCTCCCCTCTCAGCCTCGACACTCTCTTCTGACCTATTAGAGGTCCAGGCAGCCCATAAGGCCAGAGGTCAGTGTCTAAAGGCTTCATAATGTGTGGATTGTTGTGCTGGGGCAAGCAACGGGAATGCAGTGACCACTCTCTGATACAAACAGGAGCTTTGTGAGGGGAGTGAGGACGAGAAGACAAAGTGCTTCTGAAGCGACACACCATAGCTAAGACATGTTTGTTACTCCGAGTGAACTGGAGATGTCAGGTTACGCAACAGAAAAGTCTGTTTTCTTAGTCTGGAGCTGAGGATTATTATCTCTCCCATCAGTCAGACCTGCGAGTCCTTGTGCGTCAGTGCAGGCTGAAGTTAAATGAAGCATTTGTAATAAAACAGACGTAAAGTAATGCAACTCAATTTGCAGAATGGTGAAATCGGAGTCTGTGCACGAGAGTGGGACTGGGAGCGTCAGCTGTGATCACATGGCGGATGAGCTGCAGACAATTAATTGTGGAAGTAGTATTGTAGAAATGAAGAATAAGCAGCAAAATGCATCATTTCTTAGTTTTCAGTTGTTGAAGATGGTTTTTGAGCAATGTAAGCAATGAGCAATTTTAATGTAAGTGCAGCTGACCCTCCCATTCACGTTTACCTTAACCTAAGTAACGGGATAGAGTTTGATATTAAAGAATTTGCAGTGCAAACAGTAGAGGGGAATGTGTTGTTGTTAGGTATTATGGTTTATTTGTGCAGGTGTGCTGTTTGAGGGATCAGCGTAGTATCTAATCTTTCATAAGAAATTCACTGATCAGCCATAACATGAAGACCGCTGACATTTGAAGTGAATAACATTGATCATCTCTCTACATCTCGCAACAGTGCAAAGTTCTGCTGTGAAACTCTAGACCCTTGCATTCATGTGGGTACCACTTGACACAGATCATTTGCCCCAAACACCCTTGAAGACCAAGCATACCATAGCGTGGTGCCTGCACAAGCCAATGACAGTGGGTCCCCCAGTAGGACACTGCATGCTGGGACACCACAAAGACTGCTCGGGAACTGCCAAAGGAATGTGACAAAGAATGTAAGATGTGGGCTCAAAATTCCGCAGATCCAAATTTGATTGAGCATCCACGGGATGTGCATGAAACACATAACATGTAACCGACTTGGTTTTTACCTGTCCTGTCACATGACCTCTGGGGTGTGTACCTGTGGTCTTGTGGTATCTAGCACTACAGTGTTGGTGGCAGATTCTTTGAGTACTGTGGGTTAAAGGGGGGGATCTCCATGGATCATAATTTTTAGGACACACAATAAGAAGCTCCCAGAGTTCATGGAAAATATTCCTTCCTTCAAAGCGGGTGGCCAGCCTGAGAGTGTGGGATGAAAGTTTAGACGACTGTTGACTGAGTGGTTTCTCTTATATCCTGAAGTTTCATCTCACCACCTGTGTTGATCCTGCAACAGTTCATTCATATAAACACGCACACACGACTGACCAACCAAACATCAAATCAAAAATCAAATCAAATGTTATTTGTATAGCCCAAAATCACAAATTGCAAATCTTTTCACTGGGCTTTTATAAACTGTACAGATGTGATGTGACACCCTCTGCCCTTAGACCCTCAAACCGGGTGAGGAAAACTAAAAAATCCCTAAACAGGGAAAAATAAGAAACCTCAGGAAAAACCACAGAGGAAGGGTACCTCTTACTAAGATGGACGGACGTGCAATAGATGTCCCTTGTACAGCACATAACAACATGACAATAACAGATAAGTGAGAATGTAAGACATTCATGAGTTCAAGGGTATGTGAGATCTATAAATCCAGAGTTATGTGAACTCTATTGATCCAGAGGGAGGTGTAGTCTATTGGTCCAGGCGTTGTTGTAGTCCATGTATCCAGATTTGCGCTGGGCAATCCAGCCGAGGATCCAAGTCACAAGATCTCCTGTTGTAATATGGGCAGCGGGTGCCATGATGATCCATAGCAGCTCCAACTGCCAAGTAGAAAACCTGCAAGATGATGAAGCACAAAGACTCTGGGGATGAAATAAAATTAATATATAATATAATATAAAGTTTAAATGTTTTGTTACAATAGGGTCATTGAGAGGAGCAGAGATAGAGAGTCAGAGGGGGAAGAAGAGAGAGGAGTTAAGTATATCAGGGAAAGTTCCCCTGGCAACCTAAGCCTATAGCGGCATACATAACTAGGGGCTAGATAGGCCGGCCCTAACCATAAGCTTTCTCAAAAAAGAAAAGTTTTAAGCCTATTCTTAAAAGCAGAGAGTGTGTCTGCCTCCCACACTGACATTAGAAGATGGTTCCACAGGAGAGGAGCTTGATAGCTGAAGGCTCTGCCTCCCATTCTACTTTCGGAGATTATGGGGACCACCAGTAACCCAGCATCCTGGGAGCATACGGTTCTATTTGGGTGATAGCGTACCATGAACTCTTTAAGATATGATTGTGCCTGACCATTAATAGCTTTGTAGGTGAGGATAAGAATTTAAAATTCTACTGTGGATTTAACAGGAAGCCAGTGCAGATAAACCAACAAACATCTGACTGCAATCTCCAAAGGTCATAAAGATCTAAGACTTCACTCGGCAGGGCTTGCAAAGGCATTTCTTCAAAGGTCTCCGAGTAGAGTGGAGGAGTGTGTGTGTGAGACCCAGGCGCTGATGCTTCTCCTCAGTGTTTGACTTCACACAATGACCACTAGCCTGCGACTTCACCCCTCTAAAGCCCATTAGAAAAAGGTACATTACAGAAACTTGGAGTGTTACTGCAGGCCCACAGGAAGGAGGAAAAGGGATGAGTTGGTCTTCCCGTAACTCCCTCAGAAAAGCCATGACAACCTACTTCATGTGATTTCTCTACTTTTAACCAAGCTTGACTCACACTTTTAGCACATTTTGGTACGTCCCATGATACGCATTATCTAATAACTCTAAATCACATTTCCTCAGGTATGTCTAAGCACGGCTATAACTGCTCCCCCGTGACTCGGTGACTGGGGAAGTCATGAGTTATGATTTTGCATAGCGCTCTCTTCTTCAGCTCTGGACATTAAGTTAGCTGCTTTAAAAACAGAGCTGGTATTCTTGTCTCAATCATCTGCATTGACTTGCGTATGACCAGATAGGTAGTCATTGGGGGAACCAAGTTTGTGTGGGTTCGAGTGTGTAAATGTGTTAATTTTCAGTCACATTCTGGCTCATTAAGGGTGCTATGTGGAGTATTCCTCAAGGCATTTTAACACAGCTCTTGTGTAAATTGGTCAGAGGATGGCTCTGCCTCAGCGCTCAGACCTCAGTTCTGTTTGCTCTCCTTGCACTGACTTAATATCCAAACCCAGTTTGCTCATAACTTGAAGAACAGGAGAAGGATTGAGGAGAAAAATCGGCAAGGGTAACAGAGGGTGCCATGTGCTCATTTAATTCACAGGAAGAGTGGGGAAATTTTCCTCACAGGTATAACACAAATGCCCACAGTATAAATGTAAACATTACATGTGATTTCAACTGGGAAATAGCAGGAAACAGCAAAGCAGGGGTGATGTTTCGGCTGTAAAAAGTGGGCAATGAGGTGGGAAGAAGGTTGACCAATGAAGCAACCAAGAGAGAACAGGTTTGAATTTGGTCGAAGTATCATTTAATGTGATATCAAGGAATTATTCATAATCATAAATATCATTATATCATAATGAACAAAGCAGCAGTATATGACATCACAAGCATGAGCAAAAATGAGCACTTTAACATACAGTTGCTTGATAAAAACTAGCGAAAATGACAGAAACCATCTTGAAAAATTAATTATATCACCGAAAATCACCCCAGCATTCAGCATGAAAAGTTCATGCTTCATTTTTTGGGTAGATATCCATGAAATCTGGAGCTGATTGGTTTTCCAGCAATTTTTCCTACATCTGGGTCCATCCCCGCTGGCATTTTTTATCAAATTAAAACATAATAACTATTTTCAATCACATCTCCGTCTATCATCTATCATCCACAACAAATTGGCATGCAGATTGATCAGATCATGTACTGTCATGGTGACACCCTGACATGTCTCCTGCCTTGTTTTTGGTTTTGTGTGTACATCAGTGATTTTTGGAGATTTACTCTTGCAGTCTTTTGTTGACAAATTGACTAGATTTAAGTTTCTTATTAGGTTGACCCAAGTCCTTCCTGAAACAATTAAAGAATTGGGGCTTATGAGCAATACTGCACCCCACCACCAGAGGGTGATTGAGATGCTTTGGTTTCACATCTGGGCAGCTCTCCTTTCGTTTTCTTTATATGAAAAAGCAAAAGTTTGACATTTTTGGAACCAATCTTATTAACTTTCTTGCCAAGCATCTAATATAAATACATAAATTAAAAAAAAACATTTTGTTTTATTCAACAAAATTACAAGTTATAGACGTTATGTTAGCTGTCTTGCTTAAACCGCTGAGAAGAATTTGTGAATTTCCTTTAAAAGCAGGGTCATGATTTCTGGAAGAAGAAATTACTAGTGAGCTTTTCAAATTTGTTGGATCTTCACAGGTAAAGTTCTGTCAAGTTCCATTGTGATTGTCAGAATGGAGATCTTTATGCCTCATATCTCTAAAATATGAAGTCAGCCAAAACAAGCCACTGCAGATAGATAAATACCACTGCAGGTAAGAGGAAAAATATGTATTTTTAACTTTAACCAGCTAATTTAAGAGCCCAGCCATTTTACCCCTAGACAGAGCCAGGACCAGATACTTGCCAGAATAATTAGAGGCATCCAAAGAATTTATGGCCACTGTATTGACTGACATACATGTATAAGAGTCAGGAACTGCAATAACACAGAGACTTTTTGCTATCAGTTATTTCTAACTGGGTCAAGGTTCTTTTGTCAGGCCATCCAAGAGACAGATCTCACAAAATTGAAAAAAAAATGAAATAAATATCAAATTTTTGGACTGTTTTGTGTGTGTGAGTGTGTGTGTATCAGAGAGAGAGAGAGAGAGAGAAAGAGAGAAACGGGAAAGAATGTTGTGACCCTTGGCACAAATATTAATGAATGTGCACACATGCACACACAGAAATACATAATTTGGTCCCAGAGGTGCAGAGTACAGAACCAGAGCAGAGCCTGACAGGAGATCGTCTGTGCTTTCAGGGAGGGAACATGGCTCCCAGCACGGTCGTATGGATGGAATACAGGTAAAATAGTGGTCCACAGAGAGCTGATGAGTGGAGGATCTGGGACCAGACGCAGAAGCAGGAGGCCTGAAGGGATGAAAACCATGGAAGGAAATTGAAGCAAAGAGTGTCATCATGTCATAAAAACTTAATTTTGCAGGTGTCACAAAGTTTTTGTGTAGGATCTCAGTCATCCAAGTTGAGGTCTTAAGTCTTAAGTGCTTTAGTTGAAGGCATCTGGCTTTCTTTTTGTTTTTGAAATGGAACGAGAAACTCGGAAATTCTTAACTTCAAAACCATAAAGAAGTCCAGATGCCTTCAACTGATCACTTGAGACCAGGTGTCACAGACAAATTAAACCAAAATGTAATTTTTTTTTTCAACCAGCCACTCAAATTGCATCTGAACTGTACATATAAGGAAAAAAAATACTTTTTTTAAAACTCTGTAGGTTCATGACTGTACCAGCTTAGTTTAACACAAAGAGTCAAAATGGGAAAAGAGCGAGCTTGGCCCTGTCAGACTGTGACTGAATCCACCTATTAGCCCCCCTAGGGCACCATTCAGATAACATCAGGCATTGCCCCAGTTAGTGTGGGCTTGTGTGGTTGTGTAAAAGGGCATAATTTAGTCTGTGAACTCTGCCTGGATTGCTTCCAGGTTTTGCCTCCTTGCCTGGGAGCAACAACTCTCCCAGATAGTCCTTCTGTATCCACAACCAGCTTTGCAGTATTTCTCCTCCCCTGTGATGTTGTTCAAGCTCATTACGGTAGGAAGTCACAACTCATTGAGCTTTGCCATTCTGCTTCTTCTCCTTGTTTGGTGGGTTTCCAGTATTTGTGCACATTAAACAAGATATAAAGTGTTACTTTCTTACCTCAACTCCCTTTCTTCTTACTCTTACTTGGACTGTTTAAAGTACAACGAATTCAGTTATCTTCTTCATTTCTGTTGACTCCATTTATACGAGTCTTTCATGCGACGTTTGCTGCCACGCAGGAGAGTTTTCCCATATGTATTCCCAGATTGTTTCTATGGATTCACAACAACACGATCCTGACGTGCATGAGCGTGTGATGACACCGTAACACAGGGCTTGAAAGCCAACTATATGAGAGAAAGGAGCCGGCAGGGAGAACCTACATGGAACGACATGTTGAAGCTGGTCATCATCACGAGCTGATCTTGATTTCCTCGGGTCCACCCCGATGGACCTGGAACAGCAAAGAGCATTGCCTGCCAGTTTTGTGTTTACATCTGCAGTCATTTCACAGAGAAGATCGAATCAGAGCCAGATTTTGTGTTTTTATTTATTTATTTATTCTTAATTCTTTCAACATAGTGTTCCCAGTTTGACGCACCAGGGTCTAATTATCGTCCACGCCTGCCCGTCTTCATCCAATATGGCATCACCACCCACCACCGGGTACAACGAACTCGGACAGCTTGTGTTACAATGGCACCATGAGCTCTTACGGCCTCGAGTCAAGCTCACAAAATGCTGGCTACAGTAATTCATACTGTTTAACAGGATTTAACTTGTTTCTCCCTCAGGAGGTTTTGGTTAACTGTGGTATCTTGCCTCTTTCGGTAAGTCACAATGTTCATGTTCAGTTTTGAAGTATTTTGGGACTTATACCCATTTCACACTGGACAATAAGGCCCAGAAAACCCACTTGCACCTGGCGTTGCCCTTAGTAGGAACACGTACAATAGGCATTCATTCCCAGGTTCGTTACCTTCAGCTGTGATTGGCGGTGATGGAAACACCTCGGCCCTTAGACCAGGACAAGTCAAGATCCTAGAGTGGCCCTCTTCTACTGAGAATTTCCGGTTGGAGCTCAAAGTTAAGGTCCATGATTTAAACAATATTAATGTTTGGCTGGAGAAATTTTCCATGGAGAAATGACAATAGGAGGGCCACACAAGTTAGGAACTATCTAACTGGTTTCTGTGAGTTGCAAGTCAGAAAGGTTACAATATTGAGAACTGATTGTCACGGTTGCTCGACTGGGACTGAACAGATACAGTGAAGGGGCCCTGCCCAACGTCACAGGTGGCGATCATTAGTTTTCTCACTGCATACACACATATGGCTCAAATGGTTTCAGGTGAAAGGGTTTCATTATGAAAATGTGAAATGTTGTACCTAAAATAAGAAATAAAATTGGCATTTTTGTTTAAAAAGTTAATAATTATTTTGGCTAAAACAAAAATTTGGTGTTAGACAGCCAATAATATGAACCTTTTCATTTTGTTTAAGCACACTACAACGTAATCACCACATTTTATGGAGATTTTGCTTTTGTTTGTTCTGTCTTTTGGTAATGTTCATTTCCTTTGATGAGTTGCTGATAGACATCACTGTATGTTGTTGCATTGCTGCTAAGTGGCCTTGTGATGGCTGGTTCTGGGCTTTGGCTGCTCTGTGAGTGTGCTGCCCAGAGGAAGTTCCCACTGCTGTGGCTATCAGAGCGGAAAATGAGTGTTTGTCATCCACTTTAGTCTCTCTCTCCATCTGCCTCTAACACACACTAACACACAGTTTTACACAGACCATGGATTGGTGCCTCGCATCCCTTTTCCCACAGCACAAGAGGCCGAGCAGGGATCTAACTGTTTAATTGAGCCTGAGGTGCTGGGTTATTCTAGCTGCTGTTTTCGGAAAAAGGCTCAAATATGCAAATTCTTCCATGAGAAAGTTTTTCTTGCTGTAAACATGTCAAAAACATGCCAAAATCAGAACATATTACACCTTTGAAAAAAGTGGACCATGCATGATTTTTGTCTATGTTTTAGAGTTGATCCTATGGTTAAGAAAACCTTAATGATGCTAGTAGTACCTCCAGCTACTCAGAGCTACTAGAGGTTTATAAGAAATCCGAGTCCAGGTAACCGTTTGGAAAAAAAAACCAGAAAAAAAAACAAGTATGAAGGAAACCCTTGCAAATGCAAAAAAAAAAAAATGTTTCCATTGCCTCAATTATGGAGGTGCAATTAACTCTTGAAACTGCAAATGGCTGTTTTAAGTTGTCACAAGCAGTAAACTGAAATAGTATTGAAACAAAACGCTGACAGCATGTGGACTGTTGTGAAAGGACCGAATGTGGCGATAGGCCTGGACTGGACTGATCCCAGGCCTGAATTAGCCATGTGTGTAGGAGTGCAGTAAGTGTGCACATGGCTCCGCGCTGTGGGAGAAGCACTTGCTCAATATGCTGTTTAGCATTAAGATTTTTTTATTCATTATTATTTTTTCTGTCTCTTCTTTTATTTCCGTTCAGAAAGAGAGTGATGAAAGAAATAGCCAGAGGCAATAGGTGACTTGATGAAGAAAAGGGTCACTGTGAGCTTCATTCATGAAGCCAAAGAGAGAATGTAAATTTTGTTAAATAGGTTTTTTGGAACCTTCTTTTTTGCCGGGCTGATTAATGCAGGAGGAGGTTAATGGGGTGAAATGTTGTTTGAATCACACCAAGTACAGGAGAGAAGATGAGCAACACAGGAAAAAGAAAAGAGTCGTGTACCATCTGAGAGTGAGCGGCGGGCTGATCTGCAGGATGCATGGTGGAGCTGATTAGAGCTGACAGCCTTTAAGGAGACAAAGATCTGCTTTAGTTTATGCAGAAATAAGCTTTGTCCTCGTGGGATTATTGCATTGCCTTTATGTAAGTGTTTGCAGGTTTTTTTTTTCCCTGTGGAAACTCAGATGGTCTCTTGTGTGATCTGTTCTAAATTTAAACGGTTTAAACTTTGTTTTCTCTGTAATTGTTCCCTTTCAATCCGAGCGCAAATTATTTAAATTAGATTATCGTGTTGCATCTAAAACAAAGCAATGCTCTTCTACGAGCGTTTTGAGAGAGTGAAAACAGAAACTGGCCTGCACAAGCCGTTGTGCAAGCCTCCTGCGAGGAGTAAGGTGCAGAGGGCCTTCTAATTACAGCTTGAAAGGTTATAATATGCCTTTGATTAATCCTAGTTTCTTCATTGGTTCTTCAAATATTTACACATCAGTGTGATTATTGTCTCCTGCAGGCTTGTGTGATTCATGGGAGACTGAGAATGGGACTGTTTCCAGTGTGATCACTGTTGTGCAGGCTTTGATCATTCAGCCTGAAGTTACAGAAACTGCTGGCAGCCACCAAGAGAAGAAAACGTAAGCTCCACAGAAACTGCAGCGTCAACAGAAAAACAAAGCAGCACGTACGTACTGTAAATAAGGACGGGCAGTGGCATGTTTTGGGTTGGTCTGCGTGTGCATATTATCATTTGGATGATCCACTCAAGTTCATATCAAATGAGGGGGGGGTTGGAAACTATTGAATAAGTACCTCAGTTAACATGAGGACTGTTAGTAAGTGATTACGTGCAGTTAATTAGTGTCTTGCATTAATTAATGCACTTGACCTAGGAGTTTAATCGCTCCTGCAAACATCAGGAGATGGAGGTTTCTTGAAGGGGGACTCAAATGATCCTGATTATTTTCAGTGAGAGGCTTCAACTGATTTTGTTTGGGGCTTTATAGTTCAAAGGTCAAGGTCAGGAAAAGCTCACCCAAATTCCCCTTCGTTAGTATGGGGTCAAATTAAAACAATACTATCTCGGCCAAAACTCAAACAATCTGCTTCTAATATGTATACTCACCAACGTGAGTTTAACCTTAAAAGGTCAAAGGTCAAGGCACCAACAGGTGATTCCCAATGCAGAATTTCTTCCAATTCTGAATGAGGTATATTTGGAAAATAATTGGTAAATTCAATGCCAACTAGTATTTAACAAGAGAACTTTTTTTACAGCTATTTTAGAAAGTATAATTTAATGGAACGTAAATAAAAGGCTCAATGCCAAAAAGGCTATATTAAATGGCAGTGAAATAAAAGTATATTGGGCCATTATGACATTCTAGGCAGGTGTCCCGGACAAAAGAAGGACTGTTTGTTGGGCCTTGGCTGATGTATGCACTTTCTGAGTGCTCTTGTTTAACTTGGTGTCATTTTTTTGTGGTCATCATTTATCATTTTTCATGATTATTGTCACCTTACAAGCTTGGTCACATTATCAAAACAATGCAAGGGTCTGATGCTGGTTTTGTGCTGTTTTAAGGTGACAAATGAAAGACTCTAAATGCAGCTTTCAGAACATGAAACTAACATTATGCTGGCCCCAAGTAAAGCCCCTCTATCTAGACCCCAGCCAAGGCCCAAAATTGGATTTAAGTCTGAACATTTACCAAATGGACAGATTAGAAGTTCTCACTCAAGGGCAAAATGTGGTCCTTATTTTATATTCCTTGTGGATTTAATTTAACTTGTTGACATCTTTTATTGTGCTTTTCTCTAAATTTTATTTTCAGACACATTGCATTTGTTGTAATCCAAATGTAAATATTGCTCTACAAGGAAAGGCTGTAATATTAATGGAGTTATTACATTATCCGAGTTTCCAAGACAGCAACTATACCTGGATGATTTGACCGTATTAGTGCCTGTGCCAAAATGACATTTTGAACATTTGAATAATTGCTGTTTAAGTTTTCATTTTAGAATATGTTTCTGTGATTTACCACTGGTGCTTGAACATACTTTCCCTGAATCAATAAACTTCAGCCGCTGATTTATGCAGGCTGAAGAAAAGGAAAAAAATTATATATAAAAAAAAAAAAAAAAAAAAAAAAAAAAGCTGTATTAGCCAGATTAGGATCGTAGCTCAGAGAACATTCATACAGAAATCATTGGTAGTGCACCTCAGCAATGGAGAACAAAAAGCATTTTACTTATGCGTAAAGTAAAGAAAAAACTGTGGCACCAAAAAGAGGTGAGGCCTGAACGAGAGCTGGCAGGACTAGGAGGAGCGTTTTGTCCTTGTTCAGTTCAATTCCCTCGTCCATACATCGCAGGAAAAGACGAGGTGGTAAAAGGGACCTGTGGAGAAATCCCTAATCCCTAATGAGTCACAGGGTTTGTCAACACATTAACATAAATAAAGATGGATGAGGCATCTCTCTTTCGTCCTATTGAGTGATGAGAGAAGGCTGCAACACTGCGAGTCCTACACATATGCAGTTTTGAGAACCTGTGCCTCCTTATTTCTAAACGTTGTGTGGCCCCTGGGTTGTGATCAAACACACAGGCTTTGAGAGTTGTGTTCTTAAAAAAATGCCTCTCAGTTGTCGCAGTAGTTGCTGTTCCCTCAAGGACGTCATGATCTGATACTTTTTGCATGCAGCACAGCCACTGACAACATTATTCTCACTTTGTTGTCGCACCAAACATCTGTCAAATGTTCGACTTCAATGATGTTTTATCCACAATGTGGACAAAACCAAAAACATATTTTTGTTGTCGCCTGCTGCCCACACACATTCAGTGTGTTTTTACCCGTGAGCATATCTGTAAATCCTTATAAATATGTGTTTTACTCATTACACACCATTTTTATGAGTTACCTGGTGGTTAGCACAGGTGCCCAACCTCGTGCAGGACTCCACTGTGACATTCTGTCACATCCAACCCACAACCAGGAGATTTAGAAGCAGCTCGTCACGTTTAGCAGCTAACTAAAGGACAACCGGAAATGATTGCAAGCTGTGGAGACACCGCGAGCTTTGGGAGTTACTCAAGGACAGAGCGTACTGTGCCTGGACAAAGGTCAGCTTCACAACAACCTGAGATGCTGTAAGAAACGGCCCAATTTGGGGCCCTTTGCTTACTTTAAAGTCAGTATGTAAGTGAGTCAGTATGTAAAAGTGAAAAGTAGAAAATATTTATTTTCATATAAGTTAAAATATCATAATATAACGTTCAGATACATAAAACCCCAAAAAACCACCACAGCCATGGCAGAGTACATTTAAACAGATGAAATGAATAAAATAAATGGAAAGGAAAAAAAAAAGTAGTCATGTAAATGACATGGCTACAATTACAACAGTATGAACGACAATAAAATATTGCTGTGGTTGGTGGGTTTAGGATTAAATTTTCATATTTGGCTAAAAAATACAAACATATTGATTGTATTTAAATGCTGTATTTTTTTTTTTTTTTGGAGTCGGGGCACTGAAATTAAATTACGTCTTTTTCCAAGTTGTGACGGGTCTGGTAAAGCCCCTATGAAATATTCAACATGTCTTTCAAGCAATGTGCAAATTTTCCAGTCAGAGACCTTGTAAATAAAAACATACCAAAGAGGATCATGTCTGTCTCTGAAAACCTCCCCACCTTATCAGAACTTACTGCAGTGAGAATCCAGCAACTCACATCCCTCCTATAAGTCGTTGGTCAGCTCATATAACATTCTGATCATCTCTCCCAATTTCAACATATCAGTAAGTCAGAAGACGGTGGCTATAACAAATTGATTTTTATTGAAACTGTGAATGAAAACTGTTGCAGTCTGCTTACAGCCTGATTCAGTAGAGTTGCTTGGTGACTTATTACTGCTATTTACTTCTCCCATAAACATCCACATCAAAGATATATCTAATCCAAAACCACAGCAACTGTCATCATCGTACACTTTGACTCAGTGCAGCAGAAAACTGGGTTACATCGCCAACTTATAAAACTTTAATGACCCCCTCCAGTGTAACATGTCGTGTTCTCGTCGATCACAGTCCGCTCCGAAACAGTGGTGAGTGGGGCCCTTATATTATACGTATTAGGCCCCTTTGTGATCATTTCTAATTGGACTGTGTGGTATTATAAGCTTAGGCTAACCTTAGTTTTCAAGTGGATGAGGTTATGCACAGCTGAAACAACACTGGCAGCAAACAGGCTAATAGAGGGGGCACGCAGTTGAGATTAACATCTTATTTAAACAGCAGAGAGATGGGCACAACGGCATGTCATGAGAAGGCTAATGTTACTTATAACCATTTAGCAATGAGCACACAGCTGTTCCCAACATGACTATATGTATTCTCAGTAAAATGCATAATGGATTTGAAGTCTTACAGAGCTTAAAATAGCATGACATGACATAATTATCTGCCTTTCTCTGTGTTTTGTACTTACAAACCTTCATACTGCTGTTTTATTGTTACTAGCGTCATTGGCAACATAATTCTCCAATCTTAATTAGCTTATTGTTGGACAACCCCATCCATGACGCAGCTTCATGCGCTGGCCTCGGCTCGTTTGCTGCGTCCTTGTCATTTGGGTGTGTAGCAAAATCACCCAGGTATGTTTGATAGGAAAACAAACCTCTTAGAAAATGTAAATATTTCTTCCCTTCTTCTTCTTCTTAAGTCAGTTCTTCCATCACAAGTAAGTCTCTCAAGTGTTTTGTGAAAAATCCTCAAATTTGCAAGTCATGTGACTTGACTCCCCAGCTCTGGAATGTACTCATAAAATGAATTCATCACAGTGACCTCCCTCCCTTCAAAGGTATGTGGTGGTAACAATTTATGACCGAACAAATTGGATGAAAATGGGCTATTATAGTTCCTATTGAAAACACCACACGTGCGGTTAGCCAGAGGATAACACAATGCACACACTAAAAAAAACAACTTGAGCATGGTAACAAAACACTTTGGCAAGTTGATGATGGATTATTTAACCTACTTTAAATTCTTGGTATGTGCACACAAATGAATGCCTGCAAACAATTTATGATAATCAGAAAACTACATCTTCCACTGCGCTGATGTGTGCAGACACCGGCAGAGATCGAGTAACAAAGCACGCAGGGCCAAACTTCTCCTGTCCCGTCTCCTGCCAGTGCATTGTTCTCTGTGTGTAGTCTGTGATGAAAAGTATCCCCAGAAATCTGATCGTAGTCCACTTTTTGTGGAAGGCATATTGTCCAATAGCTCATAAAGCAGTTTAACATTTTTGAAAATGCGCTTTCTACCTGAGATATGAAGGTAAAGCTGGGCCCCCTGTTAGCTTAGCTTAGCGAAAAGGCAACAAAAATCTGCCTATAAAACAAATCATGTCTTTAGAGACTGAACAAAAACTGAAGTGCATTTGAATGATATTGTTCTTGGGGCAAAGAAACACACAAACATGTTTTTAAAAATGTTAAATGTTTAGAGCTGTTTCACTTGATAATTGGATATTTTATTCACTCCACAAGTTTTCTATCAAGCTTGCAGTAGACACACAAACACAATATACTTTTCCCTGAATGGAAACACAGTGGTTCAAACAAAAAAAAAAAAAAAAAAAGGAAAAACAAGAGGGACTAAATATGAGCAGTTTTGAGGAAAGGATTTATATTGTAAATAATGCAAGCGGGATTCATTTAGCTGGGATTTCACTGCAGCTTATGTTCTGTATGATCTCCATAATGAGGCCGAGATGGAGCCACACGGTAACTTGAACGAGTATTCGTGCTTCAGCTTCAACTCAAAAAACACATTTGCACGCATGACCCAAACACATGCACATCAATTTGTTGAGCACTTCTATTATGTGGAACGAAAATCCTGATTAGCACAATGTTTAGATTGATCTAATTAAGTATAATCAGAAATAGATGATGGTGTTTCAGCTGTGAAACGAGATGGATAAAAGTTAACTGAAGGAGCATTGCTCATGGTTTCCCTGTGTCATTCTCAACGTGTGTATTATGAAAAGGGCTTGTGTATGTTTCACAGATGTTCCGTTTTATTCTACTGCACTTCGGTATTTTGCTGTAATGAAAGCCACCGAACAGAAACATTTTTGGAAGATATTTGTCACAGAAATGAGATCTGAAAGAAATCTGGATACGATCGTCAAACTCTTGTTTGTTTGTACACACCAAGAGAGGCTGACCTCCATCTGATTATTAATAGAATCGGTCATGTGGTCAGAGAAAGAATTTGCGTGGATGTGTGTGTGTGTTTATGTGAAAAGGCTATCTTAATTGGGACAAAGTATTCAAGTTAACACAGCAACAATTTCAAGACAAAGCCAAAAAATAAACAAACACAGAAGGGCTTAATAGTATATTTTTACTGTTGAATGTAAGATCTCACAAAAATAGACCACTACCATTACTAGAGGTTCATTCTCCCGTCTCCCTCATGCTTTTTTTTCCCTCCCTGCCCTCACTCTCATTTGGACTCTTGATTCACAAATTACTGTTTATCTAATTCGACACAGATTGAGCAACATGACAGACTTGTGTTTTTCTACACCGTGTGTGTGTGTGTGTCCTTGTACTTGCTGCATAGTGAAAACCAAAAGAATAAATTTAGCAGACAGAGTGAGTACATTTTTGGCCTGACCTCACAACTTCAAACAACCGTTTGAGTGTTAAGACCTGGGTTGGTTTGGTTTTTGGTATGGTTAGGGTAAGTCTTGGGGGGCGAGGGAATGCATTATTTCGGTGAGTATCCTCACAAAGACAGAATTACGAGGAGGTGTGTGTGTGTGTGTGTGTGTGTGTGTGTGTGTGAGACTATGTGGCTCGACTGAACCATTTCCATAGGGGTATGAGAATTTATCTCATTGGAGACATATTGATTGTTTGAATGTTTTGAATAAATTACTGGGTGGGTCACAATCACGATAGAGTAAAATCAAACAAACAGGCCCGGGCTGACACACACACACACACACACACACACATAAATATATCTACATTATATATATGGATGGATTATGGTATGGACTGGCAAATGTTTTTTGCTCAACATGTAACTGTCAACACGAATTGATCAGGACAAACTGTGATGTCAAACCTCACTGTTGCACAACTATGGATCCTACTAGGCTTTTGGGCAGACAGACTGCATCTGATCTGCCAAAGTCCACGTCCTTGTTGCTCCATCAGTAGTATTTTTTTTACATTTTGCACAATAATTACACTGTGCCGCAGCAGTAATGACGCATTTCCATGATGCCTTTTCGTTTGCATATATAGAAAGCTGGCGTTCCACCATATAAGTGTCTGCAGGCATCTAATTTAATGTTTGCACCTACACACCGGGCAACGCTTTCTACAATAGAATAACGTGTCAATAATCTGTAATCTAGAAGCCGTCTTCAAGGAGTGTTATTAAAAAGCTTTTGACAAAAGTTATTGTTAGACATGTCAAATGTTTTAAAAGGGTATGACTCTTTACCAAAAGCAAGGGATACATCTGAAGGACATACAATTGCATGACCCTCCATGTTTTAAAGTTCCTCTTGTGCAGGAGCAAAGACACGTGTCCACATCTTCTGCAACAGAACAAAGAGAGTCGTTAGGGGTTTGATGAATGGGAAATCGATCACTCCAGACAACTGGCACTTTAAATCCTACAGTGTCCTCGGTCCCTATGACTGGATTCATCCTTACGTTTGGTTTGGAATTTTACACAGAAAAGAAAAGGCATAATTAGTTCTTGGAAGGTGTGTTACAACATTTTTTGGCATTCCATTCAAGAGTTATTGGATGGAACACAAAAACATCACCCCTGTGGTGGCGCAAGAGGAAAAGTCAAGGGAGGACAAAGTCAGCAGGATTTATGCTGCAATCATAATCAATCATTGAAATATGATTTCAATCCTCTAAACTGGCCAACTAATGTTTGCACTTTTCTCAGGGCCTAAAAATGCAAAGATCTAACCAAGGACGGGGAAAATCTGCATGTCAGTGCGCCATGAAAATGTCTGATGTACACCATTTCACACAACTCACTGGCTCAACACAAAAAAAATCTCTTCACATCCCATATGTAACATCCACATGTGGGTTTGAGTTTGGATGTTTGTGCCTGAGTGTAGGTCGGACTAAAACAGGAAACACAGGAGAGAAAAGAAAATCCCATGTGTGAGGAGACCACTGACCACAGACAAACCACAGAGTGAGAGGAGCTCCACCGCAGCCGGCGCGGTCAGACAGGAAACGTTTGAGGTGACCAAGCACCAACACCAGCACTGTGGCAAATGTCACAAGGAACAAGATGGATAGAGTGGCCGTTGTACAAACACAATTCTCACACGATCAAGCACAGCGAAATGTGCAGATAGAGGCTATTCTAGCCTTGTAAATGAGTGTAACGTCCTGATGAGGGCAAAGGCACTTTTCATTTCCTGCGTCATTAGCTCAGCATCAGTTCACCACCCAGGCCAATAAGCACCTCTGCTCCCCAACAGAGTTTACAATAGAGTCAAGGGGCCGGTGGCTCAGCCGATGACCCAAGCTTTTCTGTTCGGTTAATCTCAAACGATAAAACACGACGCACCTCTGTGAGTCATTCATTACTTTATCAGCTCCAATCATCGGGGGCTTGTAGGGGAGTGAGGGAGGGATGAGAGGGATAGCAGGATTCCCAGGAAATAAAGATGTAGGCAAGATCAGCCTGTGGAAAGAGAAAGAAAGGGGATGATGGAGATGGGGGGATTGAGATGCTAAGGTCGGGTGGGGGGGGTATGCCAAATCAAAACCAGATGCAGGCTGAATCTCCAGTATTGTTCCAAACTCAAAACAGCTGGTCGCTCTTGGCTTACCCATCAAAATAAACATTTTCTCGATGGCCACGAGCTACATCGGCCTGTTAGTTATTAAAAGAGCATTTCGTGCACCCAGCAGCCTCGCACTCACTCGGTCACAGCGCGCACTGGTACACTTTGAGCTGCAGAATCCAACAAATGGGACCATGTGTAGAAGGTGCCATGACAACATGCGTGTAATAACGCGTACTATTACTGGAATAATACTGTATATGCATCCAGAGAAGACTTGGCCGCATGCTTATTTGTTTGTTCATTGCCTCTTTTATAGCCAGTCAACCTGAGATTACTGGTTTAAACTCACCACATTCTGGAACAATTACTCCAGAGCCCTTGAGGATGAATCACACATTCGTTTTGCTCTTTGCCAGCTTCATCGCTGCCATTAAGGTTTTCAGCGCACTGGAAACACTGAAAGCACTTCAAAGGCTCGCTCGAGCTCAAAAAATGTCTGTGTCGATGTTCTGTGTTCAACCTGAATGCTGAATAATCCGTTGCCACTGAAGTCGGTGCTTTAAAACACTGCCGTTCAGCTTTTTGTATGACTTCTGAAGGAGAAGTGAAGTATTGTGTAGGTTACTTTCATGCCCTCTGGTGGGTTTTTTTTTTTCATCTTTTAAGCATTTGTTAACACACACTACCTACAGTTTGACAGATGGTTGCCACAGAAGTTAATTCTCACTATAGGAAGTATACACATGCGTTTTTAATAGCTTGATGTGTAAACATGTGTGCATGGATATTCCCCAATTTAACTTATTACATGTTCAGGTTGCATCTGTGATCATTTATATTCCACTGTAGGTTGGAATAATTGTCACGAAAGGATAACCTGTAACCATCATCTGACGTCCTTTTAAAATGATCATACAGCATTTTTTTCCTATTCTGATAATAAAAGTACTTCAAAAATGAAATCTATTTCTTTCGAAGGACACTGAAACCAATATCACGATGGGTTGATTCGCTTTGCAAAACAAAATTCAACAGAGAATTAGCATCATCAATGATGTTGATTGACCCGTAAATAGACGTCGTAATGCCGGCTGTGAATAACGACTGATTTAAAACAGATTATCTATAAATTGCCTTGAAACTCTCATTACTTTAATCCATGTCTGACATGTTGCTTCATGAAACTGGATGGGTTGGCTGAAGTAACTGACACGAGGAATGTTATGTTAGTTTTTGAATTTTAATCACATTTGAAAAATCAAGTCAAGCTCAGCTCACATCAGCTGGTGGTCAGCTGGTTCTCTACTATGCATTTAATTTGCAGTCTCATACGGAGCACACTTAAGCTGCTTTGACCTGCCTACTCATCCTGCTCCTCCTCTGCAAGACACTTTGCAACCAAACCCCCACCCCACTTCCTTGTGTTTATGTTGTGTCTGACTTAATGTCGCTGGTGTTTGCTCTGTACCAACGGGTTGGGGTGTACACAACATGTAGGCCCATCAAGGACAGCGTGTTCTGTCTGCCCTCCCATGGAAGGACACATTAAAACTCCCACAACAGAGCAATTACCACCAAATATAGCATGAATCGAAGTGGGCAGGAGTGAAGTAAAGCTAAGGATCAAATTTATGAAAGGGATACAAAAAACATGTATTTGTGTGATATGTGATATCTGATATGTTCTTGCAGAAATTACATTAAAATCCTTAAAAAGGCAATTAATATAATTGTAATTGATACTGGATAGAGCCACTGTGACTCACTGGCTCGTAGGCTACTTTTTTGAGGCCACTAATTTGGGGTCACAATGTATTCATGCCCAGATGGATTCTGCTCCATCATCCAATCTATTTTATTGGGCTATAGTTTACAAAGTGAACATCATTAAGTGTTTAAGACTTGAAACTGGCGGCTACAGTCCATAAATGTGCTGTAAAAGAGTTACTCTCAGGCCTAATCTCACTTTTATCCAAAAGCAGTGAAGTTGCTCCCGGCTGGAAGATTGCAGGTTAATGGCCGAGTGAGCTCAGCGCACTGCAAATTGACAAAAAGCTCGCAAGATGAAGACAGCATCTACACCAGTTCGCCAAACATGTGCTGCAAACACAACCACATCAAAACGAACTGCAAATAGTGATGGCCAGTAAAAGTCTTCCAGTCTGAGAGCATAAAACTGATACATCATTTCTTTAAAATGGTTTTCCTCTTTGCGCAGTCAGTCGACAGGAGGATTGATGATTCATCTGGAGTTGCGTCTCTGGTGAACGGATCAATTTAAATCCAGATCCGGTTAAGTCTCCAATAACGTTCCTCTGTTTGGTGCTGAATCAGTGTGCAGCAGATTCAGCAGAATGATTTTTATAAAAGAATAACTCTGCTGGAAATGAAAAAAGGACCCAAAGTCCCATTGAACTACTTCACATTACACATAGTCCTTTGATGCATTAGCAGTATAGCCTCAGCAGTAGTGTTTTGACCTAAATGCTTACATTAGCTATGCCCACATTCCGCTGTAAAACAAAAGGTTTTCCATGTTTCCATGTCCAAAAATTGCTAATTAGTTTTTAAGCATAATGTGCAGCTCTGAAGACTTTCCTTCAGGCATTTGGTTGCTAACCTAATATTTCTTGTTTTACTGAAGTATAAGATATATCATCCACTTAATGGGCCATTGCTGCCCTCCATAGAGCCAAGCAAAATAAACAGAACTTAATTTAAGATAATAAGATAATGAATGACGAAACCTTTGCTACACAACACTGTATACAGTATACTGTGACACAGCCTGATGTAGCAGCACATACATGCACAGACATGTTTGCACATGTATGCAGTTAACTGCCGCAAATTGAAGAATATAACACAAACATACACGTATCTGGCTGTGCTAATAACGGAAACACGACACGCACACACACATATTTTGTGGTTGTGTAGGTGCTCAGGGGAAAGAAGGTCCTGACAGTAAACCGAGGTTCCTCTGCTCTCAGACATCTGGAATCCAAAGATAAACTTAAACAGCCTCAGTCATAAATTACGTGCCATGCACAGCATGCGTGGTAGAAGATAGGATAGGGCTGCTATGAACGAAGACTAAAGATAGGAATAGGCCTTCAAAGCAAATGATAAGACAGGTGGATTCAGAGGGAAAAGGATCAGTTGATAACATTATTAAATAAAGTACCAATGCATTGCTTAGAAAATTCAAAAAAGTTAGCAGTTGAAAATGCGGTACAGTATAGAGAATATATATAAGCTACACGTGAGGGAGGGGGAGTATAGAGGAAGTAGAGAGGAAGGGGGTGAGGCCTTCCATCAGCAGAAGAGAGTTTTGTGTTTCTCTTTGAGTCTTTTGCCACTGTCTATTGTCCTACTGTCCATATGTTTCCTACCGTCAAGCAGTTATCTATCAAACAGAGTTACACTATCGGGACTCGGATTAACCTCTGCCAACAGACAAGGTCACGCAGGCCGGCTGGCTTGTGAGGCCTCATGCACTCATTGCACTGTGTCCTTCCTCTTCGTACTCAGGCACCATTTACACATTAGCGCTGTGTCCCATTCTGTTTCACCAGACGAAGACGGATCGGAAAGTGTCCTGTGTGCATTTCTGTGTGTACAGCCAGCTCCAGTTGACCACTTATGCCCCAGCAAGCTTCGCCGTGTCCACTGCCAAGAAAAACAGCACAGGCTTTAGACGTGGAGAGGTCATATCCTGCGGCCTCGGAGGACTGCACAAGTGTGTGCGAGAGTGTTTTTGAGTTTGTGGGGAACCTATGGATTTGCATGGACGCGCGTGTTGGTACATTTTATGCATGCATATTTGTGCAGGGCACAGAGAAATGCATGTGAGGACATCCTGCGGTATGAATGTGCTTCTCCTCTGGGCACAAAAGCCAACCCTAATGTAAACCCAGAAAGGAGTCTCACAGGCCTGCCTATAGAAGGAGCTGCTCATTATTCACCCATAAACGTGTCAGGAAACAACTGTATGTGCCACTGGTATACAGAGGACATTGTGTTTCATAACAGTTTCCGGAATGCAGCATATCGTGCCAGATCTTCTGCCAGACCCCTTAGAGTTACGGCCACGGATTCTTACTTTGAAGTCTAAAGATGTGACAAACCTCAAAAATTCCACCGGGGTGGAAGTAATGAATCATATAAACTTGTGTTACTAAAATTAAATCTCTTTTTTTAATTCTTAAACTTAAAAAAATTATGACTTTTTTAGGCTAAATGCTTTTCGTAAGAACTATTGTGCTTTGAGGCGAATCCCTTGCAGAGTTGCTGAACAATAACACCCTAAAATTAAAGAAGACATAAGTAAAAAAGGGTTGCATGTACCTCAGCCAATCATTGATTTACTGCAACACTCGTGAGCACGCTATGTGACGCATGGTCCAGAATTATTTGGACAGTGACACAGTTTTTGTTATCTTGCCTCTATACATCACCACAATGGATGAATGAAATAAATCGATCAAGATTAAATCAAAGTCCAGACTTTCAGCTTTAATCTAAGAAGTTCACAAAAATATGGCATTTACTGTTTAGAATGACAGCCATTTTATACAAAATTATTTGGACAATTGTCTGACAAGGAGTTCCACATCCAGGTGTGGTCTGTTCCCTTGTTAAATACAAATGAAGCAGGTAAAAGGTCTGGAGTTGATGTCATGAACTGGTGAGCTCAACAACATCAAAAGCCCTGGAAGACCACAGAAGACAGTTAAAGTGGATGATGGCAGAATCCTTTCCTTGGTAAAGAAAAAAACAAAAAAACCTTCACAACACGGAGACAAGTCAAGAACACTCCGAAGAATGTTAGCCTATCACTGTATAAGTCTACAATCAACAGATGCCTTAGTGAATGCAAAACAGAGAATTTACAACAAGGTGCAAACCACTGGTAACATTCAAGAACAGGAAAGCCAGATTAGAGTTTGCCAGAAAAGCTTCCCAAGTTCAGGAATCCAATTGTTTGGACAGATAAAACCAAGATAAACTTGTATCCGAATGATGGGAAGAGAAAACTCTGGAGAAGGAAAAGAACAGCTGATGATCCAGAGCGTGGTGCTTTGGATCATCAGCTGTTCCTTTCCTTTTCCTTCCCATGTGTCAAACATGGTGAAAGCAGTTTTAACAGTTGGACATAAACTGGTTTAATGATGATGCGATTGCTGACCGCTTCACAATGCAGATGGATAATGACTCTAAAAATACTGTGAAAGCAACTCAAAACTTTGAAGGCAAAGTAATTGAATATACTTCTGCAGCCAAGTCCGTCAGCTGATCTCAGCAGACGAGAGCAGCTTTTCAGTTACTGAAAACAAAACTGAAGGAAAAAGAGACCACAAACAAGCAGCAACTGAAGGTGGCTGCAGCAAAGGCTTGGCAAAGCATCTCCAGGGCGAAAACTCAGAATCTGGTGATGTCCATGGGCTCCAGACTTCAGGCAGTCATTGGCTGCAAAGGATTTTCATCCAAGTATTAAAAACTCTGTTTATACTGTATTTACAATTGTTAGTGTGTCCAAATACTTTTGACCCCCTAAAAATGGAGTTACTCTGTATACAATGGCTGTAATTCTTAAAAGGTAAATGCCACATTTTTGTGAAACCTCTTAATTTAAAGCTGAAATTCTGCACTTCAGTCACATCTTGATTGTTTTATTTCATATCCATTGTGCTGGTGTATAGAGGCAAAATGATCAAAACTGTGGCATTGTCCAAATACTTCTGGACCTAGCTGTATTGCAATTAACAGGCGATGCCACTTTGGCAAAAAGAAAATAATGCAGTATTTTTACTTCACTCTGCCTTTTAGTGCCCCTTACAGCTCCGATTCTCGTAGTATTAGAAGATGAAATCTACTGTAATTTATCTTGATTTAATTCTACTAAAGACTATTACCACTCAACAATAAGCAAAACACATGATTATAGACTAACTCTTATAATCTTTATAATGTGTATTGACCACAGTCAATTGATTAATAGTGCTTGACATAAGTGGCCCAGCAAATGTTTGAAAAGAACACAGAGGTTTTTAGTTGAAACAATGTTTGGGCAAGTGAAGGGATCTCCTGTGCCATCAAACCAGCTCAAATGAAAGAAAATAAAAAGTAGTGACTGTAAATTCTGTTACCTGACATGACCTTTGCTGAAAAGAGCCAAAAGGACCCAATTGTGGTGTTGAGCAGGAAGCAGCTTATTTCTTGGGGTTTTTTTGAAAAAAAAAATAAAATAAAATAAAAAAGGAGTCTGTGTGATTCTGTGATTTCAACTCATCTAGCTTTGGACGTGCAGATGTACTGGTACTAGTCCTTCAAAATGAATCAAAGATCAGCTCATTTCCCCCATAGTATGCATTCCCTTATCAACAGGAGTATTTCTCAATGATTTCTGAAAAAGAAGTCAGGGATCCCAGTAAATCTGAGTTGTAACTTTTTCTCCGAGCAACGGGAACATTTCCTGTAAGCTTCCCGCTGTGCTTCAAAGCGAAAGCTGTAGTTAAAGAAATATGTTAGGTACAAACTACAGCTGGAGAAGTCGACTTGTCACTGATCGCTGTAACCTTTCCGCTCAGCTTAATTTATCATCAGTTGTGTAAGCAGAACTAGCAAATGCTGTTTAAGACATTGACTTATATTTCTTCCTAAAGAAACAAAACATAAACTTTAATGTCATGTTTTTGCAGACTAGAGTTCAATCGAAATGCCATTCTTTCACCCAGTTTAATAGTTTAGTAGTTTACTAGTATTAAACTAAAGTTTAATACTTTGGTTAAAAAAAAAAAAACCCAAAAAACGTTAAAACCACCCTCTTGTTTACATTTGAAACGTAACTTAGCATTAAGGCTAAAAAATTTGAAAATACAGTCTGACTCCTCTCAGAGGTTTTAACCTCTAAAAAAAATTGTTAAGACATTATAATTAATTACTTTTATCGACACGAAAAGTTCAAAATGGACTCGATTTTATTAGTTTGTCTACTTCACAGCTTGTTGAAGGCCTAGTTGAAACCCTTTCACGTAATTACATCAAAATTTATGAGCTCATTATAATCAGTTGCGATGTTTGCATGTATCTCTCGTCACATGTTGCATATTGAACAGTTGGTTTGGGATTTTTCCTTTAAAAAAAAAAGGAAATCTGGAAGGTACTCAGAGAGAGCAAACCTCTGCCAACGCAGGTGCCAGATGGCGTACAACATTTGCTCCTCAGCAATAAAAGTTTTCATGGTCAGTGTTTTTTCTGTGAGCTCATATTTCAGCTTTCTACTAATGTTTCTAGGGTTTGCGTTGGGCAATATTGTGGTTTTAAGATAAAAGGTCATTTGTTTTGAAAAAGAGCACATATTGGTGCCACCTGATGGGTGATACAAGAAGTGCAGAGCCAGTTGGTTATGGCTGTGTGGTCCCTGGGATTAGTTACAAAATGACACCAATTAGACATCTCAGTGTCTGTTACTTCTGGAGACATGACCCCAAAAATGTTTGACCTTTCAATTACCTTGACCTTTGACCGTTAAAGCACAAAAGTTAATCATTAGTAGCCTGTGCTGTCAGCTACAAAATGACACCAGTTGGACGTCTCTGTTTCCATTATTTCTAGAGTTTTGGCCAAAAAACCTGCTTTTGAGTGAGCTTGACCTTTGGCCACCAGAATCAGTTATACAGCTGTAGGTTGGGCCAAGACACACATTTGGTTTAAAAAAAACAACAAAAAAACAATTTGAAAACGGTAAGAAGTTTTTATGTATTCCATATAAAAAAAACAAAACAAACTTACAAGCAAACGGACACTTCATTGGCAGAAAGTACAAAATATAATCCAAATTAGTGTGCTTAATCTTTTAATACCCCAATAGAATTGTTGCAGCCATATTTCATACCTTGGGGGGGTTGCAGCCAAAGTAAACTGTACAGTCGCCACATTACCAGGGTGGAGAAAAGAGTTTACTCACACGCAATATTTGCGTGTGAAGCCTAATGGCCTGATCCTGGTCTCGGCACAAAAACAGCAAGTGACAGCAAGTGCCCCAAAGTGACGTGTGAACATTAAAGTGGCGGAGGACGTGAGGTTATGATGTTATAGAGTGACAAACAGGGTGGTTTTGGTTGAACGAGTGGACAGCGTGTTTGTAAAACATGACCTGGATCTTCCCAAACCTTAAATAGGTCTGTTTATTATTGCAACCATAATTATATAGGTCTCCTCTAAACAAAAACAACAAAAAGCAGAGTTTTTACCCAAAGCTTTTCCTAAATCTGTAATGATGTTGGGAGTGGGAGTGGGAGTGTCTGTTTATATAATGGCTCTTGTGTCGATCTGGAGGTATCTTGTCAGCTCATTTGGAGGATTTTTTGGAGCACAAGTTTAAAGGAAAATGGGAAAAGTAATGGAAAGGTACGGAACGGTACTTTTAAGTTGAATAGTTGAGCGAGGAGGTGGTGCTGTAATCATGAGGTCAGCATGTGTGTAGAATGTGTTCGTCATAACCATAGTCAGACGCTGCCCTTCACTGTGATGTCCCGGAATTAGAAAAAAACACATGCAGACAAACCAACAGCGTCCCACCTACACACGTACGCACACAGTCTCACACTTTAGCTTCAACACATACTGAGGCAGTTAAATCTAATGACCCTCTTCTCATGTCCCATTAATGCTGAGAGTCGACCGCTACATCCCCTCTTGTGAGCTGGTGTGCAGCTCGCCTCATGTTCCCAGTGATAAAACACTTGTCCGCGAGGGAGTCAGCATGATGTCATGTGTTGTTCTGCAGTCTTTTCTCCTCTGCAGGTCAGTACAAACACACACACACACACACACACACAGCCCAGGGACTTAATAATTGTCCTAAGACAGCGAGTGATGTGGAAGGATTTGTTGGGGATAGACTTTGCCAAACGAAACTAATCACATGGAAACACTGCCCAGTAATGTAAACACACCTGTGTCCTGTAATGATGCCAGCTCCACTCCTCCTCACGCTCCCCTCTCATCTGTTTCCCCACACCTCCTCCTAACATCTCAGATGATTTACTCCGGTTTTGATCTAATGAACTTCTCAGCTGCTTCCATGGTTCACCTATTTTAAGCCAAAGGCACCATAAACAGGAATAATTCAAAGTGCCTCATAATGGCAAAAAAAAAACAAAAAAAAACCCAAAACGCCAGGAGCATAAAAAACAATAAAGTAAATATGAGCATGTAAACAGACAAAGTACTGTGCAGTAATATACAGTAATTAATAAAAGAATAAAGGAAACAGCATTTTTAAGTGTAGACCTGAATATGGCTTCTAGTCCATCACATTTAGAAGGCAAATGTCTTTATTTAACTACATTTATTTAACAACAATGTTATAAATAATTCAGTTACCTTGCTGCTAGTTACATTACAGATTGAGTGTCTGATCAGAGCACTTTTCAAATGAATTAGTTTTCAATTGACAGTTAGCTAATAAAGCAAAAAAGGAGAAGCATTTGACCCATCGCACATACAGTACATGTAAATGTCATTTTATTTTCAATTAAGTGCGTTTATTTCCAGAAAATTACTTTTAATGTTGAAGTAATATTTGTATGGGTGACTTTCATCTTTCTCAAAGTAATTTTTTCAACATGATATCCTTAATTCTATTCGAGTATGAGGGTTTTTGTGTGTGTGTGTTTATTACCCCTGTTGTCATACAAAGTTCACATCTGCTGTTTATTTATTTCCGCTCTTCTGCCATGAATTCATCCATCCACACATAAACACACACTCTTGTCCCTTCCTAGTGGTCCCAGTAACATAATCCCGTCTTGTAATAAGGCCTGTAGGCGACTGATAAATGTAAAATGAAGAGAACCTACGATCATGAGATTAGACCCTCTACCACTGGGGAGGCCTGAGGTCACGGTGACGGCTGGATGGAAACCACTGGATGAGGTTGGGATGAGGACAGGGTAATTTGGACCGGACACTGGATCCAGACGGAGGTCCAAGGTTACTGGGTCAGTGGGTCAGGAGGGCTGTGTGTGTGTGTGTGTGTGTGTGTGCACTTTTCTGTCTGACGTAGTTCATCCGTCACTTTCTCACAGTGTGGGGCATGTTACCTGAAAATGTGATCAATCGCTTGTTATTTATTGCTCATAAACTCAAAATAATACTAATTAAAAAACAGCAGAAGTAATTCACTCCCTTAGAAAAGCATTGCATCTTTGTACAAATAAAAACCGACCATGAGACAATAGGCCTCATGATATGTTCTCAGGCAGAACAGGCAAAAAATTTACCAGGCAGCCCCTGCAGCAATTTTGCAGGCACTGACTGTGGTGATGAAGAACCCTGTGAATGTGCACTTCCTCATAAACGGGTGGTATTTATCCAGCTGACACAAGTTAGTTGCAAGCTAATCTAGTCTTGAAAGCTTGGAGCCGGTGGCTTGGAACGGTTACATAACATTCATTCAAATGCATTCGAGCAGGCCTTCCTGGTTCCATCTTGCCATCATTACGATAAACAGCGAGACAGCCAGAAGCTGCAGACCCTCGCACTCTTCGATTCACTTCTCTGTCATTAGACATAACAGGACATACTGTGAAAGCACATTGTGTAAAATATAATACTGTGTATAGTTTACAACATAGTTTAGAGTGTGAAAGATGTGTCAAAAAGTTTTTTGTCATCCCAGAGCCAGTTAAATCTTAACCATCATTTGTTTTTTCCCCTTTTTGCTTTGACAATTGGTAAACTTATGTAAGATTCAAAAGTAGGGTTTATGGTACTTCTCAGTGAATAAAAAGTATTAAAGTATTAATTATTTACTCGTTTACACAATGCAGTTTGAATATTTTCTGAATTTGCTTCTGTAGTTTTCCCTCATGTCTGCTGACGGGTCGGTCCAGTCATTTGCTGCTCGGGACGAGAAAGTGTTGCGTTGTTGTTGTTGTCAGCGGACGTGTGGAGCTGAGTGAAATGCTGTTCAAAGCATCATCCATCTTCACCCTGCTGTCTCTTTTGGTCATGAACGTTCCAAACACATCACGTCGAACCCCTCGAATTTCGCTTTGAGGTCAAAACATTGGAAAGTGTTTTATCTCCGTGTCAGAGATGATGAAAAAGCCTTGAAAAGAATTGTAGAAGACTGATCGCCTGTGGAGACCAACCTTATGTAAATGTTCAGGTCAAGTGTTGTAGTTTTTCAAGTTAGAGGGTCTGGACAGACGGACGGACAGACGGACAGACAGACAGACAGACAGACAGACAGACAGACAGACAGATAGGTAATAAAAGTGTTACTGTTACTGCCTGTGGATCTGTTGCTCAAACCTGCCTTCTTTGAGTACCTGAAACCCCCCATCAACCAGTCCAGTCCACAAAGAAATGTGCATACATATAGACATCCCATATGTTGCATATGTGATGCGCTAAAAAATGTGGATACATGTAAGTAGTAAGTATTGACCCACAACCATTCCAGGGCAATTCAGGGTTCAGTATGTTGCCAAAGACTGCAGGGCTGGATTACAAACCGCTGATCCTGCTGCTGAGGATTGATGAACAATCCAGTCTTCCTCCTGGGCCGTGGCTATCGTGCCGGGCTGGTCTGATCCCTCACAGAGAGCTGGAACGTGATGCTGGTGAGCAGGACATCTCCTGAGGCTGCTGCCACTGGCCCGGGAATATGGAAGATAATATAGATGGTCGGATGGAGATTCATCTCTACTTTGAACTATTTATTATGATGCATCCACGCACGTTATGAAAGTTGAACTAGACGTGCTGAGGAAAAGCTTTTGCTTTTATATTTAGTTTAAAATTTCGGAAAAAAGCTGGAAAAGTTCTTTGTGTACTTCGTAGCATATAACGGAGATACTTTGCGCTCACACTAACACAGTACTTCTACTTGAGTTTTGGCTTCTCTATCCACATGTGCACGTTAATGAATTCAGAACCTTCCACATCAGTGCTGTTTGTAATAAACAGGCCTCCTTTTTGGCCCGTGCAGCCTATATGTTTCAAAGTGTGTGTGGCCCTATGTGATTTGGCACAAATATCTACTTATCTTCAGCATTACACTGTCTTGAGAAATCTTCCTGCCCTGATGACAACTGTCAGAGTGAGCCAAGTCAGAGATGGAGTGCTGCGATGCTGTCATTGACTCTTACACAAGACCTGATGAAGTAGAGAGACCTTCAACGCTGCTGAGCAGAGTTAAATTATGTTTGGAATAAAACAACCTCAAAAAAAAAACATCACACACGCAGGTCGAGATGGGACTGGGACTAAAACAATAGCAGTTGCATAACTTGATAAATACACATGTGAAATGGTGCTTTCTTTATAAGGTCACACTGACAAGAACTAATCTGCTCAGCCTGATCCGTGCACCCCAGAACATCCCTCAGTAACTGTGGAACAGCAACGGCCCTGCCAGACATTTCTGTCAAACACACAGAGCAGGACGTGAAACTACAATACTGTATGTTCAAATCAATCAAGAAGCACATTTTTAACATCGTTTATCAAATGAAACGCAACAAAACGTTGCTGATTGAAAATGAATGAAAGTCGCCCAGTCAAATTTGTACTTGAGTTGACGTTCTGGAGTACTCGATTTTAAAGGTCCTGGGGGGCTTTTCGAGCCTTAAATAAGGCTCCGTTTTAAAAAATACCAAAGTTCTCCTTAGAGTACACTAACAAAAAGTACAAAGACACAGAGCAGACAGATTTTTATTATAAAAATATAAGAAAAACATATAAACTTATAAACTTAAAACTTAACATATGTGCCATACATAGAATTAGCGCTCACAATATCTCTGCTTGTCCGAAACCATAAATCTAGATTTTTATACTTGCTTTTTTTTTAGGCAAACCTTTGAAAAGAACCAGATACTGTGTAACATCTTGTGTGAAACATGACAAAATCCCTGATGCCTTTAAAGCCAAACATTTGCTGTAAAAAGATCATGGATGTTGCTTTTCGTCGGGGGTTGGCAGCCATGACATCGTGTCCTGCAGACATGACTGGATATGTGCCGAGAGAGCGAGACAGTTATACGATCTTACGTGAATACACACAGCAAAGAGAACATAAATAGTAAAAGATGTCCAATGTAGCTCAAGTAAAGTGTAGATTTTTTTTTAAAAAAGTAGTGTAATGAATTGTTTTACACCACTATTCAAAGGAAAATCTGTCCCTAAAAACTGCCTGTACAATGAGAACAGAATACTGTTTAAAATCTAAATTAACGTTGAATTAATTAGACATTTACAAATATCTCTCAAATATTTGTAGGGAGCAATGTCTTTGCCAAACAGAGCAAACATTTAAAATATTATGAATTTCGCTTCATTTCAACGAGATTGACTTCGGTTTCGATCATTAGCAATCTGGCGCTCATTAGCAATGCCGATCACCACATCAACGCTTCAAAAAAGTGCAGCCATAAAGTGTTAAAAGTCCACTAACGTTGTAATCAATAAATGTTGATGCCAACTGGACCTCACTGCACATTCGCACCTGAACTGTAATGTTTCAACAAAGCAGCTCTCCTCTCACTCTCAGCGGGGGATCTCTTATAAGCTGAGTGTGGAAAAGAACATGTTAGAAAATACACCCTGAGGTTCGGCCCAACGTGTCAGTCAAAAGATGGGCCTGTTGTGAGACCCACTGTGCATGTCTCTGTTATGTATCAGCCATCCTCTCCCTGGGCCTGCCTCACGTACGACCTATGGTAATGATCCTCACCTCCGACCCCTCAAAGCTAAACCAGGTGCGGGCGTCGCGGGCGCAGGAGGGGGAGGCGTGAGCGTGTTTGTGTGCATGGAGGACCCCTGCCTATGCTGAGTGACAGGTCTGAACCTTGGCTGGTTCCGCAGGGCTCGATGGAGGGGCGTAAAGGAGGGTGGGGAGTCTCTCTTCCACCCGGCAGGATCACATGACGATCCAAGCCTTCCCCATCCAGACCATTATCGAGCAGTGAAAAGATAATACTGGCACGCAGGAAACTACGGCAGAGTCATGACAAGACACAGTACCATCATCCTTTCTGCAGCAGGGACGAACCAGAGGCCCCCCCACGCGTCGGATCATTAGCAGAGGTCAGGTGCTGGTCCCCCCACCCCTGCACACAAAGGGCACCAGGTAAACAACCTGCTGACAGGAAATCCTCTCTGTCAAACACCAGCAAGACAGTTGACGTCAGACTCCTGACCCCCGAGTCAGCAGATTCCCCCTCCACCCAACCACCTCCCCCCTCACACGTAAACACACATCTATACTCCCTTTTATGTTCCGGCCGTTTATCAGGCAAATCAGAAAAAATGTGTTTTCGCTACACTTTTGTGCTGAGGCACACAGATAACCTCATGATGATTTGATTTGATATCTGCCGACACCTTTCTGTCACATTCAAAGCAGTGAGAAATCACAATTTGAGGCTATACTCAGGGGTGATTCTAGAGACTGTTGATTTCTTTGGCAAAAATGAAAATGTTCCCATCGATCACTTATCAGATCTGACACCAACAAAAAAATCGCAAAATCCATTTTCTATTTTCAAAGTTCACATTAGTATTATTTACAAAATACAATTGTTAAATTAAAAAAAACTTGCCATTTCAAAATAAAAATAGGAAGCACAATAAAAACCATAACAATAAAAACTTAATTAAACAACTTGAAGTCAAAATGCACATGAGAACTATGCTCTAAGTTGAATGTAATATATAGAACAATGAAATGTTTTTTTCCCCCCAGACAGTTCTCCAAACAAAAACAAAATCATGCATGAAATGGATGTCAGAACAGAGAAGAACATTACAGCCAGGCTGACCACGCTCCAGGTACGAGTTGCTAACAAGCTGGGAAAGCAGCTACTGCTGTTGTTATCATTGTTGACTAATACAAGGTGGCAACATGATAGTTTGCATGTGAGATCAACAAATCAACAGACGGAAATTATGCAAAACAAGTTTCTAATATACACTATAATGTAGAGCTTGTACTTATCCGTATCTGACAGGCATCTCGGAATTTCCGACTTCAGAGATCAAGAGGAAGACATCATTGGCAGCAACTTCAGTGAGTGACGTCAGACGGGACCCCCTTTAGGGAGGTTTAGTATCTTATTGTCACTGCGGCCTTGCGTATTTTGAGTCACTGCTGTGGTTTCTGTGGTTTCCTGCTACATGTTGACATGCTGATGTTACGCAGGTACAATATCAACCTTTTTTTTATACCTCTGTGCCAACGACTGCATTCAATCCATATAACTCAGGAGCAACTTGAATGAATCTCTTCAAAAGTGGCCCAAACATGAATTTAAGGATGAACTGATAATATTATGGTCGTCCAAGGACACTGACCTCACAACACAAGGATCCATTCGCTAATAATGACAAAAATTTCACACACATGTCTCACGGGAAAATGTGATAAGCAGTTATCCAATAGGTCAGAGGTCAACTGTGACATCATACTGCTCTACAAAAGTAGAGTTTTCCGGCCATTTTTCAACATAATAACTCAGGACCAGAGGGGGTGGTTACTAATAGGTGAGAGTATTTTAGGTTGTCAGGGCTGCGTGAACATGTGAAAGATTCACGTTTTACACCTTGTAGTTTTTTTCCCCCAGCAGCACCCGTATATGGTGATATTGACCATCAGGTGATTATCACTGCTGCAAGTTTCTATGACTGTAGACAGACACGGGGGGAAGGCTAGATGTAAAAAAAAAATCTGGTTGATTTGTGGTAAATGACCCACAATAATTCATTCAGATTCAGATCTGGACAAATGAACACACAGGTATCCCAATGACACATCCACTCCAGCATATTCGGAAACCAAATAGATTCCTGCAAATGAGCACCTCCTACTTCTGCACGGGCCCTTTTACAGGAAAGCACTCCCCCTTAAAGCATGAGGCCTCTTCACTTATCCCTTCCATATCCACCGGACTTACTGAAATAGCAGTTTGCCTCTTCTAGTACTGTCTCAGAGCAGAGGTCAATAGTTTCTAAACATTCCTTGGGCAGTTCCACTTTCCTGAAAATACAAGACAAATGTGCAACTGCTGTGCTGAGACTGTACGAAGTTACTGCTCCATCGTTTTTAGTTCTAGGTGTCACTACATGTGGAACAGTTGTGGGCAGAAAGCTCTTTGCATTGGAGGTCTGCTGGTCCTGTTTCCCCCTTTGAACAGCATAATGAGCAGAACCTGGCAAAAATCATAAATGAGTGAGAAAGAGTCGTTAACGTGTGTTTCTGTTGTCAAGTCATTAGTCAGTCTTTTGTTTGCCAGGAATGATCAAAGCCCAGGGGCCCCTGTGTATTTATGAGAATTGGGGGCTATGGTAGCCAGTTGTGATCTTTATGTGTGCACATGTTTACGTGCAAATACGCTGTGTGTCTTTCTGTGTAAGTCTGGACTCAGGCCGAGTCTTATCATACCGCCTTGGATGGATGGACTTGAGTCAACGCTCCCACAGGATGCTGTTCGCTCTGAAGGTTTGTATGAGTGCTGCAACACTGATGTCTTCTGTTCCAGAGCCAGGCACACAAATCAGTGTATGTGTGTGTCTGTACGTGTGCAGGCTCCTGCTTTGAAATGTGTTTAGTTTGGACTGTTGGGCAAAGCAGCTATTTGCCAGAGAATTAAAACAGGCCAATCTGGCTTGAAGGGACCTAGTTGATCTGAGATCACCAATACCAAATGTTTTGATCAAGGGGTCAGTTTGCAGGTCAGTGGTCCTCTGAGCTCCAGCCAATGAGGTTCCTGATTTTATTTGAATGCCAAGTGCAGCACGGCCTCAACGAAATGTCAAATTGTCTTTCTAAACAGACCTTCAAACAACCAAAAACACTGTTCAAACACTTCCCCTTCATCCCGAGCTCCCGCAGAGCGTCGGCAGGCCCGAGACCTCTGCCTGTCAGCCCCACAAAGACTGCACACAGCGTCCTTTATTCCCACTCTCACGTCCCTCATCTTCGGTTTCCTCTCATCTTCCGCTCCTACTGTCTCTGTCCCTCCCCTTTCCTCTAATCCTCACTTCTGAGCATGTGGAAATCTTCCCTCCGTGTGCTGCGACAGCCGTCTGTGGCACTGTCCCTTAATGTTAGAATGGATATCCGCAGGACAGCAGAGTCTGGTGCCGCCTTGGCTGCTGGCACGCTCTTTGACGGAGCTATTTCAGAGCTGTGATAGCGGAATTCTCACAAACACACGCACGCACTCGGTGCTGTAAATAGAGCAATGGACTATGATGCCCTTTAAGACGCTGAGCGGGAAGCTGCTCCTCGAGGATTGAATTTCAGAATGGGTTCCGAGACAGGAACCCCCGTTGAGTGTACGGAAATGACTGAAAAGGGAGAGGAAAGGAAGAGAGGACATGAGAGAACAAGAGGCATATTAGACACCGTTTGGGTTTTGTTTTTTTTATCTTTGTTGATATTGCTTTTTGAGTTCATTCAAGCAGTTATAGTTTTGCTTTTATTCAAGTACTGCATACTAATGTATATTTTTGAGATAACCCTGCTTCACTGGAGATTTCCCATTTATTGCTATCTACATCTTATTCCCTCCAATAGTTGCTTGTTTGCAGATTAGGATAAGCTAATGAAATATAATAAGATATAAAGACTGAACCTGTAGTTCTCAGCCTCTTTGACTTGTGCACAACTACGAAAAAGTGCCTGGCTGGGCCTCTTTGTTCCGCCAAAGAAACATTTCTGCACAGATGTTTTCGTTTCAACAATTGTTTGAGGTCCAGGCAGGAGAAATGAGCGACTATTTAACAAAAAAAAAACAAAGATTGGAGAAAAAACCCGAAAACTGGAAAGAGTTGTGCATCGGCGCTTTGTTCTTTTCCCCTCTCATCGCGTCCGATTTATCTAACTATCTGAGCGACGGATAAATCTGACAATACATATTCTCAGCCATGGTTGGCAGCATCGATCCAGGGATGACGTGGCGATCTGTCAGTCAGCCCAGATTGAAATATCTCACAAACTATTAAAATGACTGCTGTGAAATTCTGGACGGTAGTTGGCAAAATCCACGGAGGATGAATAACACTGTTGCTGTTGACAGCCGCTTTTGCTTCTTGGATTTGGTCGAAGAAAAATGTAGCCTCCAATGTATTTTGGCATTGATTCTAATTAGCACATGTTAGCATGCTAACACACTGTGTCAAACATAGCGCTGCTGAGAGGCAATATATCAGCATTGTGAACATTTTGACTGTGGCCCTAGCCGCAGACTCTCTTTATATAAAGTGTGACTGCAACGTTTCTTTAACCCTAAAGAAGTGTTTGATTAGTCTATTTCAGTTATTTGGTGTAATCCACCATTTTGATTGCATTTTGGTCTTATTGGTATTTGTGTCTCTGCAGTTCCCCTTTGGGATTCTGAAATGATTCCATCTTTTTGTCTCTCTTGTTTTGTTTTTTTTGCCTTACTAACGAACTAACTGTGTCGTCTGAGGTCGAGAAAACCTTAAATCTTAAACTTAGGTAAAAGCAGCAATACCACTCTGGTACAAGAAACAGTCAAACATTCACGCTGTTATATCAAGATGTTATATGAACTGAAATTACTTGATGCCCTTTGGCAACCTCTAATCCGGAATCTGGAAAAGACAACCCAAAAAACTGGTAGCTGGTTGTTGTTTGTCTTGTTTTGTTGCACTTTGTTTACTTTTTTCCCGTTATTCTTTACATGTCTTTATAGTAGAACTGTGTCTACCAACAGTTTTGTATATTCCTGGATTTCTGTCACGAATGATTTTGACATTTGACCCCAATCTTATTGAAATTATTGAAAAAAGGAAAATTCAAATTAATACAAGACTACGTTTTATTGGTACCAAAGCACAATTTCAGTTGAAAAAGTAAAAGATTTATCTACATTATTGAAAATAGTAAATTCCAGGAAAATGTGTATTATTAAATTACTGTAACTAGGAAATGGAAAGTGCAATTTTTGTCTCCGTAGTGAAGCAAAAGTAATATAGTATTGCATGCTGGAAATATACGAGTAGCCCAAAATTGTACTCAAGTACAAGTATTTCACTTATCTTAACTCTGCAGATATTTTAAAGAGGTAAAACTTCAAAAATTGGCTTTGAAACTAAAAAGGCAAAAAGAACCTTTGGCAATACTATATGAGGGTTTGCATAACGGTCCAATGTTATTGTTGTTGTTTGCCAAGAGGGTTTGTTGTCTGTGGCAACAACGGTTCTCTAACCTCAACTAAATTGTTTGAGTTGCCTAACTTATCCAAATTTTACCCACAGTAAACACCCAATGAATCCTTTCCAGCCAAAATGGTAATTTTGTTCAGCCAGTGACAAATCACCTCTCGGGTTGTTTAGGCAGGAAGACTTCGAGAACATGAAATAAAAACACACATTCACTCTCGTCTAGTCTGTTTTTATAATCATCACTGTCCTCTTCCGTGGGCCGGGCCCGGGCCGGTTCCCTGAGGTCAGCTTATCAGCCGCCTGGTGCATCCTATACCTCAGCCTCTGAATGGCCGACACTCATTCTTATTGTTGTGGAGTGAGGAAAGCTGTTGGAAGTGACTTATTCACTTGGACGAAGGCCATGTTTCGCTTAGGAGAAAAGTATGTGTGCTTCCCTGAAGATTCTGAAGTTGGTATTCTCAGAATCCGCCAGTTTCTGAACATTTGAGCGAATGAACGGCCTTAATGGGTGAAATCCCGTTAACATTATAGCACAGCTCCGCTCACTATTGTCATGTTAACCTGTGTGGGGGGGGGGTTCTTCATGCCTGTCTGAATATTAGTGTCGGTTCCCAAAGAGCCTCAGCAGACGCTTTGTGTGCCAACAGTGATGTGGTCAGGACCTTCGGTGACTGTGCGCAGAGGTGACTGCTGCAGTGCCCTGTGGGTACATCATGTCAGAGAAAACGCATGTGTGTCGCTCTGAATGAAGTGCGTGGTGACATGCCAGTCCGCACATGTGTTATGAAACAGGATCCTTCACTGTATATAGGTACAAACCCGAGGGGAAACACACACCCTTCGGCATCCTCATCTGCATCTCAACAGTTCCTGTTTATGGGAGCAACTATATGGAGTATCATTAATGTACAAGCACACACACTCACACGGTGCCGCCAAGCAGAGGAGGAAGGAGGGCTGTTGAGAACCTTTAAACAAAAAGACATTTTTAGAATGGTCCTCTTGAGTGGGGAAACAAAGGGGGGAAGTGACATGACGTCGCCTTGGAGGGAATCTGAGGGTCACCGGTGGTGTGATGGACACGCCTATGGAACAGTCTCACACATACACACTCACATGCTCGT
This sequence comes from Mola mola, assembly GCA_001698575.1. NCBI lineage: Eukaryota > Metazoa > Chordata > Actinopteri > Tetraodontiformes > Molidae > Mola > Mola mola. Next base: position 16,707,137 of record KV751319.1, read on the forward strand.
TTCACACAACCCACACATTCAACAAACACAGTCAAGGTCCTCCGTGAAAAGCTCTCAAAATAGCCGTTTCCTCGTCTTTGCCGATATTAGAATCATAGGGATGTTTTGTGTCCTTCGGTCCACAAGAAATCCACAATGTTTCTTCATGGGATGTTTTTGATTATCTGTCCTGATCCACCTGTAGACAGTTGACAAACGGTGATATAACAGGGAAGGAACATTATGTGATTTTCCTCTCGGCAGACTTTTTTTTGTCACAGTCAGATAATGGGGTGACTGTGGGCAGAAATGAACCCAGGCGCGGTCACAATGGCTTTAAATCTTGTAGTTCAGTTGCTCAAGAGCTCAAGAGCTTCACATGCGTCACTCCAAATGGGATACTGTTGTGTTTACAGGAAGTGATTACCACACAGCCAACCCACTTCCTCTGTGTCTAAACACCAATTTGGACAGGACCACTGGCCAAAAAGAGAATCGAAGTGTCTGCAATCGTTGCTTTGCAGATGCCGCTGTTGAACAAATAAAAAATTACAGAGGTCCCGGCGCACTGCAACTTAAGAAAATGCGTGCAAGCCAACAAAACATTTGCAAGACGTTTGTAGGGGACGCTGAGGAGTAATGGAGAAGTCAAACACCCTATGGTTCTAAAATGTCAATTAGTTTTCATTTTTCTTTTAATATTTCAAAATTGCATGGATTGTCCATGTTTGCTGTGTTTTACGCTGCGCTGTATTACTGACCCCATGGCTACCATTCGTACGCCCAAAGTTAGCACTAAGAACTACACTTCCCAAAAGGAGTTTCCACCCTCAGGGTGTCCACAGGTGTATTGCGTACTGACAGTGATTGGAATAGGTGTACCTATCTAACCTCCTTGCATGTTGTATGCTCTCATGGTGGTCCTGTAGACTGAAAGCTCACACTTTGGACACACTGGTAATTGTGTCCTTGTCTACTCTTAGACTTCAACTTTGGCTCATTCTTCTATACAAGGCTGTTCTAGGTCTGCTTCCTTCAAAAAAAGCACAAGACGTTATAGCGTTCACTCCCACAGATCATTTCTAATTGTCCCTAAAGTCCAAATGGGGAATTTATGTAACTACTGCACCTTCTGCCCCAATTATTTGCAACATTGTTTAAATGTTATAGAGCTGGTCTATATTCCAAAATGGTCCGAAATAAAGGACATTTGGCTCTAGATGTTTTGAAGCCGACTTTGCAATTTGCTTTTGTTTTTTATTTCAATTGTTTTGTTTATGTCTGTAATTGTACTCCTGCATGCTTTGGTCAGGACTGTCTTGAAAAACAGTTTTTAAACCACAATAGGACTTTTTCATAGTTAAATAAAGGTTTAGAACAAAAATAAGAACAATAAAATTAAATAGATTGTGTGAGTCAGATAAATAGTCAGGCGAATATCTGTTGTTAACACAGCCCGGTTTTGTATTTTATAAACTATACAGAGCCATTGCAATATAAAAAAACAAAGGAAAAAGGAAAAACATTTATTTTATTTGTATTATACTTTAATAACACTTCCAAATGGTCACAAAACAAGCATCGCATTTTAGTTTTAGAAGCATCCAAATCCTTTGTCATCAGCTACCTGCATCCTGTTTTCTCCTTTTGTCCGTGTTTTGTTTACAGCACACTTGTTGTCAAAATGACGAAATGGTCAACTTGTATTGATTTTCTGAAGCTGCGGTGCATTGAATTCTTTCTGTCATTATATATATATGTACATTCGAGTAACTTCAAGCCAAAGACACGCACTTGTTAAATAGGACATAAAAATGCAATGTACCTTAATTTACGTGAACTACTGATGATGTCGATTAGGCTGGTTTTTGAGAGAGCGAGCGATACCTGTCTGAAAATGAGGGCAAGATTGTGGAGGTCAGCCTCTATCCCATAAGCACCCACGCTCACGTACACAGCTCTCACATCTGGAGTATGTTAGATCTGTCACAGAGTGCATGAATCTCAAAACCAGAGGGGGTAAAATCATCAATCACAACTCACCCTCTCCCTTTTTTTTTCTGTCTCTCCATGACACTTGAGGCTGCAGGGGGGAGACATATTATTTGTGTTTACTGTAACAGTGAAGGAAAAGCTAAGAACAAGAGCCTTTTTTCCTGTTTTAAGTCAAAATAAAACAAAGTGAGGGAGCTGCATGCTGGTAAGTTGTGCGCAAAGTTTCAAATCGCATCAACGTAATTCCATCTTCAACAGGGTAACTTTGGGCATCGGAGTAAGTTGGACTCTAGTCTGCGAGGTAAACAAGAAGATTCAGTTACATATGATTTGAAAAAGGGGAATATAACTGCTCCTGGGGAAAATGTGGACCTGCTGCAGCAGAAACACTCACACACACACACACACACACACACACACAATGAAAAGTGGCGCAGAGCTAATAACATTTCTTAAAGATCCAGATGTAAGGTTTCACTTGTCCTAATTTAATATGTGGACTGTGCCTCCATGTAAAAGTACACTCAGCTTTGATAGGATAATGAGGGTTTGGAGACAGGGAGGGTGTGTGTGTGTGTGTGTGTGTGTAAAGTAATAAATAGCTGGACACTGCAGGAGAGAGTGAAACTCGCTTTACTACTTACTATTACCTGCTTAATTTCAAAGCCTATATATTTGACATAGTTAGTACAGCCTGAGCCACATGCGCTTGCTGGTGTTTTACCACTCTCTGATGGTAAAGAAAGGCCTTGCTCCAATATTCAGACATGCTCAAAATGTTCCTCCCAATTTATTGACCCGAAGCCCGTAAAAAAAACAAAAAAAAACTAAATGCAAGAACTCATGAAATGGATGATGCTGAAAAAGCTACGAAATTGAGGCAGCTGCCACAGGTTACATTTATTGTTCTTATTCGAGACCACTGGACATCAGTGAGTAACCAGAACTACCTGAGTGTAGCAACACACCTGACTGATGACAAATGGCAACTGCATTTATTGGCTTTAGATGTGCTAATATTATAATAAAGTCAAAGAAACAGGGATTCCAGTTTGTGCATTTCTTTATCCAAGCACCACAAATGTATTTGTTCCACCCGTGAGATACGATTGAATACTAGTATTTTAAAGTTCTGATTAACCGTGATTAATCGCAGCCAATGATTGATTAACTGCATTGAATGACAGCACCAGAAAACATTTAAAAGAAAAGCTAAAAAGTTCATTCCAATGCATTGGTGAAATTTTAAATATTTTAAATGTTTTTTTAAAACCTAATCCCCCTCCTGGGAACAGTTGAACAACCTGAATGTTGAGGCCACAGTCTAGTTGCGGAGAGCAGAAATGTGTTTTCAAGAGACAAAAATGCCACAGACACAGCCAGTTATTCTGTCAGCCATGTGTTCTGGGATTAATGGAACAACGAAGCAGGCTTTGAAATTCAGAAGAAACTGTATTTCAAGCCAGCTGAATAAAATGTAGCTGTACAGGCAGCTGGAGATCGGATCCTTGCCCCAGGGTACAACTCAGGGCACCACAGAGGAAGTGTGGTCTTACTGTGACAGGACACACTGGGTTTCTGATTTATTAAGACTTATGCTCAGTCAACTTTGGGCACATTTCATCGGTATCTACAGTAAAATGGTGACATTTACCAGATCCACACAGGAACTCACCTGGATTCAAAGTCAGAAAGACCACATTCACATTGGGAATGACAAGAACTAATGAACAGAAAGACTGTTTGTTTCATTTATTTTGATCGTTTAAAAATATTACATTTAATGGTACATTATATTAATGGGAGGAAAAAGGTTTCCATGCCATTAAAAACACATTTAGAAATTTTGTGTGAAAGCCCAAAAAGAGACAAATGAACCACCTGATGATTTTGGCCAACTTTGCCCGACCGCATCGTGACCTGATCACAGGGTTACTCAGGCACCACCGGCACAAGAATACAAACATACACATACACACGCAGCCGAACTGACCAGGTAGGTCGGCTGAGCCAGGTGCAATTATTTTTACGCTCTCTGGGTAATTATGGCAAATATTATTGCAGACTGCTGCCCTTGACTCTGCTTTTTCTGGTGCACAAGGTGTGGAAAACCAAGCGAGCGGCCAAAACTCGTTCGGAGTGAGAGACAGAGGGAGAGATCCCAGCAGCTCCAAATGATTTCATAGAAATCATGTAAACAATGCTTTGATGCAGGATAATAAAAAAAAAAAAAACATTCAACGATTGCTCAAACGATTTCTGTATTCGATCAAAGATGTATTTTAAAACCCCTTTCTCGGGTCTCCTTAAGCGTATCTAATCTAATTTCTCTCACACTGCTCACAGGTGCTTGTTGGTTAAACTTAATAAAAGATTGAGACAGCACTGAACCACTTTCAAAGATAAGGTCATCCTGCTAACCT
>KV751319.1:16711588-16728246 GCA_001698575.1 Mola mola
CTGTTACCTGTACCCCGCCCGACCTGCTCACCTCCATGGTCCCTACAGCCCTTAACTAGCCCTTTTCCACTCACTCCTTGTTAAGACATTGTGTTACTTTGTTAATCTATACTCTTGCTTTCCACCCTGCAGCTGCCCGAACTTTATTATTTGGACTTTCTTTAAAATTTCTTATTGATCAGTTTTGACACTTCCATCTCCCTCTGGGTCCCCTGTTGCTCCTCTCACATCGTAATCGTTTCAAAATCCAAAAGGACATAGCATCCTCTACGAGCCAGGTCATGTATGCACATTTGCTGATACAGAACCCAAACAGCAACACGATCAAACAGAACACAGCAGTCAGTAATTTCTGACTGCTGAGTGGACTTGGAGAGAGACAATCGTTTTCTAAAATGGTAATAAGAGTTGTTTGCACCAGAATGTAGACACTGTGGCTCACCGGCCTTTCAGACGCCTCAAAACGTAACTTGATCTATATTTCTGTTTGTTTGTTTTTTTTAATTAGATGGCTTGTTTTTCTTTTACTCTGCGGTTGAATGTCTGTCAGGAATCTCTCGTGCAACTTGTTAGTTTGCTGCCTTGAGCTTTCTGCAGCCAGGATAAAAGTGCTCCATGTGCGCCATTTGTTATCCACGGAGAAAGAGAGCCATGGAACCGGGACAGACAGTGGGGAAGAGATCAGAGATGACAAACAGTTACACTGAGCTCCTTATGGGTTCGTCACTGTTCAAATTAGGAAATCTTACTTAATCTCAGAAGAAACAAGTGTATATAATGGGTTCATTATACAGCGTGTCTCGGCTGGACAGAAAGAATGGCGACTTTGAGTGGAAGCTGAGCTAAGATGGTAGTTTTGAGTTATTTTCTTATGTTCTGGTTCTGAGTGTTCTCCTTTGGGACAGCCTCTGGGGCCCTCATTACAAGATGAGTCAACTCTGTCCTTCTGTGGCTTCAGGCCACTTATTACTCATTTTGGATGAGCTAATGCACACATGATGATAGGAAGCCACACACACACAAAAGACCTTTTTGTGCAAAATTTAGCCTGAACTGTTGACATTTTATTCTTCATAAACAGGATATGACTTGTTAAAAAACAAAAAAAAGCTACTATCTTCGCCAACAAAGCCTTTTATTTATTAATATAGTGGTCTTTAGGTGTCGCCATCGTGTTAGTGGCAGCCAAAGTTCAATACTCCTTCAGTTTCCTTTAATTTATCCGGCAGTTGAAATGATCAACCATCTAGTCGCTAACTGTAAGGTTCAGAGGTGAGAACATGTTTGGGAACATCTGGAAACAATATGAAAATGAAAACGGTAAAGTTATGGGCTGCACAAAACAAAGCAAGGGACTGAAAGAAGGTAGAATGCCCCGTTAGGATCAGGAAAACTGTCAACACTATGAATAAGAAGCTGATGCATTGCATTAAGACAAAGATTACTCACCGATGCGGCAACATCTGTAAGGCTTTTCGGAACCGCTGCATGTTCTACTGTAATCCTAGCCCAGTTACACATTTTACCAAGTATCATATTAAATTGTTTAATGCATTAAATATGGTGCGTGGACTGTATACACATGCACAGACAGATATTCACACTGATGGCTCTGGTGCCAAAGAGTCTGAGTGTGTTTCTCAAGAGATGCTGAGTCTATTTATAAAAAAAGGAGACGCACCAGGACTAAAGTAATATCAGGTTTAAGCTGGGATTGTACTGGACAGTTCTCGGGTGTTGCTGGTTATGACTTCCTGCAGGGGATAAGATCTCCATTCCACTTTTCAACCCCAGGAGCAGAGCTGGATCTGAGGCTGGAGCCTGAGTCCTGCCACCTGCTGAGAACGTCTCCAGCGCTCTGTCTCCCGTCCGAAAAGGTCGCCACACCAACGATTTAGTCCCACTCTTCCATCTGTTCTCATTTTAGATTTTAATAACAGAGACATTTTTGGTATAATCAAAATGGATTGCATTCATCTAGCGCTGGTCAAAGCATTCCGAGAGCTGCACACCCGACAGATGCCAGGTCTCGGTTTCAGGTTTCAAAAGGACGTTAGATATGCCTTGTAAGTTTAAAGCGTGTCTTCACATCCTCATATGTGTGCACAGTATGTGATGGAGGTGTGAGCCGTAGAGTGAAGTGGATGATCGCGGAGCCAAATGTTGACCTCACATAGCCTTTCATGGCCTTCCCGTAGAAGGTATTTGAAGTTTGGCTCCTTCCCCCAGATCTCACATGTGGCTTATATTTGCACTGAAATACCTCCCAGATCTACTGGCTGCTTTGAAAAGGATGTAAACACGAGCCTCCTTGCTATTTGGCCGACTTTATGGTGTCGCAGCTTTAAAGGGCCATAAGGTGGGTATTTAACTCGTCTTGAGGAGCAGTTACAGCAGGTCTGTTTTCCCATGGTCAGTGCATGAGAAACTAAGTAAAAGACAAAAGGAATGAAGAGAAATTTCACAATAACACTAAATGTGCTGACATTGCCCAATTAAGTGCAAAGCTAACTTTATGCAAGGCTGATAAACAAAATAAATGTGGTTTGTAAATGACATTTTGAGTGTCCCTGTCCGCTCTCATTCGTGAACACAGGCAAACAGAAATTTCCTTCTAAAGTTCCTTCGAAATTGTGCCAGCTTGTTAGTTGCACAACAGTGTGGCGTGGCACCCTGCCCTGTCATTGTGGTCCTATTATTGCTGGCCCCCATCTCCACTTGAGTGGAGAAAACTGCTACTGATGACAGGCGTGTTTTTGATACGTTCTCAGTCGCACTGCTTGGCAGCTCCAGAGGTCTTGGCATTGCGTGCGACGTATGTTTGAGATACCTTCATTCATTGTCACGGCTTTGCGTTTGTAAAATAGAGCATGCTAGAAAGACGATCGGGTTTGCATAATCATGTTTAGGGGATATTTGCAGGGGACTCATTGTCTACATAAAGTCTCCTGATCCTTGTGGTTTATTTCAACCCTGGGAATCAGTATTCAGGATGAGAACTGAATGAGAAAGGGGATTTTGAACAGGGGTCATGTTTTACAGTTATTAACTGAAAACCTGGATTGTTGGTAACTGAGTGCAGCTGAAATTTACTCTGCATTTATATTGGAGTGAAAATGAGTTTTGTTACATTATTTTTGACAGGGAAACCCCCAGAAAGACCAAAGTGATGGACCTGCTGGTATCTAATGGGTCTCTAAGGTCTGACAAAACTTCACTCATTGGAATGCTCCACTTCACTATCACATAATCAATAATTAAAGATTGCTTGCCTTTACCGCGATGAGTAGCACTTTCCAGTAAACAGTACAGATGGGAGCTGGCCTGTGACTGCAAACAACCATTGAAAGAATGGTTTGACATTGAATGAAATAATCTTTTTTTGACAAGAGTCAGATGAAAACTGAGATAATGTCTTTCTGCTAAATTTGAATCGACAGCCAGATGCTGCAGACTGGACAGAGGGGAAACATGCAGCTAGCCTGAAAATCTGCCTACCAGTGGTTATTTAAGTTTTATGAAGGGCTAAAGGTCAGACTTGTTTTCCTCCTGGTGTCTCGTCATCCCTCCCTCTCATGACTCTGGACATACACTGCATGAAACAAGAGAAGAGAGATAAATCGTATCTACACACATACTGTTCACCTGCAAATATTCCCAATTAGGACAGATTTTTAATGATCAAACCCGTTAAATTCTTCATTCACTTTCTTTCAGTGCTTGCCTGTTGGATGGCGCTTCAAAGTCTCCATGTGCATGCTTAGTCGCTCAGGAGCACGTTAGCTTTCAACTGGAAATAAATAAGAGAAATAGGGAAACGCAGTAAGTACGACAAGTGTTCTTGTATAGTTTCCAACACTCAAGCAACCCTAGTGACTAATGTCACTTTTGACGTATATTTCTTTTGTTTTGCCGCTTCCTTTCCCGCGTAGGCAACACCTTAGAATAACAACCTTTTCTTTGGAAAATATGAATTCTCTGAAATGGAAAGTAGACGGGTGGATGTGAAATACGTGTTTAAATAATTCCGTTTCCTATGAGCCTCACAATGCGATTGATCGTTTGAGTTATACCTTGATTGTAGACCTGGCATCTGTACGTGTATCACTTATGGCCACTTTATGGAGAAAATAGTAAGTGTCCACACCCGAACTTTATTGCTACAGTATGATTTAGCTTTGCATTGCCTATAAACCTGTATAATTAAAAAAATTACCTGTGTTTACTCTTTAAACCTTCTCTTCCATGCTTGACTACCTCTGGGCTCTTACATTTACTGTATTCTCAGAAAAAAATTAAGTAAAATAATTTAATAATGCTGATCCGAGAGCCTCTGGGAAGGGATCTGAATTCATGCCCCAAGGCAGAGTGATGGAAGGATCGGTGCAACAGTAAATACTGTTACAGTATGAATAATGAGCTCCCTCTGCGCCTGGGCCTCAACTGGACTAATGACAGAGATCTGTTTTACATTAGCTCTTGCACAAACATGCATAAACATGTATGACTCAAAATACACAGTACCACGCACACTGAGTGTTGGGGGGGGGTCCTGTCAGCTTGGATAATCTGTTGCCCAAAGCAGAGAGCTCAGTTCTGCAGCAGAAAAAAAAAAAAAAAACAAAAGAAGCAGAGGGCATTTTCTTTAAACGGTTAAGCATGTCTCACCTGTTTCTCTCTGCTGGTCTCAATCTTCCTGGAGCTTCAATTCTGAAAAGGCTGAAACTGACACCTCCTTCAACTGTGGATTTGTTTTTCTTCTCTGGGCCACGCATTATTTGAGATTGACCGTGCATCAATTTGCATCCCGAATGCAGTGCAGGTCTGCCATCTGCTGTCAGCAGTAGGTTCACTTCAAGGAATCAGTCACGCTGTCATATGCACATCACGGTTTATTTACAAAAAAAACTGCATCATACAGCAGTAATTCCTTTATATGAAATGCCTTTCCTTTGAAAGAACAAACCTTTAACTCACTGTATGACTGTCAGCTGGTCTCATTTCTATGATTTGACCTTTTCCAGTAGTTTGAACTGACTTGTAAATATTACATGACATAGTATTCCAATGTCATGCTACTCTCACAAATCCGTCAATGGTTCGATTGCCTGAACCGTTCAGCAACAGAGCTGGGACATTGTCAATAAAACATGAGAATGCTTCGTCGTGTAAATATCTTTTTATGAGAAAAGTTATCTACTGCAAGTCCATTTTTATGTTGTGATTGTTTGATAGTAAGTGAGTTTTTTCTGCTCCTATCACGCCCTTAAGGGTATGGGGGTAAGTATGCAGAGTTAATCAACATAACGTGTATCTGTAAAAGAATGTGGGTATCCAGAAAACCACACACTCTAGTCAGCACGACTGCTGCCAAGCGCAGGGCTACAGGAGTTAAAACTAAACCAAACACTTGCAGGACAAAACTCATTTGCCTTCAGCTGCTTCCTCCCCAGCCCACTCTAGGTGTCTAAGTAGCTCTGACTGTTTGTTGTTTCAGTCTCAGTTCATATCCTCCCCGCAGCTCCTGACTCTGCTCGTGGGGAGAGAGAGGAAGGTAAGGCCGAGTTGGGTTAAAGAGGTTGATACGGCACCATAACTCTTCTTTCGCCCCCGCCCCCTCATCGCTTCTCCAGTTTTTTGAATCTGGCCTCTGTAAACATAAGAAAATGCAGGAACTTGATCAATCTGTGGGTAACAGCTGCTTATATCCAAATGTGACATGATCAGGTAACCTTTGACTGTCTTTCAAACCTGTAACGTGTAAGTGTTTCACTATAGAATTGTGTGTGGTGTTACAGCGCCATCTGCTGGTGGACATAATGTGAGCACAAAGCATTTAAGGAAGGTCATGAGATACAATTGTTTAATTCTACAAATACTGATTTGACTATGGCATTTAAAAAAGCTACTAAATTGGAGAGTTATTAACAAGACTAGTTATAAATTTAAATTAATTTGTAGAGTCAATCTCACTGGATATCTTCTTTTATGAAAGATACTTTACATGCATATTTATGTAGACCATGCCTGTGTACGAAATCCCTCCCTCCTAATACGTTGCACTAAATGTGGGTGTTTGACATTTTGCAGCGCTGTCTGAGAATATAATGTGAAATGTTAAATCCTATAGAATGCACTCAAAGTATCCCACAACGCATCAGGAAAAGTAGTGCACAGCAGACGGTCACTGAGCCAGCAACACAGGAAAACTTCAGACATGCAACATGACCTATAATAAGGACATTAATGACCATTGATATTTTTTAATTATTAATTTGTGAAGACAAGCTGCATATAACATGTATTCTTAATATGTGCATATATATTTATCTTTTTCTATTTGTGTCCCCCATACTGTCTACAGTGGTCCACGTGAGGAAACCTCATCTATATAAGGAACAGGGAATGAGTTTGGACACTACCTGTGTCTTACCCAGTTTCTTGGAGTATGCATCCAGTTTGTAAGCAGCTTGTTCCAGTGAAGACACTTGCTCCTCGATCTGATTTATTTGGTCCAAATAGGGCTGCAGGCTAGCATCTAAAGCAAGCATACATATCAGCCAGATGTTTACATATATACAGTCTATAATGTAAATATCTAAAATAATATGACATGAGTTTTGTGCAGATATCTCTCAATAAATCAGAATTTAATAATTTAATTCATATAGTCTTAATTCATTACACATTAAGTGAAATATTTTAGGTTTTTTTAGTTTTAATTTTGATGATTATGGCCTACACAGTTTAAGTTAAAGATTGTAATAGCAAGAGATGTGTTTCATTTTTGAGCTGTAGGCCATAATTACAAAAATTTATATAGAACAATACTTGAAGCATTTTAGTTAAACATGTTGAGTCTAGAATATAATAAATGTTCAATTTATTCACAGAAAAATATTCTAATATTTTGAGATGCACAAGTGCACCTCACTCACACTTGTTGTTGAGATCCTGCAGGTTTCGGCTGATGTTGATGCTGATGCCTTTCATTTCCATGTACTTGAGGCTGGTGAGCTTGTTCATGTTCTCCAGGAGGCGATAATCCTCACAAGTTCCTGAACATGTACGGTGATGTTTGGTGATGATGCATGACAGAAAGGGAAATATGAAAATCAGTACATCAATGTGCCTGCTGAGATTACAGGCGCTCCTGTGTGCAGGGGAAATGACAAAATGAGGAAGTGAGCATTTTGGGTTTTTTTTTAAACACCTGTTAGTTCCCCTTGCAGGAAGATGGCCATCTTCTCAAACATATCAGTGCACAGCTCGTTGATATCAGGCTCTGCGGGCTCCACAGCCTCCTCCGCTGTCTCCACACCGGTGTCACCTCAACATAAACATCAGGATAGATACAGAACACAGCCTGTCGATCCAGTTTTGAACATACTCACAATGCAACAGTAAAGCCAAATGTAGGAGAAATATGCTGCATTCAAGTGATGTCGAAAATCGGAGTTATAACTTTCCCACTGGCTCTTATTTAATCTGGGAAAAATTTAACTCGGAGATAATTCTATAATATGAGCTCCCGACTTGACGTCATAAACTCATAAACATGGCGGGCAAAGGTTCATGTTTGGTTTATGGTAAGAAACTTGTATCAATAAACGTATTGCGTATCAGTTCACGTGATCCCATGTGATGCAAAATATGGTATTAACGGTTAACTAATGTCAAAGTGACCTAGATAAGTTAGAAACGTAATATTTTTGAATAAACTCCATTAAGAAGTCCTGGCTACTTGGAGCTATATCTAAGGGGTTTCGGGGAATGTACTAGTGCAACAAGTCTGATAGCATTAACATGACATCCATCTTCATTGAAGCAGCCGTGGTGTTCCGGCTTTACCGCCTCAAACCACATGAAAAGAAGTCGTAAGAGCGAGTTCCAAACTCGGAAATATCGACCTTCCGACATGAATGCAGAAAAACACGAGAAAGGAAGTCAACGATGCTGACAAATAATATAACGCACAGTGAAATTGGCTCGCGCTACATTAGCGTTAGCGAGCTACGGACGCTGCGGGAGTCAACACTCACTGTTGGCGTTGGGTCTCTTCGGAATCACTGCTGGGCCTTCTGCCACAGACTCGGGCCCGTCCCCCTGCGCGCTGGCGCCAGCAACCGGTTTCGGAGCCGCGGGATGGGCTGTTGGAGCCCTGGAAATGCTGTCCATGGCTGCAGCGTCGTCTCCCGTCGCAGCCATTTTGTTCCTTTGTCACATGAGTGGAGTGGTCACATGATGTCCACCACCCGACTCGCGCGCACTGCCACGCCCTTATGTTAGCAGTGATGACACGGACCTACTGATATATCGGTTGTCCGGATTTAAACGATACCGATACCTAATTTCTTAGATGGACATTTAACTGTTTTCAGTTTTAGAAAAAGAAACGATATAATAAAGACAAATAGCCAAAACTTTTGAACTTTACAAAGTTGCAACTTCCGAATCACATTACAATAACAATTTCCTCAAAATCAGGCCTGTGACTTGCTTCTTGTATTGTAACATCATTCTTTATTATCATTATTAAAACTTTATTTTGAAAATAAATCTAAGTTCATTACAACTTTTGTCTTGAAATTAGCTATAACTTAACCCTTAATAATTACAATGTGAGGGAATTTCCTCTAATTATTGTGAGAAAGTCTTTCTTAATATTCTTAATTTCTATTCTAGAAATCCTCGTTTTTTTTCTTTCTATATGTTTCCTTAATATGAGATTTTCAATTGCGGTGTTTATCTTATTTTTCACCATGTGTGGATCAGAGAGTAAAACTGTTGTTACATAGTCATTAATCCTAGAATCGTTAAAATTAGTTACGGCGTGCGCGCTCCCGCGACGATCATGTGATTCTCGGGACACCGCGCTGGACGTAGCACCCGTGTCGGCGCTGGTGCGTGTGTGTGTGAGTGTGTGTGTGCGTGCGTGCGTGTGTGTGTGAGTGTGTGTGTGTGTGTGTGAGTGAGAGAGGGGGGTAGATCGTGACAGGCGAGCAGCATTGGACTGTAAACATGGCGGCGTGCACAGCCACAGGGCTGTGCCGAAAACCCCGTTTCTGTTAGCCTGTGAGACGGAGACACCCCAAAGATGGAGACCGAAGAGGAGCAGCACATAACCACGCTCCTCTGCATGGGTTTCCCGGACCCCGACGTGATACGGAAGGCGCTCCGGCTGGCAAAGAACGATATCAACGAGGCAGTGGCGCTCCTGACGAACGAAAGCCCCGGACTCGGGTATGGCTATGAGCCGATGGAGAGCGGGCCTGCCCCTGGCTTGGGCTCGAGTGGGGATGGGGAGAACAGCGGGCGGACCGGGACTGGTGGGTTTGATCCTCCGCCGGCGTACCACGACGTTGTGGACAGCGAGGTAAGAGCCACCCGCGTCTCACCGAGCGTGAAGCGAAAAAGCGAGGGAGGGGAACGGGAATAACCTCAAGTTACTGGAGGAGTGGGCTTGCCCATGTAACTAGCTGAATTTAGCAGCTCCGGTGTGCACTTAGCCCAACGTGAGCTGTCAGAGCAGGAGGCCAAATATACCCTCCAGTCCGGCGGGTCGGGGCACGTAACTGGCTCTTGGTGACTAAAATGTGGCTACTAGCACGATTAGCACGATGCTGAGCTACTTACACGGTGAAGCTAAACGACCACACTGAACTGACAAGCTAACACGGCTAGCTGCCGTTAGCAGCCGAGCTGCTAACGTGAGAGTTACCGCGCCAGGAACCGGAACGAGCGCGGACGCTTCGCTCCGGGGGGGTTGCAAACACGCATTTAAATCAGATACGTTCACATTTTGTCTTATCAGTTCTTCGCCAGTCTACTTGGCTGGATGATTTAGTCTGTTCTACACGGGTTAGCCAACATTAGCTAGCTGGTTAGCTGTCAGCGTCCCCCACCGATGACACAGTCCACCAGAACCGGGCTTAGATGAGGTTTTGCAATGTCCTCGGCACACGTGCCCCGTTGAATCATTGTTCTGTTCACAGTATCAGCTGTAAACAGTTGTTTTTACTCTGGAGGACTGTGATTTTTTCGCAAAGAATGTGAAAGCACTATTTACATTTATTTGGTTCTTGTGACAGCCCAATGACAATAGTCAGTATTTCACGTACAGTTCACACTGTGTATGTGGCGTTTTAACAGTAATCTGCCTGCCTGCCTGCCTGCAGTTAGTCAGTCATGGCAAGATTGCTTTAACTGACCCCTCCATGGCTGAACGCTTTCAGCCACTTGACCTCAAACCTGTTGCTCTCTCCTAAAGTCGTGCAGGTGCCATCAGGAGAGAGAGGTCTTATGCTCAAGTCTCACAAATCATTTGATCACCGAGATTGATGAATATACCAATACCTGTAGGACAGCCCCCCTAATATTTACAGTTTGAGAAGTATAAACAATGCATTTACAGCGTGTCGAAAATGGCACTTGCAGTTCGTAAATAAGAGACGATTTCTGTCAGCGCTCCTGTTATGGTGTTGTTACAGATTAACTCAAAGTCACCCATTCTGTCACTTCTTTGCACCTCTTCACCATCTCCCAATGTTACGCCTCCTGTGCAAATAATACACTGTTTGTGATAAAGACATCCAATTTAAACATAGACTTCTATCTGACCCGTCCTGTCTATGTAAAGATTGTGTTTGAGATACGTTAAAGTAAGTTCTGAAACATTCTTGGTATGGGTTAAGTTCCGATGCTGAACGTGCTCTCCCTTCCTTCTCTTCCTCTGTTTGCTGCGTTTGTGCTTGACAGGGATGTCATAGGTCTTTGGCCCCATGTTATGCTCCTAAATATAGCTGCGCACAAACACATTGCAGTTTTTGCAGGGGGTCCCGGGAGGGTTGCAGGGTACATGACACGCAGCGGAGTGGCACTGAGTTACCTCATCGCCCCCCTGCGCTACCACACACATGCATGCTGGGCCTCGGAGATCTGAACGCTTTCCTTAAAGGCTTGAAATGAAACGCCGCTCGGCCTGTCTGCGTTTTTATCCTCCTGTTTGATGATTTGAGAGAGGTGCTCTATGTTGTCCGCAATGATTGCCTGCGTATGGTGAATTTGTTTTCTATACTCAAAATTCTCAGGGAGTTCTGATTTGGAAAACCTGCCAGCAGTGAAATGTCTCTTCTGGTCTTTGAATCACACATTTTCTAAGACTGGTATTACGTTATGCACTCTCTCTCTCTCTTTCTCACTCATGTCCATTTATCTGTCATTTCCAATTATTTTTCAAAGGGAAGGGATGAAATGTGATGCTTCTCTGCTTTCCAACCCCCTTTCCTCCCTGCCGTTCTCTTCTTTATGTCCAACCCAGCACAGTATCATGTATGTGTGTCAGCATGTAGCAGAGTAGCACATGCACCAAACACACTGACCATTATGCATGCTGATATGTGGAGATGTATTCAAAATAGTGAGATTCGACCTAACTTTACTATTCTGCATTGGTATTTATGTGCAATGCCCACAGGCAACATTGATAAATGAGCGACAATAGTTATTTATAATGTAACGAGTGCTGAATGCCACTTAGATTTCTCCAGTGAACACTTTGCCTTATTAAATTCTTCCCATAATTGCAACTGCAAACATAAATTAATATTGACTTCAAACATGACGTGCAGTTTTGCACTTGGGCACAAATGTTCCACCGAGCAGCAGCACTATTTCAGAGGAGTGAGTTCTGCAGCTTATTTAATATTCACATAACTTCATGAATATGTAAGTGACTTTATGATGTAAATAATTCAGTAATCCTTTGTCTGCTCTTGCTTTCACCTTGTAGATTTTGTGTTCTCTAAGCCGTTAGCCAGTTAAGGTGGTCTTTACATCCGACTTAAGCTTCAGTTTTCTTCAGTTCAGTCAGGCATTTGAAAAAAAAAAGCACCCGTGTGGATTTTTGGCAAGCTTCTTGGTAGGAAATGGATGGACAAAAAGATGATGAGACGACAGGCAGATTAATGAGGAGAGGACACACTTTAAAAAATGACCGCTATCACTCGTCTCCCAGTGGGAGGGAAAGAACATTCTCATTCTCACTCTCAGACAGCGAGAGTGTCACAAAACTAGAGTCACTGCAGCTGTGTGAAGTAAATTCACCATCGCATCGAGGTTGTGAGTTTTGTCGTGTCTGTGTGCTTCCCAGAGGAGCAATGATGAGAACGGGAACTGCTCAGGGGGCAGCATGGAGTTTCCCACCACCAACTTGTACGAGCTGGAGAGCCGAGTCTTCACCGACCACTGGTCCATACCTTACAAGAGAGAGGAATCTCTGGGCAAGTGTCTCATCGCATCCACCTGCCTCGCCCGGCACGGTAAGACTCTGTCTGTGGAGGATGAAAATCTTTGTCTTCTCAAGGTGTGCATTAAATCAAACGCTCTCCGTCTGCATAGTTTTGTGTGGGTGGCGTGTTTTATTTGGACCGTCGGGTGTTTTTCACATGTTGTTATTTTGGACAACTTAACGTTACATGGCTCAATCTGTGCGTTTGTCACAGCCAAGTTTATTTTCTCCCCTGTTTGGGCGTGGGATAAAACATCTCTCTCCCTGTCAGGCCTGGCTGACGCTGACGAGAACTGCAAGCGGTTCATGGATCGGTGCATGCCGGAGGCCTTCAAAAAGGTGAGCGCCCAAGACCAGGAGATGGAAGTGACCGTGTAGCACTTTGATTAATTAACATACGTTGTGCCTACTTGTTCACCGTCACCAGTTGCTGACGAGCAATGCCGTACATAAATGGGGCACGGAGATTCACGAGGGGATCTACAACATGCTCATGCTGCTGGTGGAGCTGGTTGCAGAGCGGGTGAAGCAGGACCCCGTACCTGTAAACCTGATGGGAGTCCTGACTATGGTACGCTGCCTCTCTGTGTCTCTCTTAATATTTTACTTAAATAGCTTACTACTGTTTTTTTGTTTCTTACTTTGCGGTAAATAAATTACATCTAAAACAATAGAACATATAAGCTTATTTGAAAATTGGTTATGATAATGTGGCAGGTGACCAATTCAGAATTGGAATGTGCCTTTTGAGTCCATTGGTAATGTCTTAATTTCTCACACTCTAACTCACCAAATCACCAATACCCAGACCGAACATTTAATCACTCTGTGTTTAAAATCCAGTCTGCTGCTGTGAGTAATTGGCTTGTGGTGGATAAGACTCAGTCCCAGTGTCTGTTTATCCAATGTATTGGTCTGCTTTTCACACCAAGCTTATTATATCCATGCCCTGGAACTCTGTCATGTGATATTAGATTGATGAAATGGAATGTATGTGTTTATTTACTGTGTCCTCCTCGTTGTGTTCAGGCCTTCAACCCTGACAACGAGTACCATTTTAAAAACCGCATGAAGGCCTGTCAGAGGAATTGGGCTGAGGTTTTTGGAGATGAGGCCAACATGTTTGCAGTCTCTCCCAGCAATTCATATCAGAAAGTAAGGGAAAACACCGTTTGGACTCTTTTTGTACTTTTTCTCTTTTAGAGTAAGTGTTATGTGTACCAGTTCACCCTGATGGAATTATTAGTACATAAAGCTGTGCTCGTACTAATACACACTTCCTTTAAGGTGTAAATGGTTCATAGTCACATGTAGGGCCAGACTAATGTGCTCTTCATCCCTGATGTTGTGTAATTGAGCCACGGGGGCTCAGCAGACCATGTGTGACGGACACACAGCAGCTTCAGCATCATAACACGTGTGTGTGTGTGTATGTTTCTGAGTAAATCCACTCTAAACACAATTATCTCTTTCAGGAGCCTCATGGCTGGCTGGTTGACTTGGTGAATCGAGTGAGTAATGATATCACCTTGGTATTATCTGCATATATGTATGCTGCTGTTATTTTTAAATTTTGCCTAATCCGTCCCCTTTCCTGTTTTTTTTTTTTTTGGCAAGTTTGGAGAGTTGGGAGGATTCACTGCCATCCAGGCTAAGCTCAACACCGACGAAATCGAGATTGCTGTAAGCACAGCTGCCCTTGCTGTCATGTTTTGTGGCTTCCTCACAAGCAACGTGAGGCGTCTCTAGAGTGATGAAATAGTTCCTACCCCAGTGATGGATGTAGGAAGGCACTGTAGGCAGCTTATACAGGCAAAAGGTCACCATGTTTACCCCCACCAGTCTCAGCTGCAGGGTGCTGAATGTTTCCCCTTCTCACTTGTACTCACTCGTGCACAAACACGCTCTCTCATCCCCCCGCTGTGCCGCGGTTGAAATGCTCTGTTGTGTTCTGTGTTCTGAGACATCCTTGTGCTGATGCTTCCTTCTGGGAACCTGGCCAGAACCACTGCAGTGCATGGCCATTGATTCACACACATGTGGACACGCTCCCTCTGCCAATTAGCATGTTAATAAGGCAGAGACTGGTTGCCGACCACTGTTGTACTCTTCAGCGGACACTCAGGAGAGTGCCCGAGCTGTCGGATGCCTCACGTGCTCTGTGCTCGAGAGAGGGAGAGAGAGACTGAAAGTGAAAGGAGAGAAGATAATGGGAGGTACGCTGCTTCCTCTGCTGACTCCCAGGAGTGACTCATTCACCCGTCGGCTTTGAGCAGCAAGTTTAGGAATTCACAGAAAGGTGGAGGAAGAGACGCCAGCTCCTCAGAGGGAGCCCAGAAGCAGAAACTGAAGATAAGCAGGGGAAAAAAAAGAAGAGACAGGAACACGGGGGCTATTTATTATGCTCCTGTGATTTAGCACTGAATGACAAATGACAGCTGGGCTTCGGTGTCGGAAACTCATCCTCACATCTGTTTCTACTCACTCACACTCACTCTTGTGCAACAGTGGAGACTCAGTATCAGTTTGAGCACTAATTGATCTCTGACACTTTAATATAGAAAATCCTGTTTTGTGTCTCTGTTCTTTAATAAGCTCTCGATGTCATGTCACATCATGATACACGTTACACTGAATTTCAATAATGCCATGATGGAATAAACAGTGATTGTACCTGAATTCTGTGTTTTTCCGCTCGCCTACAGAGTGTTTCAGCTCTGGTCCAGCCTCTTGGAGTTGGTGCAGAATACCTGAACTCCAGTCTGGTCCAGGTGAGCTATCCTGACCACACACATACACACAGTGGACGGTATTATACTCACCCTAATCTGGTTATTTGCTCATATCTTATCTGTTTTACGTCTGGATTTTTGGTGTTTAAGTGAGCAGTCGTGTTTGTTTGCATGCTCCGCTTTGAACTAACTAACTAACATTGTTGCGCTTGATTTCCCCAGCCAATGCTCGATCCAGTCATCCACAAGATGATCACATACGTACAGAACCTCGAGGAAAAGGACCTTAAAGACAAGGTGCTGTTCTACATTTATCCTACCTCCTCATGCTTACGACCTTTTTGTGTGTGTGTGTGTGTGGATTGTGATTTAAACAAGTTATGATGACTTGCTCATTTCTCTTTTCATCACAGCGTCTGGTGAGCATTCCAGACTTGCTGTCGGCCATCAAGCTGCTCTGTATGAGGTTCCAGAGGGAGCTGGTTACCGTGGTGGATGACCTGCGGCTGGACACGCTGCTACGCATGCTCAAAACCCCCCACTTCTCTACCAAGATGAACTCCCTCAAAGAGGTCACCTCTTAAAGGATCTCAGATCTAAACTAGACAAAATAACTTTCTGGGGTTTTTTCCCATCTCATCTCACACTGTTTTTTCTTTTCTCTCAGGTGACAAAGTTGATAGAGGAGAGCACAGTGTCTAAGACGGTGAAAAACGCCATTGACACTGATAAACTTTTGGACTGGTTGGTAGAGAACTCCGTTTTGTCCATAGCACTGGAGGGTAAGAAAATACAGACCTTCGTCACAAAGTTTTTTGCAGAACAGTTGGACAAATTTTGTAACCGCTTAGAATCATTTCACCGAGCTCATTAGACATTTGTCTGTCCCAGGAAACATTGACCAGGCTCAGTACTGCGAGAGAATTAAGGGAATCATTGAGTTACTGGGGAGTAAACTGTCACTGGATGAACTCTCCAAGATCTGGAGAATACAGGTCAGCAACAGTGCACACATGTCAATAATAACAACACAGTCATGCCTGTGTTAATTATTCTGTTGTTTAACACATTCAGAAGGTCTAAGCGTCACTGTTCGGATCGTTTTTGTACAAAGAATCATGTTTTGTTTCTGTTTGAGTGCAACATCACTCAGTTTCCCTTTAATGGACGTATTGATTCTTGGGTGGGCTTTGCAGGCGGGCCAGTCATCAACTGTGATAGAAAACATTCACACAATCATCGCTGCTGCTGCTGTGAAATTCAGCTTCGATCAGCTCACGCACCTCTTCGTCCTCATACAGAAGGTCGGTGCTGTCTGTGCGGCATGTTTGAAATATACTGTACGTCAGTGCATTTAATAATCTCCTGTTTAAACGTTGTTTAGAGCTGGGAGATTGAAAGTGACCGCGTGAGGCAGAAGCTGCTCAGCCTGATCGGGAGGATCGGCAGAGAGGCTCGCTCTGAAACTACAACTGGAAAGGTATGCTGTCAACGCCTCCTGTCATTCTGTCGAGGCTAAGCACATGAAGAAGGAAGGGAAAGTCTCATTATTACAGTGAAGTTGTGACTCATCGTCGTGTGTGTCTGCTCAGGTGCTGGAGGTGCTGTGGGAGTTGGCTCACCTCCCCACCCTGACT
>KV751319.1:16728345-16742120 GCA_001698575.1 Mola mola
GGGGATCCTGAGCGACGCTTACGCTGTCAAGGAGACCGTGAAACGCAGCTACATCATTAAATGTATTGAGGACATTAAAAAGGTGAGACGGACAAGGCACAGATGCTCAGCAGTGTTTTCTCAGGCCATTCTAGTTAATTTTTGATTATTTCTATTTGTGGAAACCGTTTTGTTCTCTGCCCATGTTTAAAGGAGACACTACACGGGGCCCTCGTTTTTCTGACGGCTGTTGCGACAGTTTTGTTCTAAAGTTAGCATGTCCTTGTTAGTGATGCAAATCACCCTTCAACATAAGTTTGTTACATCACTTGACAGAGTTCCCCAGCCTAGCATCCTGTGTCAACCCATAATTATCGTTTTTCCCTCAGTTATCCACTTTATCGACCTAGTCCATAGCTCTGCGTCAGTTTTATTTTAAACAAACAGAGCTTATTAAGATGCTAACAAAATAGGCTGCATAAAATAGGATTGTAGGATTTTTCAGATAAATTTGACCGATGCATTTGATTTATTCCAAAAGGTGTTTGCTTCATTCCAAGTTGCTGTAGCCTCTTTTGTCACTACAGTTGCACTCAGCTTCAGCTCAAACACAACGGTCATTGCTGGATGACTTAAAAATGATGGCTATTCGTGCACCAGCATGAGAAATTCTGCAAGTTGAAATTTAAGTTTATGTGGCAGTGATAAGGTTATTCAGCATTTTGTGAGCTGATTTGGTTTGATGTATAAATACTAGCTTATGTAAAAGTTATGAATTGCTTTAATTGTTCTGATCCAAACAATTTAAAACAATTTAAAATTAAACCATGGCACATCATTAGTACTTTAAAATGTCATAGTGAATGAAAGACCAACGGGTAAATATAATTACAACAGAGCAAACATTAAAGTTTTCTTTGCTTGTTTTACTACTTGACATAATGCCACATATCCACAATGACTCACGCCTGTGTGACTGTAGCTCAACTTACAAATTAAAATATAATTAAAAAGCCTCACCGCAAATAAAATGTATGTTTCTAGACTCACACTAGGGAGGACAGTAAAGGCAGCGACACCCAAAGCTTGTTTCTCACAGGCTCTTGGGGCAAGAAGAAAGCTAACACGTTGACCAAAGTAAGAGAAGACAATTTAGCTTACATTTCCTCTCGCCAATCTCGCTGCTTCACACATGGCGACCAATCAGGGAGTAGGGCTTAACCACTAAAGGGTTTTTATTTGTCACAGGTTGATAATTTCACTCATGAATATAACATGAAGTAGTTTAACCAGGTGTGTGTTTTAATCCTCTGCTTGCCTCACTAAGAGGGTTCTGGCTCTGACTAATGATTACACAGTGGTGATATTGTTCTGGGTGAGAGTTGTTGATTTAAATGAGTGATTTAGCGTCTGGATGAATGGTCAGCTTTGGTGGAAGTGCTAGCACATTTATTCATGCAAAGAGGAATTTAATCAGAGCTTTAGATATATGTATAAAAAGTACTCGTTTGATATTTAATTTGGACTTCAAAACAGTTGCAAGAGAGTAAATGTATAGTTGAGCCTATTCTGATGCCATATATCCCTGACTCTGATTTTTCCTCTCAGGGTGTGTGTGATGACAGATTTTGACCGCCTCAGTCTTTTTGGGGGTTTTTTTGTTTTTATTTGGTTAGAAAATGTTTGTTCATTCTGCCTCAGTGCACGTTAAATGTATCTCCACAGGCCTCTCAGCAGAGCAGTCCTCAGGCAGTGTGGGTTGTTCCTGCACTCCGTCAGCTGCACGAGATCACTCGGTCGTTCATCAAGCAGACCTATCAGAAACAAGACAAAGTAAAGCAAACAAACTCACAAATTAAGTAAAAATATTGTGGGAAACTATCATTTGAACAGTCGGTACAGGATTGCTATGGTCAACCTCCCCTTCTTCCCTGCAGAGCATTATCCAGGACTTGAAGAAGAACTTTGAGATCGTCAAGCTGATCACAGGATCCCTGGTGTGCTGCCATCGACTGGCTGTAACAGCGGGAGGAAATAACGGCCTCTCAGGCTCAACTCTGGTGGATGGACGCTACACCTACCAGGAGGTTGGTCTATGTCAGACTTTCTAATTTAATATCAAGAATTATTATTATACTCAAGCTTTTATTAATTTTATTTCTCACTGTATTGGTCATCTTTACGGTTTTATGGATCTGAATTGCAGCTCGTATAATAACATTTGACAATTGTTCCTTCGAACTATAAATAGCAAAGCATATTTCCAAAGCAAGCATGAAGTAATCAATCTTGTGCAACAGGGTATTATTCAGCACGTTTAGGGTGCATTTGAGGATCAAAATGACACTGTCTCTCTTTTATTTAGTATCTGGACAGCCACCTGCGCTTCTTGGCCTTCTTCCTCCAGGAGGCCAGCCTGTACCTGGTCTGGAACAGGGCTAAAGAGCTCTGGGAGTGCCTGGTGTCGGGACCAGATGTCTGTGAACTCGACCGTGAGGTATAAAATCAATGCAAATGGAACCCTGGTGTTTGGTTGGTTATTTGATATAAGCACCTTTGGATTTGCTCCACCTGCAAGTACACAAACATGAAGGAGGATAAATTCAAAATTAACATTTTGCTCAAATTAAAAACATCTGCTTACAAACTTTTGTTTGAAATACTATAAATATGTCAAGCTTCGTTTATAACACTTTAGTTCTAGGGTTACAAAATGCTTCATAAAAAAATTGGGGGGGAAAAAAGCAAATTTGTCTTCTGAAGTTTTTTTGAAAATTGTACTCATTAAATCTGCATTTACAGTCTACAACTAAAAGAAAATGTTAAAATAGTTAAAATAAGCTTAAACGTGGTGTGTTGGTGTGTTCAGATGTGTTTTGAGTGGTTCACCAAAGGACAACATGACCTCGAGAGTGATATTCAGCAGCAGCTCTTCAAGGAGAAGATCCTAAAACTGGAGCCCTATGAGATCACCATGAATGGTGAGTGACAGCATCACAGGCTTTCAGGGTTTCTTCTTCACCAAGTATGGGATTTAGCAGTTAACATGTTCTACGTGTTTCAGGTTTCAACCTGTTCAAGACCTTCTTTGAGAACGTTAATCTGTGTGATCATCGCCTCAAACGCCAGGGAACTCAGCTGGTTAGTCCTTCTTCGCACTTTTCTTTGCTTTTAAAAACCATTTTTCTCTCAGTGGAATCTGAAACCCACTAAAAATAGTCATAAATGGAAATCATATGTTGATTGAAGTTTATATTCTGATATGGTCTAATTTCAGTGTGTGGAGCGTCTTGACCTGGCAGGCATGGATTTTATCTGGCGCATCGCCATGGAAAGCCCTGATGAAGAAATAGCCAACGAAGCAATCCAACTCATTATTACCTATAGCTACACTAACCTCAATCCCAAGATGAAGAAGGTCAGTTTATGTACTCGACAGCGGAGAACAGCAGTGAAACCTCCATAATTTTTATTTGAATTGTGTGATCAGAAATAGTATATTGTAAACCGTGTTGAAGGACAAGAGGACAAAGAAAAAATGTTTAAAATGAATTTGTTAGTTCGTGCCTTTTGGAAACTTAAAAATGCGTAACAAAAGCTCTTCATTCTTCCAGGACTCCGTGTCTTTGCACAAGAAGTTCATTGCTGATTGTTATAAGCGACTGGAAGTAAGCATTGGTCTATGTTACTGCATGGAGTAATTATCCCATTTGACACAATCCAGCATCTGAAAGCTCATCTCTGTTTCTCAGGCAGCCAGCTCAGCCCTTGGCGGGCCGACTTTGACACACGCTGTTACGAAGGCAACCAAGATGTTGACAGCCACTGCCATGCCGACCGTGGCCACATCTGTACAATCACCATCCAGGTACAGAGGGGGGTCTGGGTAAGAACATAGTGTGTTTAAAAGTGTTTCTTCACCTATCTTAAAATAGTTAAAAATGAAAGTAAATGTGCACTAAACTACTATAAAACTCAAGTCAAAGCACTTCTTACAGTCTTGTTGATGCTCTCTTGATTGCGTTCACGTCTAGATCAACGAAGCTGGTGATAATTGAAAGACTGCTGCTATTGGCTGAACGCTATGTGATCACTATAGAGGTTAGTCCCCTTCTGCCTCACTGTATGATGTTATATATATTATATTTTATTATTTGAAAACAGTCATAATCTTTGACTGTGCAAAATAGTTGAACACAGTTCGCTAAAAGGATGATTCCTGAGTGGAGTTTTTGACATTTTTTTTGTCTCTATTAAAAGGATATGTACTCTGTTCCTCGCACTATTCTACCTCACGGGGCCTCGTACAACGGACACCCAGTTACTCTTCATGTCACCTATGAGTCAACCAAAGACACATTCACCTTAGAGGTACCGTAAGAATTTCTGGTGGCCTCAAACGCACCTTTATTATGTTGTGTTGCATTTGTCAGAGAATAAACCCTGTTCTGTTTGTGTGTGTGTGTGTGTGTGTGTGTGTGTGTGTGTGTGTGTGTGTGTGTGTGTGTGTGTGTGTGTGTGTGTGTGTGTGTGTGTGTGTCCATGTGTCCATTCTGCAGACCCACAGTAATGACACAATAGGAAGTATCCGGTGGAAGATTTCTGAGCACTTGAGCTGTCCGGTCGATAACGTCCAGATCTTTGCCAATGACAGCGTGGTAAGCATTAGTGTTAATCTTTAAGTGTTAAAAACACACCCGTGCCAGTCTTTCCCTGACTGAAGTATTTTAACCCTCTCCCAATCATGTGTTTCCCCTGAAGCCAGTACATATTACAAACTACAAGTTCACAGTAAATATCTGGAGGCAAAGTGCAACCTCTTCTTTATTCGTGGTTTAGTCCACTGCATGCATCCTGGGGCAGGGGAAACACAGCCATGAACAACCTCAATCCCTGCTTTTCTCTCACTCCGTCCCCTCACTGCTCCTTCACCATTTTAGTTGACAATGAATCGGGACCAGAAGCTGCTGTCCCAGCTGGGCTTCAGTGATGAACAGAGCCTGACTGTGAAGAGCTCGGGCACCGGCACTCCCTCCGGCAGCTCCGAGTCCTCAGCCTCCGCCTCCAGCTCCTCCAGCTCAGCCGTCTTCAACTCAGCCTACGCGCTGGAGCAGGTACCAGCTCGGACGTGACTGTGCACTTAACAAAGCTGCAGACACACTCCTGCTTACATGAGCTCTGACACGCTGCATGTGTGTTTTTGTTTCCAGGAGAAGTCTCTGCCTGGTGTGGTGATGGCTTTGGTGTGTAACGTGTTTGAGATGCTCTATCAACTGGCCAACCTAGATGAATCCAGGTACACGTACACCTTGTTGATAACAACAACAAAGAAGGAACTGTGTGTTTATCTGTGATTTAAGGTGTCATTCACCATTGTAATTGTTTTATCATTTTTGTATTTTATCTAAATTTCCTTTTTCCACCAACCTCTCTGATGCAGAAAAAAATCTGTTGATGAAAACGTGGCCGTACACAGGATCTTTTTTTGGATCCTTCCACTTGTTATGTTTGATTTTCTCCCACTACTCCAATACTTTAATTCATTATTTTTATACCATAGGATACAGAGTTGTTCATGTTCTATACAGCTTATCACTCCAAATATAGCAGGACGTCAGGCAGCTGAAATGGTGCTGTTCTTTCCTTATTTATTTATTTATTTTTCATTTTTCTTCTAATCTCTAGGATTACTCTTCGGGTGAGGAATCTGCTGCTGCTCATTCCAACAGATCCAGAGGTGCAGGATGCTCTCGACAACTTTGTTCCCAAAGAATCCAGTGTCTGGAGCCACCAGGTACGTCAGACTGCCTTGACTGAGTGTAGATTTGCCCTCCTTATTTATTGTTTGATGCGCACTCCCTTTGTGCCTCTTTCCTGTAGAAGACATTGTTCCAGGGCGCAGGCTCTCGTTCTCCTTCTACAGCCGCCAAGCAGCAGCACCAGCCCAGTGCTGCATCCATCCTGGAGTCGCTCTTCAGATCCTCGGCTCCAGGCATGTCCACCTTCAGAGTGCTATACAATCTAGAGGTAGGACATGTAAAACATACCCCCAAGATTAAACACACTGCATCATTTTACAAACTATTTGCAGACTCAGAAGATCAGTAGGTTTGACATGTGCTTGCCTTCCTCTTTCTCTGTGTAAGGTGTTGAGTTCAAAGCTCATGCCCACATCGGATGATGAAATGGCCAAAACCAGCAGCAAGTCTTT
Source organism: Mola mola (assembly GCA_001698575.1). NCBI lineage: Eukaryota > Metazoa > Chordata > Actinopteri > Tetraodontiformes > Molidae > Mola > Mola mola. Next base: position 16,734,536 of record KV751319.1, read on the forward strand.
CTGTGAGAACTTCCTCAGAGCAGGAGGCCTCAGGTAACACAGAACAGACCTTCTGTGCCTGGTGTTGGCATTACTCCTCTGCGTGGATATAGATTTGTCATACTGGCACACATACATTTGTTTTTAATTCTGACAATCATGTGTGTGCTTTCATTTGCAGTCTGGTGGTAAATGTGATGCAGAGAGATTCCATCCCATCAGAGGTGGACTATGAGACCAGACAAGGAGTCTACTCAATCTGTCTTCAGCTGGCCAGGTTTAAAATACCTCTGTCGCCCACATGCATACGCATACAGAGGGGTTGATACAGTAGGACTTCCTACTTAATTTGCTGCGTTCACAGGTTCCTTCTGGTTGGTCAGAGCATGCCCGCAGTGCTGGATGATGATGTCATCAGGGACGGCGATGCGCTGTCATCCCGCCCGTTTCGTAATGCTGGACGGACCGGGCGACAGCTGTCTCTATGTGGAACTCCAGAGAAGTCCTCCTATAGACAGATGTCCTTGTCCGAGCGGTCTTCCATCAGAGTGGAGGAGATCATACCTGCAGCTCGTGTAGCTATTCAGGTATCCAGGACAAACACACTCTCACCGATACTGAATCCAGTGCTCACTTTGCACCCAAATTGATCTTTTTTGTATGGAATATTTTACTGTGTTTCCTCTCTAGACGATGGAGGTGGGTGATTTCACCTCGACTGTGGCCTGTTTCATGCGCCTGACCTGGGCAGCTGCGGCAGGACGTTTGGATCTGGTTGGCAGCCCACAGCCAATCAGAGAGACCCACAGCTCCCTTCTGCCACAGGGAGTGCACACCCGAGTCAGCAGTACAGGTGACACAGAAAACACTGTTTTATTTTGACTGGAGCTGGTCTCTCTCCTCGTTCCCCACAAGGTGTTTACATGAGAGCTGAGAACTGTTGTGTAATTATCCAGTAAAACTACATTCCTGGTTTGTGATCCACGGTCAGAACATTTCTGCTGGCCCAAACAGGCTCAAGATTTGGAACTAAAACAAAGATGTTTTTGTTTGCAGGAAGTAACTGCAGTTCAAGCAGTGAGGGCGAGACCACACCGACAGCGTTGCATGCTGGGATATGTGTGAGACAGCAGAGCGTCTCTATCAAAGATGCTATCATCGCCCGCGAGGCTCTGTCACTGCTGGTTACCTGCCTGCAGTTACGCTGTCAGCAGCTAAGTAAGGAGTCCAGACTCGCCACAAAGATAACACTCCTATATTATGTATCTTTGGTGTGTAGCTTGTATATTTACCATGTTGGCCAGACCTCTACAATAACAATAAGTTATGTTCTTATTTTATTCTCTCAGGTTCTTTTTACAACCTTCCCTCCGTCAGTGATTTCATCATTGATGTTCTGCTAGGATCTCCAAGTGGAGAGGTAAACAACATCCTCTTTTTGTTTGATATATTGTCATTCCAGGTGTTGTAGTCTGAATTTACAATTTAACTCTCTGTCCCTCCATCCATCATGAGCCAGTCGGATACCTCAGCCTTTCCCGAAGTTCAGAAACCCAACCTGTTCCTCCTCTCAGTCATTCTTACCGCTCAGCTGCCTTTATGGAGTCCTACGTCTGTGATGAGAGGGGTCAATCAGAGGTAATTCAGTTAGAAGGCCGAAATGAGCTTCCTTCGCAGGGTGGCTGGGCTCAGCCTCAGAGATAGGGTGAGGAGCGCGGACATCCGGGAGACGCTCAGAGTAGAGCCGCTGCTCCTCCCCGTTGAGAGGAGCCAGTTGAGGTGGTTCGGGCATCTGGTCAGGATGCCTCCTGGACGTGTCCCTGGGGAGGTGTTTCGGGCATGCCCATCCGGGAGGAGACCCCGGGGCAGACCAAGGACACGCTGGAGAGATTATATCTCTCGGCTGGCTTTGGGAAGGCTTGGGGGGGGGGGAGAGGAACGTCTGGATCTCCCCTGCTCAGGCTGTTGCGACCGCGACCCGGACCCGGATAAGCGGCAGAAAACGAAACGAAACATATTGGATAACTGAAACTGTAACACAGGTTCTGTGTTGATGTTGCTTTCTCGTCCCAGGTTCCTGTCCCAGTGCACTGAGTACTTTGACCTCAGATGTCAACTTCTGGATGACCTTACCAGTAAGCCAATAAAATTCAGGGGGTCCTTTACATTATCAATACTTGGATATGAAGTCTATGCAGACTTGAGTTTCTAACCTCCTTATGTCATTGTTTCTTTCTGTCTAATATGTCTCTGCCTCCTCCAGCTTCAGAGATGGAGGTGGTCAAAGTGAGCGCAGCCACCATGCTGGAGGATGAGATCTCTTGGCTTGACAACTTCGAACCCAGTTGGAGCTCCGAGATGGAGACCAGCGAGGCGGACAACATCCTCTTGGCAGGACACCTCCGCCTCATCAAGACTTTGCTCTCACTGTGTGGCAATGAAAAGGAGCATCTTGGTGAGCACATGCGAAGATCCTTTTAGATACGTTTTGGAAGTCTAATGAGTTGATGTCACCAATATATAATGAGAGAATGACTCTTCCCTTCAGGTCCATCACTGATCCAGCAGCTGCTGGACGATTTCCTGTTTCGAGCCTCGCGCATTATTATCAACAGTTCAAACCCCACACCATCTCCAGCCCCGAGCCATGACTTCCACCCCAAGTATGACTTGTTAATCCTGTCTATCACTGATTTGTTGTGTTTTTTCCTTAGAACTCATTTGACAAAATTGATTTTAATAACATTGTGACATTTGTTGTTTTTGGGACAAACCTCATCTTAATGTATGTGTGTGTGTCTGGTCAGGTGCAGCACAGCCAGCAGCCGGCTGGCAGCCTATGAGGTGCTTGTGATGCTGGCAGACAGCTCTCTATCAAACCTCCGACTCATCACTAGAGAGCTCCTGTCCATGCACCACCAGTCCGATCCCTCCCTCTGCAAGGAGTTTGATGTAAGACACTGTTTAAAAATAACTATTTACAGTAATGTTTGTTGTTGCGTGTAATTATAGTATGTTTTAGCTGTGAAACCACCTCTTCCGTGTCGTGGCAGTATCTTCCCCCAGTAGAGAGCCGGTCAGTCTCGGGTTTCGTTGGTTTGAAAAACGGCGGAGCCACATGTTACATGAATGCTGTGTTTCAGCAGCTTTACATGCAGCCCGGCCTTCCAGAGGTAAGCATACTTTTTGCGTGATTCTTACCTGCTTTAGTCACCAGGGGGCATCTGGTCTTAGAGTCAAGTCTGAGTTTCATTCTTTGTATCCAATGACAACTGGGGGGGTATAATTTTCAGGCTTTCCTGTCCATTGAGGATGACACTGATCAGCCAGAAGAGAGCGTTTTCTACCAGGTCCAGTCTTTGTTCGGTCATCTGATGGAGAGCAAACTGCAGTACTACGTACCTGAGAACTTCTGGAAGGTAACTTGGCCATTGTTATCATGTTGATGGTTGATTGTTTTGAGCTCTAAGTGAGGAAACTGAGCTGAGTGCTGATGTGATTCATTATTCCCATCTTTGGTTAATCCGAATGTAAAATTCTTACGTTTGTTGCAGATCTTCAAAATGTGGAACAAGGAGTTATATGTAAGAGAACAGCAGGATGCTTACGAGTTCTTCACCAGCCTGGTGGACCAGCTTGACGAGCATCTTAAAGTAAAAGCCGCATGCACACACTGAAAAAATGATCGAGTCAAGCTAAATCTTCATATCTATCTGGATTTATGATGATTTGACATATGACAAAACCTTTTCAAACAGAAAATGGGCCGAGAACAGATCTTCAAAAACACATTTCAGGGAATCTTCTCTGACCAAAAGATTTGCAAAGATTGTCCTCACCGGTAAGCAGGAATAGATTTTTTATTTTTGACTACTGATTCATTTTGAGAGATAGCACAGATGATGCTCAAACTCTTAACAGGTACGAGCGTGAAGAAACGTTCATGGCTTTGAACCTTGGAGTGACATCTTGTCAGAGTTTAGAAATCTCATTGGACCAATTTGTCAGAGGGGAGGTGCTAGAGGGCAGCAACGCCTACTACTGTGAGAAATGCAAGGACAAGGTGTGTATTAGGCTTGCATGTTTATTATTCCAGCACATTGATATGATGTTTATTCACAATGTGTTTTTGCATTTTCCTGCACAGAGGACCACAGTGAAGAGGACTTGCATCAAATCCCTGCCCAACGTTCTCTGTATTCACCTCATGCGCTTCGGCTTTGACTGGGAAAGCGGACGCTCAATCAAATATGATGAACAGATTCGGGTACAAAGTATTTTCTAATCCTGGATTTTCAATCTCAGATTTTTGCACCTTAAATCCCTCAAGTACAAATATGATTTATTTGACTTTATATTGTTTTTGCACAGTTCCCCTGGGTTCTTAACATGGAGCCCTACACCGTCGCAGGAATGGCTCGACAAGACTGCAGTGGAGAAGGCGGCGAGGGCCGAGGTGACAGCACCTCAGGAGGCTCGCCCCGGAAGAAAGTCACCATCTCTGAGAACTATGAACTTGTCGGAGTTGTCGTCCACAGCGGTCAGGCACATGCTGGACATTATTACTCCTTCATTAAAGATAGACGGTAAGAGACACTTTGTCAGAGGTTCCTCCACCTAGACATTTTAAAATTTTTGGTTTTATATTCTAAATAGAACCAGAACGAGAGGCAGACTGATCATATTTTCCAGAGCATAGCCAGTGTTGAGTGGAGCACTTTAATCTGTTGCTCCAGCTTTCCAGGCAGATTTTGGTTGGACCACCTTGAGGCACATAAGAGCAGCATCAGACTGTGCGGGCTATCCTGGTTTAGTTTGTAAGCTTCTCCAGATGTCTGGCTCTGGAAGGCAGGGTTGCTCGCTGAAGAGGTGGAATGTTAAGAGACCACAGGATCTAATATTTGGCACCCGTCTCTTGCCCAATAACTTAAGACAACAACAAAGAAAGTTTGTTCTCAGGATTATGATCTTGCTCCAGGAAACTGTAGACATGATGTAGCTGCTTTGAGGTTATTATTTGACAGTAAAAGATCTCTGAGCTTATCTTCAGACAAATCAGTGGCATGTAATATACAGGACAGGTGGATCCCCAGCTGCGGTGCCAAGTCTATATAGTACTATGTTAAAACAGAATGTTATGTTCCACTATAAAGCAGATTAGACATTTTGTTTCCATGGCATCAACCCAGGCAGAACAGTGTGTGGTATACACAGTTTCATGTTCTTGGTAATGTTTATCATTCATTCAAGCATGGACTGAGATTTCAGTTCTCATATGATAATTTGTGACAAATCTAAATCTAATCTGACAGTTTCCTTGTGCTAATTTTTTTCCCTCCTTCATCTTTGTCCAAATCTCTCAGTGGTAGCGCCCGCGGACGTTGGTACAAGTTCAACGACAACGTGGTGGAGGAGTTTGACATGAACGACGAAACTCTGGAATACGAGTGCTTCGGGGGAGAGTACCGTCCCAAAGTTTATGACCAATGTAAGCTTTAGACATGTTAAGCCTTTAGACACGTATTTAAACCCAAACATGAGATTAAATAGTAATTTGTGTATGTGTGTAGCCAACCCGTACCCTGACGTGCGGAGGAGGTACTGGAATGCCTACATGTTGTTCTATCAGAAGATCAGTGACCAGAACTCCCCCGTCCTGCCCAAAAAAAGCAGAGTCAGCATCATGAGGCAGGAGGCTGAGGACCTTACACTGTGAGTGGACCTACTTGATCTGACTGTAGTGTGGATGTTGTGGATCACTGCATTAGGAGATGTAAATTATTTATTTGTATTTGGAGCATCTTAAAAGAGGTTTAGCATCCCTGCTAGTGCAAATATCTATATTCACTGTGTTCCCCAGGTCTGCTCCATCCTCTCCTGACATTTCGCCACAGTCCTCTCCCCGCCCTCCCAGGGCCAACAACGACCGCCTCACCCTCCTCACCCGCCTGGTCCGCAAGGGAGAGAAGAAGGGCCTGTTTGTAGAGAAGATGCCTGCCAGCATCTATCAGGTAAAGATCAGAGATGTAACATGGAGGTCATTGAGAAGAAAGTGCTTATATCGCATCATTGTCAGCTTGAACACTCTGGCCTCTCTTAATTGTTTTTGTTTAGATGGTGAGAGATGAGAATCTGAAGTTCATGAGCAACAGAGACGTCTACAACAGCGACTACTTCAATTTCACCCTCTCCCTGGCCTCCGTCAACGCTGTATGTGATTCTACTTTTTGTGTAGTAGATTTAATTAGAATCCCCGTTATCACTCTCAATGATGACATTTTATTATTTATTATTACATTAACACAAACCTTAGAGTCAAAAAACTATTCCATTCTCTAATATTTAAAGGTTTAAAGGTTAAACTAATATTTCATTTGTTTCTTATTCTCATTCATAAATGTCTGTTATGTGATTTTCAAATATGCGTGTATCTGTTTGTGGCGATTGTGACAGACGAAGCTGAAGCATCCAGACTACCAACCTATGGCCAAAGAGAGTCTTCAGCTGGCTGTTCACTTTCTCTTTCACACCTACCTGCACACCAAAAAGAAACTCCGGTACTTTCACACATCTTCACCTGTTGGTAAGGAACATCCCTCACAAGCAGCGGAGTTTCACCTGTATATGTCTGTATGTCCTGTAGGGTGGACACAGAAGAGTGGATGGCGACAGTGGAGGTGTTGCTGTCTAAGAGCTCTGAAGCGTGCCAGTGGATGGTGCAGTACCTGGTTGGATCGGAGGGACGAGAAATCACCAGGTCAGCGCTTGTCAGGGAGCTTCTGAAACCACAGACTGGCTACATATGTACAGTGGGGATGGGCATTTCAAGCACAAATGCTGTTCAGTCTTCACTGAATATTCAGATAACCCACCCAATGCCACTGGCACCCCCAAACCCTGTCAAAGAGGGTATAAGGAACAGACATGGACAGAATTAGATTAATTCCCTTCAAAAACGGGTATCCGGGTGTCATATGATATGGCCTCATGAGGCCTAACATCATCAAAAAAAAAAAATCCATATGCAGATACAAATAACTGGGAAAAATAAAAGCTGTTTCACCTATACTGGTAATGATTTTTTACCAGACTCACAACACAAGTTTTACGTATTAGTTGTTAATCCTGTGCACGAATCTGTGGTCAGAGACAGTTTTTTAATGGTCGTCAAACGGCCATGCAGCTCAGCTGTATTATCATCACACAGTTGCTCCAGTCGTGCAGTAATTGTCTGTCTCTACTCAACCTGCACAAATACCATCAAACTCTGAAAACCCCTCACCCTCCAAAAAAGCATGTCAGTCATCACACTTACTTTATCTGGGGACACATGTAGTCATGGATGGTTGATTTGTGGGCAACAGCCCAATTTCTGCTGGGGGCTTCGCTCTCAAATGACAGAGCATATTTGTTGTCGATTTGTGATCCCCAGCAGAGTTTGCACTTCACCTCATTTTCATTTATTTTGTTTGGCGAGTGCCACGCGGAACTTTTTGACGGTTGTAGTCATCTTTCAATGTTTCTGCTGTTTTTATAGCTACTGTAGGATGAAGCACCTCTCAGTGCGCTGACAAATGCTATACTAAACAACTGCGAAAACGACGGG
>KV751319.1:16742156-16760341 GCA_001698575.1 Mola mola
CCTCAATAATGTACAGTGTGTTTTAAATTAGTGTGCACCGGCACAAGAGATGTAAAGTTGATTCTATGGCCTGTCTCTACTATACTAAACAGGCAAAATTACTCAAAAAAGTTTCACTGTTTCATTGTTAATATTCTCCCTCTTCAACTCTAAAATGTCGGACTGCATTCATATTTCTGCAGAATTAAGACTGTGACGCATCTGCAGTCTCGCTGACACTTAAGCCTTATGCAGTTCCTGAAACATGAGGATCGTAGCCAGAATTTAATCACTGCAGCATTTTGTAGTTTCCTTGGTGATATGTGATGCAGATGTGGAAGTTCTCTTCATTCTAATCAGATAATTCCACTAATTGTAAAGCAAAGAAACTTATACTCCCTGTTTTTATATAGAAGTGCCTCTTAGATTTTCGTTTTGTATTTATTCACACAGCGGAGAACTTTTCAGAGGGTCTATAGTCACATCTGCATGAAAAGCAGTAGTATTACATATATGCGTGCGTGTGTGTGTGTGTTGCTCACTGTGTGGCCGCTGATGGCTAAAAGAGGTCACAGTCTTTACGTAAGTTTTACATGGAGCCTAATATTCTGTTTAAAATCTCCTTACAAACACAAACAGTGAAAATGCTCCATTTAAAAACTTAGTTTGGAATAAAAAGGTCCAACTTGAATGAAATTTCAATCAGTTGCAGAGGGATAGAATAAACCTTTTCATAAACCAATTAAAGAAATTGTACCATGTAGACAGGGAACTTAATTAATTTTTGGCTGCGCTCTTTCTTACCCCGCCCCCCACCCTGACAGAAATGCGTACCGATGTACGCTTCACGTTTCCATTCCACAACAATGGCAGCTTCCAGTTTGAATTTGTCCTCTGTAATAGAAACTCTTGAAGAACTGACCATAATTGGAGACTTAGATGGGTGGGAAAAAAAAGAAATGTCTTATTCAAATAAATCCACTATTGAAAAAAAGAAACCAAAATATACATGAGCATTGAACAAATTAAAAACACACAAAAGCTCCTTTGGTATGTAGGCCTTCTCCCTTCATGGCTTCCAGTAGCACTGAGTATGCATTGTTATCAAGCTGTCTCTCGATTAAGAGTGATAGGATAATGTCCTACTACTGTGTTGAATACAGGATAGATATTAATCTTCAGGAACGTTATCCGACAAAATAGTAAAGACATTAAATAGCTGTTGCGGAGGACGACTGCTTGACATATTCATTACATCTGCACATGTCACATCGCTGTTCCTATTCAATACATCAATGCATGTAAATACTAGAATGTATTCAATCAAATCCTGTATAAACAGGAGCCAAAATCTTCAATAGGAATGATTTCAATTGGACTGTCAACACAGCCAGAGGATAATTTCCCAAAGGGTTTCTTTTTTTTGTTTTTTTCTTTGGAAGTACGTGGGTGTAGTCTTACACAGCTTCATGTCAAGGCATGAGGTGATCATATGGTCCTCAGACATGATTGGCTGTTGAACATCGGAAGCTTGTATAACAACACAGCCCGGGCCCCGTTAACCTACCGCACGGCCCTTCTTGCAGGAGTCACACTCAGTTGTCTGTCTCAAGGCCAGAGCGGCCAGGACAAGTGTTGTCTCTCACAGGAATGGTGATTTGGCTATTCCTTTATCTTCCAAGATGTGTACACCTCACTGTCACATGTTAGATGCAGCCTCTTCTTGCCACGTGGGTTCTCCAGCATTCATCCTGCTCATCATTTACAACGTAATGATTATCGTTATATGTCCTCCTCAGGGTTTGTCTGCTGGAGTGCACTCTAAGGGAGGTGAGAGTGGTGGTGGCATCCATCCTGGAAAAGACTCTGGAGAGTGCGCTTCACTTTGGAGACCCAGGTCTGGACAACCTGACAGATGCCCTGCTCTCCTTACTGGACAAAGATGTTCCAGAGAACGTGAAGAACTGCGCACAGTACTTTGGTCTCTTCAGTAACTTTGCTCAGAGGGTAACACGCCATCAATGAAATGAATACATTTTGATATTTGAAGCCTCTTTAGTGTTCCAAGTGCACACATGAAGTGGTTTTCTCAGTGTTTTGTCCTCACTCTCTCAGGGCTGCGGTCCTTGCCAGTTGTTGTTGAAACACTCAGCGTATCGCCGGATGCTCATCTTCCTGTTGGGACCTAACAGGCAAAACAACCAGGTATTTAAAAAAAAAAAAGAAATAATTGTATCAAATGTAGAATCTAATATCAGAGTATGCCTTCATTGTCCCAAATTTTCTTGATCAGGATTTTCCTAACCTCGAAACTTTAAACTTAAACTATCTAACTGTGCGCTCATTCTTGAAATGTAAACAGTTTGAATTGTCGTGACAAGTTTTGAAAATAAAGAGGAAAAAATAATGGACAGTTGTAAATATCTTGGAGTCCCATTGGACACTCAACTCATTTTCAAACACAAATGGAGCCACCAAAGACTGTTGCCTACTGTTATGTTGCCTCCTTCTGTGCTGTTTCACTTGCTTCTTTAACATGTTGTGTGTTAAAAACCAGAACCCGGACGATGTGCAATATTTGGGTCTGATACCTAATCCGATATTTGAGAGAAAAAAAGTCCAGATATCAATATATCAGCTGATATATGCAAAATTTTGCAGTGATCCCTCAAATGAGGTTATCAAACATTTGTAATAAAGATATGCAACAGAGGGAAAATATTTTCTAGTTTAACAATGAACTTTTATTGTCTTAAATGACAGCAGTGGGGGGTGAACAGACCTTTCTGCATTGTGTTCTTTAAAACCCAAAATTCTGGTGTTGGCTGATACATATATGCCGATGCTGATATACCTTTGATAGGCCCATATTGGCCGATAATTGACCAATCGATAAATCGGTCGGCCTCTATTAAAAACGAGGCCAAACTCACACCACAGCTGCCAGTATAAATAGTCTCCCAACACCCAACCTAACAGAACTGAACAGTAGGGTCATTTTATGTTTCGCAACCACAATAGAACAGGACATTACAGATTACACATTAAACATCGACCTCGCCCCACTGCCTCCAGGAAAAAAGTTACGGCGCACTAAAGTGCAGGAGGCCTCGCTTTGAGATGAACCTGATTGCTGCCGCCGTAGTTGCTCTGAACAAAAGGCCTTGTTGAATGGGCCAGAGTGTGGACTTTGACTGTTTGAGATGACTTACTTTTGTGTCGGTACTGTCCTTGATGGACATTGTTTGTGGGGTTGCTATGGTGCTATGAAACTTGGAGTTCCCTCATTTTGGGCAATAATATGTAAGCCTAAAATCTAATTTAAAAGATAGAAAAATGGTGATTTAAGATGGAAAAATTATCATCACTCACAGCTGTACTGTTTGTCTCTAAAGAACCGTCGATGGAGTTCAGCTCAGGCTCGGGAGTTCCTTCATCTCCACAGCACTCTGGCTCTCATCACCCTACACTCTGACCTCAGCTCCCAGCAGACGCAGGGTGAGCCACTAAGCTCAAAACACGAGGGTTTTATTCTTGTCCATGTCTCATTCCCGTTCTTTTATCCCTCACCTGCGTAGCTCCAGGCGGATTCAAACTGCGTGTGAGCGGCGTCCCGTCCTCCACACTGCTCCCCCTCCACGCAGATACCCTGGCCTCCCTCTTCACTCCAGATGGACAGCCTTACCTTCTAGAGGTGAAATTCACATTTTCCTGTCTTTGAACCATACAGATGATACAGCGGCCACTTGTCACGCTAGGATACAACAGAACCAGAGAGACTTTCCAGAGCCACAACCAAACATCAAACGGCTCAGAGTGTATTTAACTGATGAACTCTTTGTTTCATCCACCAGGTGATGTTTGCCATGCGTGAGTTGTCAGGTCCTCTGTCTCTCCTGATTGAAATGGTGACCTATAGTTCGTACTGTAATGAGCCCTTCTCCCTGGGTGTGCTGCACTTGCTTAAGGTAAAAAATAAAAGAAACATCAGAAAGACAGCTGCCAGATCAGCCAACAATGAGTGTTCTTGATCTTTAAAATCATCTGACTACTTAGACCCAGCTGGAGACGGCTCCACCTCATGAACTGAAGAACATTTTTCAGATGCTCCAGGAGCTGCTAGTGAGTGACAGTCTTCAGCTAAATTCTCGACGCTTCGCCTATTGATCTATGCTGAATCTGATCACCATCATCAGCTTTGCTAACAGCAATTAAATGTTTTACATCAGGTAATGGAAGACCCTCTGCAGTCCCAGAGACTCAAGTACGCGTTTGAGTCGGAAAAAGGCCTTTTAGGTACGTCCTAACATTCACAATCTGCGCTGTAATGTTTTTCTTAATAACTTTACTGGTAGACTGCCATGTCCTTTGGATGTTACTAATCTTCCATTGTTATTCCAATTATGACAACATTCATAATTTAAGGGTGTAATATTCATCAATCTGGATCGATATATCGATTGCATGACCAAGGATCCAGTCAAATTGATTGAAAGTTATTTAAGACGTGTTGCACAGTTTCTACCTTGGTGCACGTCACCCACTTCCAAACAATGTTGGAGGTTAGCAGACAATGAAAAGTTTAATTCTAGTGACTGTTTGTAGAAATTGTTTGATTTTATTGTTGATATTTGGTTCTGTAAAATGTTGATTGTCATTTAAAACGTCTGAAACATTTCAGTTGTAAAATTGTTAACTCATATCAAAATTACTTTTTCAAGTTGAAATGTTACTGATTGTTTTAATTGTTTTAATTTAATTGTCGATATCGTATTGTGAGGCAATTTGGAGTATTTACAGCAGTTTGTGACATGCAGATGGTCAACACTCTGCACTGTTAATCAAAGTATGCATGGCTGCACGTAAACAGGAATACTAGTGGAATATTCATTTCCATTTTCATGTGAACTATTAAAATATTGTCTTTTTTGGAATAAGGGCAAAAATCTGAATATTGACTGCATGTAAAAGTAGCAATTGCCAGTTTTTGTGTACCTATTAAAATGAACTACTGAATGTGTTTATGAACTCGTGTGATTTTATATTTTTTTCTTGTTTGTTATCTCAGCTTTAATGCACCAGAGTAACAACGTGGACAGCAGACGCTGCTACCAGTGTGTGAAGTTCCTGGTCACCTTGGCCCAGAAGTGAGTACATCTGAGGGTCAGAGCAGTGCAGACGTCATCTTTCATACTCTGATATTTTGTTCAACAAAGTGTGGAATGGAATTCCAAGCTGGCTTTTATGTTATTTCTCGACAAGGTGTGCTCCAGCCAAGGATTACTTCAAGGACTTATCAGGTCACTGGAGCTGGGCAGTGCAGTGGCTACAGAAAAAGGTAAGTTTCTAAAAACACATTGCTTTTTTTTTTTTCTTGGTTAGAGAGTAACAGCAGATGCTTCGGCAAAGATCCCGCAGCAATCAAACCAGGGATGTTTTAGCTTCGTGGTTGATATCTGACGTACCTGCGTAGCTCTTTTTGTATTAGAACTGAAATACACCCTCACTGACGTCTCCCATCACGATCCGAATTAGATCATTTGAATTGATTAAACTTGAATGCTGTGAAACAGATAAAAGCTGGTATTGTTACGATATTTTATGGCCATTTGGTCGAGCATTCATACTGCTACTACTATTTATACTTGACTTTTAGCCAACAATTTCATGATTTCAGCGCTCAACCTGCCGAAACCATTTCACACGGTCCGTTGCAGATAGAAATTTAATGATTCATGATGCTGAGTTTCTCACTATTTTTTTAATAAGATAAGATTTAAGACAAATTGAAAATGAAAAATTTGATTTTAAACTAGAAAAAATTTAAAAAAAAATCTTTTCTGTTTAAAATTAAATAATCCCGTTTCACTTTTGATGCAGGGAGGTTTTAAACTTTGCAAACTGCAAAACAATACACATTTCCTTTTCTTTTTAAATGAGAAAATAAAGATATCTTCTCTCTTAAAGACAAACAAATGCTTTCCCTGTAATTTTAACTTGAATGTAAACTTTTTTTATGAGGAATATCAGCAGAATATGTTTTCAGGAAGAAAGTGAGACATTGACGATGTCCCCTGCTGTCTCAGACAAAACTACAAATTTAAATATCCTTTATACATCTCAACTAATTTAAATTTTGGTTCCCTGTAAAAGCCCTGGCATGGCAGTCTGGCATAAATGCAAACTTGATGGGATGGATTGTTTGTGCTTCTGTCCAGTAGCCAAAATCCTTCATTTTCAATGACAATAAATGGTCTCATATCTTTATCCACGAAAACACTGCGCACCTTGTGATCTCCATGACTCTCACACTTGCACTTTTTATCGTTTTTGTCACTCAAACGGAGCTGACCGGAGCTTCTCGCCTGTTTACTCGCTGCATCATGTTCATTGCAAACTGTTCAATGAACCGTTTAGTTCATTGCCCTTTTGCAGCATTTGAACCAGAGTTTGTGTCTGCCACCATGTTTGCTGCTATTGTTTAAAACTTGCTCGTTGCTCTGCGAATGTAAAGCGAAGCCACAGTATGAAGGGTTTTCTGCTGTTTAAAATGTGTTTCGCGACTCATTAACACCTTAAACGACGTGAAGCATATTCAACTTGCTCGCAGTGCAATTTTACATCTCTGGGTATGGCTGTACAGTTTTTTCACGTACCCGTAAGAAACACGCGCAAAACACCCCAGAGGAAAATATTTCTGTTACTGTGATTAAATGCTTAATTTTCCTCTTTGCTTATTGTGTTTTTGTGTCATGTTCTTCAGATGACAGAACATTACTGGACTCCACAGAGCAACGTCTCCAATGAAACCTCAACCAATAAAACCTTCCAGCGTACCATTTCTGCACAGGTACACACACACAGGACAACTATGACCCCACCGCCCGAGCAGCTCTACACAAACACACGCTGCTGTTTAACTTCCTTTTCTGTTCTCAGCTCAGCTCAGCTCAGCTCAGCTCACTCCTGTTTCATTGTCTGTGTACCGAACTCTGCAGGATACCTTGGCCTACGCCACAGCGTTGTTAAACGAGAAGGAGCAGTCCGGCAGCAGCAACGGCTCTGACGGCAGTCCAGCCAATGAAAACGCCGACCGCAGCCTGCGACAGGTAGCCCTCAGCTTCACCCGCGCCAGCCGCCTAACGCAGCAGGCTTCTTACATGACTCACCCCATCACAGTGGCTCACGCTCATTTCACGCTGCTAAAAGGAGAGTAACGGACCAAAAATGGAATATGTCGCTGGCTTCTGTCAAAAGCTGTAAAGGCAGTTCGTTACCTCCCACGGTTTGAAACTGCTTTATTCTTCTCTGACTCCTGCTGCGCCTGACTAGTTGCCCAGACAACATGATTGTGGCACAGCCACGAATTAGCACGATGATGTTCCACCTCTTTGTTCTCGTATTAAACGCACGCTTTGTCTGTCTCCCAGGGCTCAGAGTCTCCCATGATGCTCGGCGATTCAAAGAGCGATCTGGAAGATGTGGACCCGTAGCTAACGTGGGGATCCCTGCGAAGTGAGGCGGCAAGAGTTCCAGACAGCCAACTGAAAGGGCTGCACTTTTGCCTCTGATTGGTCAGGACATTTTGGACTCCACAACAAGCCAATCGGGACACTTACTCTCCGGGTCGCTACGGCAACAAAGGAGCTATGAATAAATCATGAATTACTTTCTTTCAGCCGAGGCGATGACGGAGAAGCATTATCATTAAGGGCAGCAGAGTTTGATTACAGTGTGAAGTGCAGAAAAACCTTCCACGGGCACGGATGACTTCAGTTTATCCTTTTATTCATTCATTCACTCGGAATGACAGCAAGGAGGAGGATGGGTTTGGGTTGTGTTTTAACAATTTTCTGCTCATGTTTGCCAATGTATCTACAAAGACATAATCGTATTGTAAAGATTTGTTCCATAGATGTAATTTCCAGTGTAAGATAATATTTTAAAGTCACCTGTGCTCTTCTTCACAGTCATGCAAAATGCGAGAGGGCAGTTTAGCTGCTCTAGAGGAACTTGTAGACGTACACGTGCACTTGTACAGGAACACCTCCACACACGAGCACTTGGGAGGGGGCGGGGTTAAGTATGCACTTTATAGTCCGGCCCAGTCTGTTGTGGTGTACAGCAGCACTGGTCCTTTCCTCTAGAGCCTCCTCGTGATCGTGTCCTCCTTTTTTCTTTTTTTTGCTTTTAACAACTTCTGTTTTTGGTGCCACTTATGCAGAAGCGTTAATAGCAAGCCTGTGACCTTTCACCCCCGGTGATGACAGCGTAGCCACAGGGGAGGCCCTGTCCTAGAAACCGGACGATCCTGGCCCCGAGCGAACGTGAAGCGCTTTCCCTCGAGTTCTTCTTCTCGCTGTCAGGCAGCCTCACGCGCTGGATTTTACTCTTGACGTCGCTGTGTTTCTTTTTCTTTCCTTTGACTCTGGTTGGATTGACTTACGGAGAGGAATCTTTAGGGACTCAAGCCTTATGCAAGAAACTCTGGTCTGGACAGATCAGTCATGGTGGGCCCTTCAGTGCCGACTGAGAAGGAGCTCAGGAGCATGTTCTGTTTTTAGGTGCCAAGGTTAAACACACTCACACACACCGGGCAAAGAATACACTACAATGGAACTTGCAAGTGTGTGTCACTCATTGTCTTCACTCACAAAGACAGGTCCTCCTTGCCTCACTGTTACCTCTGCTTTATCAGGTTTGATTTTTTTGTGTGTGTGTGCGCGTGTGTGTTACGTGGAGTCAATGCTTTTGCCTTTTGCTTTTGTCTACCTTTGTGAACACACACAGAGGAGCTAAACCCAAATGTAGCTCTGATTTCACGCGTCCATCGTCCCCACTCTTAACATTCGGGAGACTTGAAGTGCCTTAACCTCCCGATTACACTGTGCCGTCTCATTTGTGAGGCGGCGAGCTAACATCTGCACCGCCTGTCCTGACTGGTCAATAGGGCTTTTTCACCCAAATACACCCAAATTGATCCAGGGAAATGTCCTCTGTGTGTTGTGACAAAGGATTGTAGGAATGTAACGGTCGTTGATTCTGTCTGTACAGGGGTTGCAGGAGGGTGTGATTTTGTACCCTGATAGAACAGGGTTTAGGCACCGGGAAGGGGATCGTGATGTCAAATGCTGCTTCTTTTTCACTCTGCGCTCAGCCAGACACTTTGTAGATGCTGATTTATGCTAGGTAGTTTTAATGATGCCACATTTTGACATGAACCTCAGCTAGTTTAGCATTTTAGCTCTCAGCTTTAACAGGTTCATGGTTACAGCGTCAAGACAGATGAAGCAGTCATGCGAAATGGCTTTCTGTTGGGTGTTGTCACATGATCAATCGCTGAGAAGAGGGAAGCTGCTGTTTTAACACTTCCACCCCCCTCACCGAACCCAGCCCATTTTCCTCACTAGGTGTGAGGTTTGCGTTGTGCTCTCTGGCACGCTTGCATGTAGGGGCAGTAAGTGGTGGTGAAAGTTTGTCTTTTCTATGTGAATTGAGAAGAAAACAAAAACAGCCCCCCCCCCCCCGGTGTTGTTTGCTGTGTACTTTGGTCATTGGCACTTACTGTCACGGACATAGGCCCCCTTCTCTGCAGGTGACGCATTTGGTGCCAAGAGTCTCTCCTAGGTTATCACCACAACTACTTTACAAAAAAATTCAAATCAACCTTATTTTAATCCTGGCGCGACGGGAGGGGACGGGTGGACGCGAGGGAAGGAATCTGTCAGGGTTTTTACTGTCATTCAATTTCGAAAATCTCACATCTGCCACCGCAGGATTATGTAATGCATGTTAAAACTCGAGTTTTAATTTGTACATGAGAGTTTGATTAAGGGGAAATTTGATATAAAATAAACTGGAATGCACAACCTTTTGTAGACTGTTTTGCATCCTTTGAAATTAATGGAGACGTTATAAAATGGTGCTCCCACATATATGACACATTTTATGTGTCATGTTTCTGTAGGATTTCTTCTAAACTGCTTTTTTCATTGAAAACATCAGTTTCAGGGTCCTGGCGTATTGGTTTGTTTTTTTTTTAATCCTATTTACATGTCCACCAAATCTCTTTTTATTAGAATTGATTTGTAAAAGATACAAAAATATTTGGTTACATTTTACAAAGTAATTCCCCGAACCCCACAAAAAAAAAAAGCCCATACAGTTTACTTGCAGTGTGTGTAAATCGCAGGCAATATTTCTGCAGCTGGGGGCATATTTTGAGCCAATACTGCGTCACGAACACCTACACATTAGTGGTCACAAGTCACTGATGAACAATAAAACATGACAACATTACAAACGATCTGCATTAGCCACATGTCAGGTTTTGGAGCTCCGAGTTTGACCAGGTCAGTGGACAGGTGAGGCACCTCGCTCTGGTGGTCTGACGCGACAGCAGACAGCAATGCCCGCCGTCCCAGCAGCCCCTGCCGCACTGCGTACACGGCAGCTGTTCCCCTCAGCACCTGACCCGATGAGAGCAGAGCCCTGGGAGGCGGCGCCGCAGTCGGTCATCGTCCAGCCGGAGGGACAGGACACCTCCACCTGCCGGAGGACAGCGGCCGTGTGAGGAGCGTAAAGGTCCGAGAGAACGTTTCAAGACATGTCGGTCTATTGCAATGGTTTACCTGATCCCTAGCAGCTGATATTTTTTCCAAAAGGTGGCACTCAAGAGATGGAGCGTGGCAGCACACGGCATGTGAGGTCATCCCGTCCTTCGCAACGCAGCGCCTCCGATCACCATGACGTGGACGGGAAGCGGACACGATCGGAGCTTCGGAGAAAGTTGTGCATCCTGTGGAGGGCCGATTCCGAAGTCAGTAAACAAAGCAAGCAAGCGAGGCTGAGTTTAGAAAGTTATTATTTCTGAGAACAAGATCAGACTGACAGAACTTTCTCATCCCTCCAGTACATTCACATAACTGACATAAATCTTATACATAGTTGTCATTTCAGCAATGATTTTCTTCCTGTTGCGAGTCAGAATATCTGCCGTTGGACTGACGCTTTGTAGCAGAGTGCAAAATTGTTTTCCCTTTTGTTTCAAGGTAATACTGTTTAAATTATACATTTAACCTTGTATGTTCTTACCTGGAAATGCTTCTGGTAGTTTCTGTTTAATAACCATGTGTCAGTGTTGCAAAAAGCAAAACAATCTGCTTATATTTAAAGTCATGCTAATATTAGATTAAACCAAACTTAAAGAGGTGCACAGGTTGTTTCAGACTGAGCGTCTTTCAGTATGTCAGTTTTGAAGAGTCGTACAGTGCCAGCTACCTTCACTCCTTTCTGCATTATAAATTAATTCATTAAAAGTTAAAGGAACAATATCTAATCCTGACACCTAGTGTTTAAAAAAGGTACTGCAGCCCAAATTCAAACTAGAAAAAAAGAGCTGTAGTTTTTATCCTTCATTAACTCCCAGCAAGAGAGCAAACACATTTTTAAAACCGTCTAACTGATGCAGTAAACTCCAGACACCTGAGTGGCCGCAGCAGCTGGACCAGGCATGCTCAAACCGTTCCACCCACAGCAGATTGTGACTTACCGGTCAGGTGATGCCACGGGCCATCGCACTCGGCATCTTGCCCCGGCTCCGGACTCGCGTGGACCCGGCACTGCAGACTGCCGATCACGCAGCAACGCGCCACGGCGTACACGCCCTCCCCCCGCGGCCCATTGTAGGCGACGCACTGCATCTTCCCGCCGTGCGCCTGGAAACACAAAGCGAAGCGGTTTTCAACGCCACTCCCTCGACAGACGGCGTTTTATGGTGTGGCTGGGAACTCACGACGATGCTCCTTCCAGCGTGGACGCCATCGGGGGCGTAGCTGCTGCAGCTCATCATCTCCTCCCCCACACGACAGCGACTGATGGCCCTGTCGGCGCTCCTGACCCCTGACCTCTCCGACCACACCGACCGACACAGGAGCTCCTCGTCTGCGCGCCCAAACACGCACACAGTGAGATCTACTCGAATGCTGTGCATGTGTGTGTTCATTGATGGAACCATCCTTTTGGGATTAAATCTTTTTAAACTGTAAATTGTTTGTTTTTATGGTGCAGATTTAATTTAACTTTATAGTCAGGTTTAAGTTAAGGCTTGGGTTAGGTAACTCGTGGTTGTGGTTAGTCCCTCACCTTCAGCGCTGTCAGGTGGCATGGCTGCCACCAGGTTTGGCGTAGTGAGTTGATGTGTGCCAGACAGAGACAGGAAGTTGATTGCGTTGCTGATGGAATAACGCAGCATCGTGTGCAGGACCTGAACCGGAGATGCGTTGTGATGGGACGACAGGATCACCGCTGCTATACCTAACGCACGCGCCAAACAAGAAAGAAAGCTTGGTTTGTTCGTTCCTCAAGTTCCATCCTTGTTTTAATTTGTGTGTGTGTGTGTGTGTGTGCTCGTGCTCGTGCGTACCTGCAGCATGTGCAGCGGCCTGGGAGGTTCCACTATGGGAGGTGAAACACGTGTTGCAGTCACTGCTGGCGCTGACGATGTCATCGCCAGGCGCAAACAGGTCAACGCAGCGGCCGAAGTTGGTGCCGCCGGCTCCCTGAGACATGAGCTGGTCCTCCAAGTTAACCGCCCCAACCGTGATGACCTGCGCACCCAGGAGAGGTTACGGCGAGTCACGCCTGTGGCGTACGTGATGTACGTGATCAGCTTCTGTGGGAGTCACCTCGGGCTCTGAAGCAGGCGAGTAGAGGCAGGCGTCCTCTCGGTAGTTTCCTGCAGCTGCCAACACCACGGCGCCCTGAGCCACCAAGTCCCGACTGGCTGCGTTTAAAGAACGGCTGAACCCGCCGATGAAAGGCAGCAGAACGACCACACCAGCCGGTGGACGGGCCAGTAAAGCGGCTCGGATGTACTCCATACCTGAACAGGCGGAGAGACACTCGGACAGAGAAAAACGTTTTTACCTGCAGCTGCGTTGCCCTGCCTGGTTTAAATCATCTGCAGGCCTACCTGCCAGAGCCCCTGACACGGTCCCTTTCCCCTGACAGTTGAGCACACGGACCAGATTAAGGCGGGCGCCTCGAGCGACACCAGAGTCGGTCCCACTAACGACCCCCGCCACGTGCGTGCCGTGACCGTCGCACTGGCTGGCCTGCGGAGGAGAGACGAGTCGGACGAGTGAAACGGATCCGCGGCCCTGAAAGCTTTGGTGCGAACGATTAATCAGCGAGGGACCTGTCTGTGAACTCTGACTCCGTCCTCCTCGGGGACGCTGCTGAAGTCCGTGACGGTCACTCGGCCTTGCACCTCCCTGTGAGAAGTCTGGACGCTGCCATCCATCAGATACACCTCCGCCATCCGTCCGTCATCTGCACAGGACAGAGTGTGCGGATCTGAGGTGTAATTGATTCAGGTGTGCGTGTGTGAGTGAGAGGAAGAGAGACGGACTCACTGGGCGGCCTGTACGTTCCGCTTTCAGAGGCGCCGCTGTGAGGCTGCATTAACCGCTGGAGGTTCCAGGGGGCGCTCTGAGCAAAGATGGAAGAATCCTCCTCTATGTAGTCGACGTGAGGGAGCCTCACCGCCTGGCAGGAACACAACTGGCTCTTAAAATGGGTCTCAGGCCATAAAATTAACCCAACTACCCAACTACCTGTGCAGTGTAACCTTTCACTGTGGTTGGATATTGAACTGGTGACGCTAGTCTTGGGTGGCCAGTTTGAAAGTGTGCTGCCAGAATGGAGGAAGGTTGTACGATGTGATGACCAGGATGTCTAATGGTATCAGTGATGTGACTCACGTCTGTCCAGCAGCTCTTTATCTGTTGGGGGTTAAACTTTCTTCAGGCTCCTGTGACCCTCAAAGACTCTTCCTCCTCCATAAGAGGTTTTGAGGTCAGCCAGTGCAGTGTAAACAGTATAACAGTCATTAACTGAATGTATTCTTACTTTTTTACATTGCATCCTGGTTCGAGCACCACCTTAGAAGGCAAGGCAAAACTTTCCAAAGTAGTTAAAATGGGTAAAACAATTATAGGCCGCAAGCAAATGCAACTGTCCAATCATCCCTGCAAAGCTGCCCAGCAGTTTAGAGGACGCTTGTCATCATTTGAGACTCCACTTTCAGCTGCTGCCCTCTGGGAGGAGCATGAGTCCCTCATGCTAAAAAAAAAAATATTTATAGATTATTATTTGTCCCTGTTGCCAAAAAATATCTAAATCACTATCAAAAGCCACTCACTTAATACTCCCTTTTGTGTTTAATGTGTGTTTATTCTCTGTATTTTAATGCATGTCCAAGCAAAAATAAATGTCAACCCTGTTGCATGCAAAGTGTGGACAGTAAAGTATTCCCTATTTCTTTTTTGTTCGAGGAGTACCCCAGGGTTATATTCTGGGTCCCTTAATATTCTCCATTTACATGCTACGACTGAGGTACATCACCCACAGACAATATAAACGTCTGCGCTGTGATTGATAAGACCATTTTCTGGTTATAAAAACATGTCCATACACTGTGAACTAAAGAAGCACCAATAGGGAAATTCTGGACCTCTACGGATTACGATATTTAAAATAACAATCTGGCCTATAACTTAAGAACAGTACGTGTCAAGGAAATAAAGACAATTAATCAAACTGAATTAAGCCCCGCGATTTAATTCACCTTCAAGCACACACTGACATTAAAAAACCTCACCAGATGAAGGACGTCGCTGCTCATCCTGACCAGAAAGCCGCACAGAGCTCCTGAGTACGTCTGCAGGACGTCCAGCTGGTGTCCTCTCCTGGAAGCTCGGACTCTCAGCCTCTGGATGGTCCTGTGCACGTGGGACGCGTGTGTCTCCGGACGCAGAGCCACCAGGTACTGGCCGGGCACGCGCCACGCCGCCTGCAGCGCACAAACACACGTGAGGTCCTCGTAGAGAGACCGCGCGTAAAGTTCCACACAATGTGACGCGCTACTGACGCTTTTCCCGTCAGTGTCGTCATGTTCTGTCATTTGAACTCTCCTTTAATGCCCATCAACTAGTCAGTAAGGACTTTCCTTGATGTGTTTGTTTGGCTGAAAACTATTTGTTAATAGATTAAATAAGAATACGACCAGTTTTCAGCACAGTACTGAAACAACGAAGACCTCTCAGGTGCAACTCTACGTGACATTTAAATTGAGATTTAAATCTGTGGTAGATTGTGGGAAGACTGTACTGAAATGTAATTGAAATAATGCCATAATTTGTGTGATGATTGCATCCCCGTGCGCCTCCCGCTCTTCAGTAAAAACGCGGTGGTCCCGCAGCATCGACGCGTCTTTACCTTGTTGCACACGAGGACCTCGGCAGCGGGCTCGGCTCCGGCTCCGGCCCGCGTCCCGTCCCCGCGCATCAGCTCCAGGACGGCGTCTTCGTCCTCGCCGTGGTCCCGCCACCCTGCTGTGCTGCCTCCGGGGAAACGCTCAGATCACAGGGCTTCTAGTTTTGGGTTTCAACCTCACTCATCCAGATGTGTCCGCGTGTGTGACAGTCAGGTGATGCCTCCGACCATCTAGTCAGATTCTTTTTTTTTTTTTTCTACGGGGATGTTTTGAGGGGGCGAATTCCAACATTTGATTGGTGTAAATCAAGGCGGGGACTGCTGACGCCTCCGCGGCTCACGCCACCGCCTTTGTATCGAATGATTGTCCTCGGTGAAAACACCTCTCAGCGTGGAGGAGTCATGTTTCATGTGTCACTGTGTGTGTGTGTGTGTGTGTGTGTGTGTGTGTGAGAGAGAGAGAGAGACCTCCTCACCCACAGTTTACCTGTTGATGCTGCGCACCTCCGTGTGCCTGCACAGCTCCCACATCCCCGAGAGACTCACGGCTCACTTATCTCCACACATATGAAGCTCAAATGAGAAACTGGGGCAAAGCAATTGTCTGTGACTTACAGGAGCCATTTTTTTTTTTTTTTTTTTGCACAGTAGATTAGTTCTGCCCATGATGAAAAGTGGGTTTATTACTGTCAGCCAGTGAAACTGTTCCACGGGATCCTCTAGGGCCCTTAAGAGCTGCGGCAAGTCTGAGAAGAAAATGTCCCAGAAGATGTCACTTTTGATGTCACAATTAAGCTCTAAATTTGAGAACATTTCGAACTTAAATGTGATGCCAGTATGGATAATGTGCAGTGTTATGTAACTCCAACTCCTAAGTAATTATGGGAGAGAGCAGGGGAGCGACGAACATGAGATGATGTGTGTTTGCCTTTAAAATAACCAACGTTGTGCACTGAGCCCCAAACTCTTAATGTGTCTGATATTAAATGTACCTCTGCAAAGGAAGGTCATTTCCCAGCAATAAATGAACTCGACTCTTGTGAAACCTTTCATCCCGGTCTTCATGTGGACGAACCTGCGCACCCCAGGGACAGTGCATGCTGGGACACCACAAAACCTGAAAAATTATGATCCGTTGAGGTCCCATTGTGTGACAGACTTGGCTTTTACCTGTCGAGACACAATCACGCGCTTTTTTTCAGGTGCGTGCCTGTTGGTGGCAGGTCCTCCCACTACCAAGGTGGGACCTCCAGGGATCAGAATTTCTCAGGTGCGTCCTTCAAAAGTGTCAAGTGCCGCATCAAGATGTAGTGAAGTGCAGGATCAAGCGTTTTGGAGCTTGTCCTGTGCTTCCAAACTGCTGGAGTTAATCTTTAATCACATCGTGGAGCTGCCAGACACACCCGTACACAAACACTCACTCCCATGGTAAACAGCGCCACCTCCTGGAGCTCATATGCAATACAGTAACAGCTTTATTGACTGAACGCCGGGTAGGTAAAACCTTTGGTACATAATCAGTCTTTTTCATAAAAAAAAGTTACAAACTGATGCAGGATTGAGCGTGAGAGATGCTGTCAGTGTGCTAAAAACCAGAGATTGTCTTGTCCTGAGTGTTCTGATTGGACCAGCGATGAGGCCGGTGGCGGCGTCCCGCCCTTAGACCAGGTGCAGCGTGGGACAGCTGTGACGCTGGCTCTTCACGGTTTCAGAGAGAAGCCTGCCGTCGCTCCGCTTCTGGCCACGGGAAGCTGGCAGAGCCTCAGCGTCCCTAAAATTAAATCAAAGGGGAGGGACCAAAGTAGAAGTCTACTTCTAGCATTTTGTCCTCATTTCCTTATTTCTTTTTGTGTGGATCTGGGATTGTTTGGGGGTTTCTGGGGCATGCATGTCCTTATCCAGCTGCTGAACATCCATTCAGCAGTGCAGCCTCCTGTTTCAACCCCCTGGGCACAATACTGACAGGACTCCACTGTCCTGCGCATTAATCCTTCACTCTCTGCTTCCTTATGTTTCCGCCTAATCTGCCATTTTGAGTCGCGACCTTCCGGCCACAGACTCTCCCCTTCCCTCTGTTCCACTTTGCACTCCCCGCCTCCTCTGCTCTGCTGCCTTAACAACTCCATTCAATTAGCGCTCATTTTCCTGTAAACATAACAAAATTAGTATTTGCAGTGTATTAGTGCACAATACTTCCTCCCCTCAGACACACGAGGCTGCCGCTGTCGACCACAACGGGATGGTCGCTTAGCATCCTGAGATACAACAGACAGCCCGAAGGCCTGAGTGAACACCCTCTGTGTGTGTGTGTGCGTGTGTGTGTGCGTGTGTGCGTGTGCGTGAGTGAAACGGTACCTCTCGTCCTTAGCTTCCACGGCAGTACACACTAGATCCTGTCTGCTTCCCTCCTGACGCTCAGGAGCCAAAGCCACCTGACAGACACACACTGTCCGTGATCAAACCCACTTTCCGACTCACAGCCGTCACCCCTCGCCTCTGTATCTACCTTTGGGTAGCACTGGCAGACGCTCCACACCGTCCCAACGCACGCCATGCCGACGCCCAGAACGCACATGGTGGCGTAGACGTGCGGTCGCTCTTGGGTCATGACGAAGAGGCCGAACGCCACGACGCACAGCCCGGCCACTATGAGCCCGTACCGATACGGTTTCCCCTCGGCCATCTCTGCAACCGCCGCTGCCTGACGGAGTTCTCGTCAGAGTAAACCTGGAACTCAGGCACCTGTCGTGCACTGAGGAGGGACTGGCTGCTGCTGTGTGTCAACGGCTTGAAGGTGAGGCTGCAGGAAGCAGCGTTCCACTCTGCTGGTCATTACTGCCTGCAGACTGCCTGCTCAGGTCAGGGATAAAATTGCAGGTGTGTGTGTGCACCTGAAAGGTCACCTTGCCTGGAGCTGCTGGCAGAAATGG
>KV751319.1:16773322-16785839 GCA_001698575.1 Mola mola
CTCATGTCCACAAAGTATTCTTAAGTATAAAGGGTCATATTGCACATGAAATAAAGAGGAAGGCTAAAAATAGGATGCTTTCGTAACTACATTGTGCTGAGTTACTGAATTAAATCATGAATGTTGCCAGTCTGCAGACCAGTGACGTTTATGAAACAACCTTCATCACTAATTAATCTTAATTAGTGTGAAATTTGTGTCATGAAATCTTCAACAAACAGTCTACACAGTATCTCTGAATCGCCTTCTCACATTTGTTCTTACTGCCGACCAAAGGGGCTGATAAACAGGTTTATTAATGTATAGAACTAATTTGCCTAATATTTTACTATCTACACTTGCCAGGTAGACTTTTAGGGCTTACAAGGTGAGCTAAAGCAACCAGTGAGGGTCATGTCCTATAAATATGAATCAGAATTTATCATTTTAGGGTTTATATTTAATAAAAAACTAAAATGTGAAAAATATTAATTGGTAAAAACAAGAGTTACTATTTAAACTCTTTAAACACAGCAGTGGATAGTAACATAACTAAGTGCTAATTACAGTTTGCGAACATGTGGATGTTTAGCAGACTTTTACTGTTATGTTTATGTCAAGTGCTAACATTATTAGCACATAATTAGCACTAAAAACCAGGTGTTTGGTGAAGTACGGCTCTAAGACAAATTGAAATGATGACCTATTGACAACACGAGATGAAAAATCAGCAGGTCATCCAAGTTATTCACCCTGAGAAAAAAAAACCCATGAATGTCAACATAAAATAAAGTGTTTGGGAGGTGTTGAGATATTCGTTTTGTTTCATTTTCTGTCTCTTATCTGGGTCTCATCTTTCTCAGCCACTTCCACCAACTCCTCAGTGGGGGACACCAAGGCAAAGCCATATAATCTCTCCAGCGTGTCCTGGGTCTGCTTCGGGGACATGCCTGAAACACCTCCCCTAGGACACATCCTGGGGGGATCCTGACCAGATGCCCGAACCACCTCAAACTGGCTCCTCTCAATGTGGAGGAGCAGCAGTTCTGCTCCAAGGTCCTCTCAAATGTTTGAGCTCCTCACCCTATCTCCCAGGCTGAGCTCAGCCCCCCTGCGAAGGAAAGTCATTTCAACTGCTTATATTCATTCTTTCTGTCACTACCCAAAAAAGGTACATGAACTCCTCAACTTGGGGCAGTAACACTTCCCCGACCCGGAGACAATCTACCCTTTTCTGGCTGAGAACCATGGCCTCAGATTTAGAGGTGTTGATCCTCATCGCCGCCGCTTCAAACTCGGCTGCACACCGTCCCAGCGTGAGCCGGAGGTCACTGTTTGGTGAAGCCAAGAGGAGCACATCATCTGCAAAAAGCAGAGACAGACACAAAACTGGACTCCCTCTGCCTCAAGGAACACGATCATAAGCCTTCTCCAGATCCAAATACAGGCAAACTCCCATGCCTGTTCCACTAGCCTGGCAAGGGTATAGAGCTGGTCCAGCGTACTGTGGCCAGAATGAAAACCGCATTGCTCCTCTTGTATCAGAGGTTCGACTAACAGACTGAAATATTCTAACATTTTCAGGTTTTTTTTTTTAGATGTTGGCAATAATGGTCAAAACTCATGTAATGAGATTAGAATATCTTGAATGTTCAAATTTTCAAATCACTGATCACGATATTATCCATCCATCCATCCATTTTCTACCGCCTATCCTGTTAGGGGTCGCAGGGGGGCTTGAACCTATCTTAGCATCTTCGGGCGAAGGCGGGGGTCACCCTGGACAAGTTGTCAGTCAGTTCCTCGCAGGGCTGACATATAGAGACAAACAACCATCCACACTCACATTCACACCTACTGGCAATTTAGAGTGACCAATTAACCTACTAACCCCCAGTTTGCATGTTTTTGGACTGTGGGAGGAAGCCCGAGTACCCGGAGAGAACCCACGCAGACACAGGGAGAACATGGAAACTCCCACGTTATTATTATTATTTGAAATGCACATAGTTTAAACTAAAAAAATACAAATCAATCACTACCACAGTATTCATTTGATATTTCAATTTATTCTGAAATACATGATCCCTTTATTACAACCTCTGCACTATTCTTTGTCTTAGAGTCTTTTATTATTATTATATTATTTGTACAGGATGAAGGACTAAATCCTCGTTAACGTCCCAGAGCTTTACACTAATTTTCGTCCACGTGTAAGATGTGGGCCAGAGTCCAGCTCAGGTATTTTGTTGCAACAGAACCACGCAGACAGCGCGCGTGGCGTGACAGCCTGCGCGCGCCCTGATTGGTTGGAGTTCCGAGAGGCTACGGCTCCATTGGCCAATGGGCGGGGAACCTCAGCGTGCGGTCACGCCCCTCCGCGATCTGGACCAATCAGCGTGGACTTCAGCCGACACACCGAAGAGGCGATCAGGGAGTCGCGGCTTGAAGTTGGAAAAGTCCAGCGGCAGGTTTCTAGTCCCCGCTGCCGGAGCGCCGCCATGGATCCGCTGCTGTACGTCGGCGGCGCGCTCGTCACGCTGCTGCTGTGGGTCCGAGTCAGAGGTCTGGACTACGTGCTCGTGCACCAGCGCTGGATATTCGTGTGTCTCTTCCTGCTGCCGCTCTCCGTTCTCTTCGACGTCTATTACTATGTGCGCGCGTGGCTCATCTTCAAGATGTGCTCCGCGCCCAAGCTGCACGAGCAGCGCGTGCGCGACATCCAGCGACAGGTGAGCCGCCGCCGTCGGGCCGTGCGCGTGCTCGCGCGACCATTATCCCAGCGGTGGATGACGTATGCAGGCCTCTAACTTACACCAGTAAACGTACTAATACCACTGAAATTCATCCTACTCGTGTGAAACGGTGTGTTCAGTAATGATTAGTGCTCACAGTGCAGTAAAATGGTTCCTGCCTGTATTTTTGTGTAATATTACTGCCGCATTTACCTGTTTATAAGTCTTAGGTCGAAGTCATTTAAATTACTTTATACTAGTGCATCTCCAAAAAAAAGGATATCATGATTTTTCAGTGTAATTTAGGAAAATAGGCATTAAATGTGCTCAGAGAGTCATGAAGCTGAAATGGTTTAGGCACTGTACAGTTTTAATTATGATAATTATGGCCTGCAGCTCAAAATATTTGAATATGTGACTGTAACTGATGAGTCCTAATCATCAAAATTAAAATTTGACTGTACATGCAATGAATATAGAGTGTATAAAAGTTCCATTTTTTTATTCAAATTGCAAAATAAACTGAGCTTTTCTGGGATATTCTAACATTTTGAGACGGACTGCGGGGCCCTGAAGGCCAGAAATAATCATGTTAATTAGATTTTGGTGGTGATCTGGATTCAGGATTGTTTGTGAGGATTTTATAACAGGATAAAGGTAATTTTATTTTTCTATTATTATGTTATATTAGTCTTCCTTTCTACTTCATTATGTCTGCTATAGTCAAGGGGAGGAAGGGGGGGGGGGTCACTACCGTGCAACATTAATATGAAGCAGCGTGTTGCCACCAGCACACAAACATTGCTGTGTAAATAACATTTGCTGGCCTTCTGATCCGTTCTGTCTCTTCCCTCTGACCCATTTCAGGTGCGCGAGTGGCGGAAGGAGGGCAGTAAAACCCACATGTGCACGGGTCGACCCGGCTGGCTCACTGTGTCCCTCAGGGTGGGGAAGTACAAGAAGACGCACAAGAACATCATGATCAATATGATGGACATTCTGGAGGTGGACACAAAGAGGCAGGTAGGAGGAGGCGTCAGCAGACACGAGAACTCCTGCAAACTTGTAAAAGTGTTGCTGTTAATTACGCCTGTGTGTTTCCTGCTGTGACCCGTCAAATACAGCCATTCAAGTAAACAATAACGATGTCTGTTGATCGGCCCGTCAGTCCAGACGGAAACCTTTCAAAATGTAATAGCTCCCAGATAATTCTTCCCCCTGTCTTTAGTTAGCACCTGACCGTTAATCAGTATGTTTCATGACCAAATACAGTAACTGCAAAACCTCAACTGTGAACCTTTATTTGCACCAAAAACAAGCAAATACAAGCAGACAGACTAACCAGAACTGCCACAAGTGTTTCGAGCTGACAATCTTATTCCCGTCTACATAACTGACATGTATGGAGGACTACAAGTGTCATGGGAGTAATATGAAATGATTTCCTTGGTTATTAACTAGTTTCGCAATAAAAGCAAGAATTGGTGAACATGTTGACAATGTAAACATTTGCAATTTTTTTATTTATAGATGTAATTATAAACTAAGTAACTATTTCAGATTTGAGTGGGCAATAAAAAGAGGAATTATAAAATGAACTTGCATATGAAGAATTCTTTCAGTATATGTTTTATGTCGCAGAGGCATTTAAAAATAGCTTTTCTAAAACAGTCAACAAAGCATGGCCACCAAACAGTATTCATCATCATTAAATAGTGAAATTGAAAAGTGATTTTTGAAAAATGCCCTTTAAAAAGAGACCTAAAATACAGGAGTCACGAGTGGAATTAAAAATAAGGATTTTAATCAGGTATTTGTCATTTCTTTTCCCATTTGCATTTCCATTCACAGGAAATGCAAATGGGATTAGATTAATAAATTAAATTGCAAACACATTTGTTAATTCTCATTTTGATTTTAGCTCATAATTCAGGAAGTCCTCTAATGTTGTGACACTTGTGGTCCTCCGTTAAAATGAAATGAAATGATATCAGTTATTCTGGTAACAAAAGTGCAACATTTATTCAGCATTTAAGTCATAAAACATTGATATTTGGAGTCTCTAAATTAGCAAAATATTGCGATATTTCACTGTATCCAACAGGTTGGCGACAGACCCACAGCCAGCCGGTTTAAACCACTTTTTCAGGAATAAAACTTTGCCAAACAATCCCACGGTCGCCTGTTTAACTCCAGCAGATAACCTCGGACTTTGTTTCAGACTGTTTGCTCCGATGACAGACTCTCACTCACAGTCATGTTTGTGTTTTTAGCTGGTCAGAGTTGAGCCTCTCGCCAACATGGGTCAGGTGACGGCGCTCCTCAACTCGGTCGGCTGGACGCTGCCAGTGCTGCCCGAGCTCGACGACCTCACCGTGGGTAAGTTTGTCCACGTTACCGTGGAATATATGCTGGCCAATCGTCATCATCACCATCATCATCATAGCGTGTGGCTCCCGGAGCTTCAAAATGCAGCTGATGCTCTGGTGATGACCAATCACTGTATCCTGCTCAGGGCCTCAGTGACGTCCCTAATCGCGTTAAGGGATCGGTGCCGGCGCTCCAGAGATAAAACCGGGAGGAAATGGCTGCAGAGTTGGAAGCGTCCCCTGGATTAGGTTTCATAATGGATTTCCTGAGGCCATAAACTGCCCATCAACAGTCTGATGTTTTCCCATCAGGCTCTGGCACATTTATTTATCCCGACGTCTACATGGACACATACATGATCGCCTCCGGCAGGCGAACGCTGTTTGTCTCGCTCGTGTCGGGTTTCACTGCTGTCCCGTCTCCCCCGGAAACACACCGAATGACCGAGATTTTTGCTCTCTCCTCTGCAAAGGTGGCCTTGTGATGGGTACAGGCATCGAGTCTTCCTCTCATGTTCACGGGCTGTTTCAGCACATCTGCGTCGCGTACGAGCTGGTTTTAGCCGATGGCAGCGTAGTGCGATGCAGCGAGGTGAGTACGGACGGTGAGACATCCGAGACCGGGGGCCCACAGAGCATCATGTGAGGTCAGGGGGTTCTGGTGTCACTAACCTGTCCAATAAACCATCACCACAGACCAGCTTCACCTCTCTCCTACAGTCCTTCTTTTATTGCAAGACAGAGGACAGAACATGAGGAAGAGGACGATTAGGGCCAGTTAGGAGACTCAAATGATGAGTGGACGAAGAGTTTTGTCAGAATGCACTTTGAAACAAAAGTTGAGAAAAAAGCCGAAATGTCGACAAAAATGAGGAAATACAAGTTCGAGACTGAAGTCCAAATGTTGAGAAAAGAGCAGAAATGCAACTCGTTCACCTTCGGGATCAAACAGTTTGGTCAGTTGTCCTTTTGTGTTTGTGGGACACTGTAGCTGTTTGCAGCCTTTAAAGGTCCGCTTTAAATTCTCCACTCGTTCACGAAATCATATTTCATGTTACTCTTCGTCGTCAGTCTTCGTCCTCTCGTGATTTCTCTCTCATGCGTGGCCCTAATCCTGCTCCGTAAAAACGGCAGGACAAAAACAACAACGGACGTCAGGAAAACACATAAACATAAACATAAACATGACCGAACAGAGCAAAATTCTCTTCTGAATCTTGGTCTTCACTAATCATTCATGATTCATTGAGAGTGAATAAACCCTCCTGGCCTGATCTGGACCCTGATCTTGATCCCCTCTCCCTTTTATATCATTTCATTTTGATTGATTTTATTTATTTTTGGTTTAGTTGGGTTCCACCCACCCCTCGTATGGGTGCTACCCTGTTCTCACACGTACTGAGGCGTGAAAGGTATGAAAGGTGTTGAGGAGTGAGGAGGGCGATGACCTTTACGTTTGACTTAACTCATCATATCCTTCCCTGGATTAAAATCTCTGGTTTATTTCAAGCTTAAAATGTTAAAAATGCTTCTGACGCGGTACACATTGGGCGGACTTTACAAGCTTAGAGCTGTGGAGAAAGGTGCTGCAGAGCCACAGTGCGGTCTGTGACGGTCAGAAGTTGTGGATTGGTCGGGGTAAGCAAACGAAGCGGTCTGCTCGTTAGGTTTGCTAATGGTGTTCTCGCAGTTAGAAACCCAGACGGCTGAGATCTCACTTACTATCTGGTGCACAGGAGGAGAACCCGGACCTGTTCCACGCCGTCCCATGGTCCTGCGGCACTCTGGGCTTCCTGGTTGCCGCTGAGATTAAGATAGTCCCCGCTAAGGCCTGGGTGAAGCTGCGCTACGAGCCGGTCAGGGGACTTGAGAACATCTGTAAACGCTTCACCGAGGTGTCTGAGAACAAGGAGAATACGTTTGTGGAGGGCATCC
The DNA here is from genome assembly GCA_001698575.1 of Mola mola. Lineage (NCBI taxonomy): Eukaryota > Metazoa > Chordata > Actinopteri > Tetraodontiformes > Molidae > Mola > Mola mola. Next base: position 16,780,341 of record KV751319.1, read on the forward strand.
AGTACGCCCTGGACTCTGCGGTGATCATGACGGGAACCATGACTGACCACGCCGAGCCTGATAAGGTGGGGCTTCTGCTGGCGTATGTGCTTGTTTTCACATGTTTTGACCACTTTTAACCCCCGTTTTTATTTCTTTTTTTAATTCTGTGCTCAGATTAATAGAATCGGCCTGCACTTTCAACCCTGGTTCTTTAAACACGTGGAGGGCTACCTGGAGGGCGACCGGGCTGGAGTTGAGTACATCCCTCTGAGACAGTACTATCACAGACACACCCGCAGCATCTTCTGGGAGCTCCAGGTACCAATGAAACGCCGCTGCCATTCCTGTCAGGCATTTATCCTGCACGTCATCACTTTATCGAGTTCTCGCTCACTTCTCCCTATTGTACCATAATGTTCTTTATCTCTCTCTCTCTCTGTCTCTCACACACACACACACACACCATTAGCCATTAGTGCAAAGAGCTCGACATCCTTTGTTTTCTTAATGGTAAATGGTGTGGTGAATTATGCATGGTATTGGTTTTAGGGACATCTACGAAAGCTGTGTCCGGGCTTTTCGGGTGCTCTTGGTTTTGAAGTGGTTATGGTTGGACGGCTCAAAGGGAAATCAGACAATAAGAACATTGAGCAATGCTTTGATTATGTCTATTTTTTTGGGGGGGGCGGGGTGTTGGGAGGGAGCGTCCAGAGGGCTGTGGCTGCCCTCTGGTGGTGTAAAAGAGAAATGCCACCGAGTCCAATCCGTTCATGAAGGCGGAACAGATGTTTTTTCCTCTTTGTAGAAGAGGAAATTTCCAATGATAAACCTCAATTTTAAAGCTGAAAAAAAGATTTTTTTAAAGGCGGTAAGTTTTTTTTATTTTTGCATTTATCGTTAAGTAAACGTGATGGCTTAAAAATGTTAACTTGTGGGTGGGATTAACAAACCAAAGGTTTAAAAACGGTGTCACACATGTGATAACATAAGACGTTGATCCCTCAAAGGGGGAAATTCACGTGTCAAGCAGCTTGACATTTGTAAACAGAGGAAGAAGACTAAAAAAAAAAAACAAGACAAACAAAGGCAAACATAAGGTAATATTTAAAAAAATGTAAGAAAAGTCTGACTGATATATATATAAAACAAGAACTATTGTCCACTTGCTGAGCCATAGTCATAATACACACACATGTGGCAGTGTACTGTAAACAACTGCTGTATATAAATACAGTATAAGTAGAATGTAATACAGTAGGTAGTTTTGCACAGATTACAGATATTGACTGCACAGGATGTTCCATAGTTTAAACATCAATGAAAGGATATGTACAGATACTGTATGAAATAATTAACTTAATTGCACTTTCAGCTGTGATGATGGGGAATTGTGTAAAGAGACAACAATAGCATTGGGACAATGAACACAAAGGTCATACAGGTCTAATTGTTCGATTTAATGTGACATGTAACACATTTTAGATTTCTGCAATTTCACTTTGGAAAAACGTCTGTTTTTGTGTTTGTGGTGGCTCAAGTTGCTCAATCTCGATGGTGAAGTTCAGACTCAGAAATTTAAGATGGAGAAACAGAAACATATGTGCTGCCTCAGATAAAACTGAGTGAAATGATCACAGGAAAGATGAATGACTCATCAAATTCTTTTTCTTTTTTCCAACATTTCACCACCCAAACGAGGGGAATTAAAACCGCATAAATTCAGACAAGTGAAATATTTAAATGTAAGTAGTGATTCTTTTTGACAGGTCATTATTAAGTTTCTAAAATTTTAACTTTGACTGTAGAGGATACAAACTCCAGTCAGGTAGATTTTTAAAAGTATAAGTTATTAATGTTTTTGTTTGCCTACATTTAACTCTGTCAAAGCCAATAAATCGACAATAATTCTTGATATCTACATTATTAAGAGGAACAATATGTAAGATATTTAATGTATTATTAAATTAAAAAACAACTTTAATGTGTGGTCAGACATGAAGGAATCATCTGTGTTGAAATACTACGTCCTCTGACAGTAACGCAGTACGGCACTCTCACACGACCCCCAGGTCGCCAGATAGAAGACACACAGGTGTTGTAGCGACGGAAACGGGCGAACAAACTGGTTCAAATATGACTGACTGAGCACTGCAAACGTAAAAAATTAGTTTATCGGTTCACGTAGAATCGTTGCTTTCGGCCTTGTTCTTTTGACTGCAGTACCAATTTTAAAAACGGGTGTCACTAGTACAAATTGCTCCTTTAAACCTGAAAATGTAAGGAAAAGGGATTAAAAGATATCTTTGACAACTTGCATCACGTGTTTGAACCTGTTTGTGTGCATCGGTGTCTTTTCTCCAGGACATTATTCCTTTTGGCAACAACCCGGTGTTCCGCTGGCTGTTTGGATGGATGGTTCCTCCCAAGATTTCGCTGCTGAAGCTCACGCAGGGAGAGACCATCAGAAGACTCTACGAACAGCACCACGTGGTCCAGGACATGCTCGTGCCCATGAAGCACCTGCAGGCCGCCATCACGCGCTTCCACCAGGACATCAACGTAAGACTCGGCTGTGAACGGTGCCACCAAACAAACACGCTGCTTACAGCACACACTCTTGCTTAAACTCCCACACTGTCCCGTAGGTTTACCCTCTGTGGCTGTGCCCGTTCCTGTTGCTGCCGGGCAGAGGGATGGTCCGTCCCAAAGGGCAGGAGGCGGAGCTGTATGTGGACATCGGGGCTTACGGAGAGCCCAAAGTCAAACACTTTGAAGCTAAGGCATCAACGCGTCAGCTGGAGAAGTTTGTCAGAGATGTTCATGGGTAAGTCTCAAATTAGTCACCGATTTTAATGATACACAGAATTTAGCATCGGGGCCATCTGCAGAAAATTAGACCCAGTCTTGGACTTTTATTTTAATTTTAAGACAGATTTACTACAAACCTGCTGCAGAGTTAACTTAGTTTTAATCAACTTAATGGAAATGTGAAAAATCACTAAGTTTGAGAAAGAAATGGTGAACAGCATTGATCCAGCAGTCGTGAGGACCGCTAAAGATGTTCAGTTTTAAGAATATGTTTCTTCAGTCTGGCTCCTGTAACCAAGGTGACATGACGGTCCCATGTGTTAATATTAACATACCGTTCTTACATTGATAAAACCAAAATTTTCTCTATCCTGGGTCTGGCCGAGGATCCAGATCACCACCTTTCCCACCTCACCTCAAAATATAATCAAAACCAGTTAGTAACTTTTTTTGTTTTCCTGTCTACAAACAAACATATAAATAGTTAAACAAACCTGGCAAAAACATAAGAAACATTATAATAATGATATCTGCCTCCTGCAGGTTCCAGATGCTGTATGCAGATGTGTACATGGACCGGGAGGAGTTCTGGGAGATGTTTGATGGACGGCTGTATCACAGACTGAGAGAGGAGTTAGGCTGTAAGGAGGCCTTCCCCGAGGTTTACGACAAAATCTGTAAATCTGCCCGACACTGACTGCAGCTCTGAGGCATCTCTCCGAGATTCACAATGTTTTATTCGTAGACACTGGACATGTCAGCATTCACCTTTGCACATGCTTATATAAGCTAAAATGTTTGGAAGCCGTGCGTGCAACAATGTGAAGCAGGAGCAGAGCTGCAAGGATCTGACCTCATGAATGTGTTCTCTGTTCACTGTCAGAACGTGCACGGCTTATTTCCACATTCATGCAGAACTTCACTCAGAAACCCTATGAGACACACATGGTTTAGTTCAGATCGTTCTCTTCTCGTTACTTCTCTTCATGTGCTGCTCAGCCCCTTCGTGCCTCCATTTTGTAAACATGGCTTCTATTTAGTCCTAAATATAAGCGTTCGGGGTAAACCTGTGAAAATTTAAGTAAACGAAACTAATGTATATTTTGTATGTTTAATGGTGACTATTTTGATATATAAATCGGCTCCTAATCTCACGACTGCACAGGGATTGAATAAAGTCATAAAAAGTTCTCTCCTGAGTTAAATATTCTCATGTTTGATTATGAGTCCAACATGTTGATGATTATCAACAGAGTCAAAGCTGTGGTTTCTCTTCAGATATTAATTTTACTTGATTAACAGCATGATGTAAAGTTTTGTTTTAGTGCAAAAAGTTAAATTCTCCTATACTATTGACATGTAAAGTGAAATGTTTTAAAATGTCCTTTTTTGTTTTAATTTAATTTAATGATAATGGCATATTCAGTTACAGTGAAATATTCTTACATGTGGTCTTTACTTTTTGAGCTGTAAACTTTAATCATCAAAATTAAAAGCGGTAAATGCCTGAAACACTTCAGTTTGAAGGTCCACTGTGTGAACATGAGCAGCATCTAGGGGTGAGGTAGGAGAATGCATGCAACTGCGCCGCTTCGCTGGCCCCTCCCTCTTCAAGTGGCCGTCTGTGTACGAGCCTCCATTTAGAGTAACATAGATTAAAAAACATGGGACAAAATTCCTGGAGACTGGGGACAAAAAAACTTCTACTCCCTCCTCTTTGTCGCCTTTTACTGGGGTGATTCTTCTTTGTTGGTTGTATTTCAGTGCCATTATGGTATACAAACAAAGGCTTTTTGTCTGTTCTCAGCTACCGTAGTTACATAGTGGTGCAAGCTGGTGCTCTCTGTGGAATGAGGTCCCACTCCCATGTATCTAAATGTCATACCTGGTCGACTCCCTAAAGGCTTCCTAGAGGTGCACACGCGTTGAAAGTGCACGTTAAATCAGCACCAAAGTATTATCAGGGGGGTTAAGATCCACAAGAGGAGGCTTAATCTCACGACCGAAATATTGATGCTGGTATCCAACAGGTGAATAAACAAAAACAAAATAGTACATTCTCACACTAAAAGTCTTTGGGAACACAGTATTCAGCACTATATTCACAGATCTGATATGCATAAAGTAGTGGGTTTTTTTTTTTTAAAACTCCAAAGGACGATTTTTGGAGAACTTGGATAGTAAATTTTCCTTTGTGAAATTAAAAGTTTAGCAATCAGGTTATTTTTTGTTTTTTTTTATCTTTTCAAGATAAAATAGATTTTTGCCTTCTAATTTACTGATATGAGTGGATTGTGTAAAACAAAATTAAAAAAAAAACAATCTCCATCATTTCAATGTGTATTTAAAGTTTCCTCATCAATTCTAAAAGTCAATTTGTAGCTGGGATAAATATTGCGCATTATTTTCAAAAGCTACGTGCTCTTGATTTCCGCCATTACGTCACACGCACGCGGCGCCTGCGGAGGGTGTGTCGCGAAGTGGGCGTGTCCTTCACTGTTACCGTATTCCTATAACCGAGTACCTGCTAGGAGACGCGGTGCAGCGGCCCATCAGAACCGAAGACGTCTGGACTGTGCAGGACCGTGACGTTATCCAACTGGTACGTTTACGTTTCCTCCGAACCTCATACACGCGAGCTGCTCCCACACCGACACTTATCGAAGTGAAGCTAACCGACGCGGAGTCACGGTGAACTACGGCTAACGG
>KV751319.1:16786025-16797902 GCA_001698575.1 Mola mola
AATTTTGGCCACTTGTCACCGCCACTGTCGATGTGTGTTCCGCGAATCGAACCCGGGACCCTTGTCGAGTAAACGTTATCACAGTTTGCCAAAATTAGCCGCGCGACCGGTGACCCACTGACGTTCAGCCAGAACAAGTAACTTTTGTGAAATAGTTGGACCTTGGCTGACGTAAGTGTGAGCTCCCTGCTGGGTGACAGCGGTTTCCGGTGAGGTCTGCACGCCGTGTAAGCTCGTTTTGGCCCACAAGTTTCTCGGCAGTAATGCGGAAGTTTAAAGACGTTTCTGTTAATTTACTCCGACCTCCATGGGTGTTTGCACTGACGGAAAGACTCCACTAACCTGTTGAATGTTTGGTTTTCGGGGACATGCCCCCGCCAGAGGAGCTGTGTTATTGTTAGCTAAAGGTGTGGTTCTGGTCCTCGCCTGCAGCTACCGGAGCCGCATGTTCTCCCTCACATTGACCCGCTTCATCACGACGTATTTCTTATGTTTACAGGGGCCCGTCGACACTGGAGACTGACAGCATTACTGGCCCTTCCACACGCTGCAGTGTTTCAGGCCGAGTTGGGGTCCAGACTGAAGAGGAGCCAGCCGAGGAACGAGCCCAGGAGGGAGCATGCCCACTGACCAGGAGCCCACCTTCACGGTCAAGCTGCTGCAGCTGCTGCTGCTCTCCACCTACTGGGGAATGCAGATATGGGTCACCTTTATTTCAAGTTGGTACCCCACACACACACACACAAACACACTGGATAAAAATACACAGAAAAACAGGAGGCAAAAGTGAGAGGTGGTGAGGGACAGAAGTTCTGTGCTACATGTACATCACAGTTAATGACTAGAATGGTGACTAAATGCTGTTTTTTTTTTTTGTTAGTTTTTTACACCTTTGTATCTGGAGACAGTTTTTCTGATGGTTTTGGGTATCTTTGACGTTTCCGTCTGCATCCATACGTTGACTAGTTATTTATCCAACGTCCCAGTTGGATAAATAAACACGTTGTGTGAGTCGCTGCTATGCACTTAACACCCATATGAAATTGCAGTGCAGTGTAGTTATTTAGTTATGTGAATGTTCTGCTCAGCAACAAATCAACTGTTTTGTCTTGTTGCTTTTTATGGTTGTGGCTGTATTTATGCAGACCGTTTGAATTTTTACCCAATATTTGGACTGACATATGTCTCTGAAACTAAAGGTTTGCATGTTAAAATCTTAATCTGATTTTCTTACCTTAACCAGGATAAAAGACAGTTTACACAGAGGGAATTAAAAAAAGAGAGGCTCCTCTTAACTGTGTAATTTTCATAATATTTAAATGATTCTTTTATCATAACAATACTAGCCTGGAGTTCAGGGCTAATGAGTTGTTCTGATTTCAGCCTTTGTGATGGACAGCCACCTGAACAGACACACTTACGGGTTCATCCAGAGCCGACTCGTCCCGTTTTACCTCCACCTGGGCTCAGCGTGTGCCTTCGTTAACCTCACCATCTACGCCGTGTATCATCCCAGCGACATGCTGGATGACAGGGAGGCCTTTCAGGTGTGTTTTTGTGTCCCGCGGCGCCACATCGAATACAGAAAATGTCTTCTAATGTCTCCTAATCTAATCTCCCCCGCCAGATCTTCATTTTCTTTGTGTCGGTGACGGTGGCGGCCATCAACGCCCAGTGGTTTGGCCAAATGGCGTCAGAGATCATGGCAGACATGCACCTGATCGAGCAAGCGTGCGGACTGGGCCAGGACATCGGCCTGTCGTCCAACCGCGAAGCTTACGCCAAGCTGTGCGAGACGGATGTCAAATACAGACTCCTGAGCAGTCGCCTGTGGCTCTACAGACTGCTCTCCTCGCTCTGCAACATCTGCTGCATTGGCTGCAACTTCTACAGTCTGTGCTACATGGCTGAGAACCTCACCACGCTTTGAAAGTCAGCCTCTTGGGTCCCCACAACACTCCCCTACAGTTCAAGACACTCTTTTGTATCGGCTGTAAGTTATATATTTAATTCATGTCTCTCTCTCTCTCTCCTTGTCAGTTGTGAGTTAAAAGCTCACATAAGCTTGTTGAACCTGTGCCTTGGGAAATAATGAAAGGAGTCAACCTTCGCGTTACAGGACCCACTTTTTGTTGGTGTGTGTGAAAGTTTGTAGCATGACAAGTCAATAGTACCATTCGCACCGGCTACAGCTGGTAGCACCCTTGAGATTTCCCTTTAAAGCGTGAGGAATGTTTTTATCACAAGTGTACGGTAGCAGGAAATAAAGCTTGACCTACTGCACTTTTTTTAAATACATCACTAACCAAAAGGAAGCGTTCTCATGGTACTCAGTCCTGCTCTTCTTGTTTGGGTGCTGTGTTAATACCTTTTTCAGAGTAGTATCACAGGTTTTTCTAGTATACTTTATTCTAACTTCACAGCATTTAGGTGTCTTGTTGGTAAGAGGATTCAGAACCTTTATTTTATGGTAACCATCCGGAACACATTGATGTCAGGGATGCCAAGGTTATTTCTGAATGTTGCTATTATCAGTGTGTCTTTGAGGAAAATATATACGCACTATTCTGTTGCTGAGCCGGGATCTGAGGTCCACGAGGGATCAGAATTGCCAGATTTCATGCACCACTTTGCAAGTTTCTTGAAAGAAGAGACCCACAGCGGCCTTTGAAGGGGCACTTTTATCTCTGTAATCGTCCCGGTGTGACTGCTATGTACGAGTGTATTGTTACCATACAGCTCAAATGGAAACGACTGTCGTCGAATTAGCCACGATTGTTCCGTACACGTGTCTGAATGTGCACAGACATTTTAATGTGGCTGTGGGAACGTTGTGCAGGCGCGGTTGGAATTGAAGCCAAATAATTTTGGGGTTACAGGGGCCTCAGGCGTCAGAGCTTTGATTAATAATAGTTTGAATCTGTCTGTGCTGCTGCGTATTTTACATATCGAGCAGAGCAGAGCTGAGCTGAGCTGTGGTCAGTTCTGTTTCGATTTCTTTTTTGCACATGTTGAAATGCTGCTGCTGCTGTTGTGTTGGTCCCTCCTTGTTGCAGCTGCTGAGGAAAACTTTTATGTGTCTCCTTTCGTCTAGTTTGATCTGTAATACTTGTGCATCCATTAAAACCAAAGTAAAAAAAACCAACAACTCATTAATACCAAAAGTGCTTAAATAATGAGGATAGTAGCAGCTGAGTGCATTTTGTAAAACCTTTCTGTCACGTTTGTCTTGCTTGTTCTTACCGGACTGATGAAGGGGCTAATTTGTTACAAACATAATCTAATATTATAGAAACACATTCATGTCATGTCACCTCTTAGCTCAACCTGTTTTAATTATATAAGATTGGAAAGAATAATGTTTTAGATTTCTGCAGTAACATGAAATAAATACTTGGAAGTGAATTTTTGGATTAACTTGTGGATATTTGTGACAGTTTCTTAATGATGTAAATGTTAAGTTTGTGTTGTGAGAAAGACCAGTGATATCAGAGCTATTTATGGGAATAGGTTTATTATCCAAAATGTTTTCACATGCATGATTTTTGTATTAAAACTTTTTAAATCTCACTTTGTTGGTTCATTTTCTACACATCAGTAAAGATTTCTCAGAAGTGCAGACAAAAACTTAATTAATACCCATTTTATCTGTCCACTACTCTTGCTGAGTCGTGAGGCAGTGATCAAATATTCGCTGTCCTAAATAACAGATGGAAAAATGAGATGCACCAGTAATATACGTATGCAGTGGCTGATAGCGTCACCACCTTGCGCTCATTGATAAGTTTGTGATGGGATGTGAACTATTTCATACGTGGATGTTGCTGCATAAAAAGCTCTAAATCATGAAATGTGGGTCGTCACACACGTGTTCAACCAACGGCTAAGATTAAAGTCACTAATTCAGCATTAGATCAAATGGGAAGAGGTCAATCTGCCCTTCTGTGCCTCAGTTATGGTGTTGGGTAACAGCCGGAAAAGTAGAACATTATGTCCTTTTGAATTTGAAATGTCATGACTTTATCTTTTTCTCATGATCACGTTTACATTTTTTGTCCATATCACATGAAATCTTAAATTGTGATTAAAAATGTGAAAGGCTGCGGTGGACATTTCTAATCAGTTGTTCTTTGAGGAAATTCCTCAAAGGTGTTTGAGATTATTCATGCATGTCTAAAGAACTAAAATACTGTGGAAAAGTTATTTAAAATGTAACATATTCTATACTAATGACACTGTGAAATGTTTGAATCCTTTAATTTTGATGATTATGGCTTATAACATTTGAGTGAAATATTCCAATATTTCTTTACATGTTTTCTTAAATTTCAGCTATAGTTACAAAATAGTAATTGTAACAACTCTAGAATATATCAAAAGTTCCCTTTATGAAATAAGACTGAAAACACCCAATATTTGTAAGTTTTGAAATGCACTAGGACACCGTTCTCGACATTCTCCCGTATGTAGGATTTGATGGTTGACTTTGTCGCCTCCTAGTGGTAATAAGTGAATGCAGCCTTGGTGATGCACGGACTCCAGTGTGGGTTCTCTCCGGGTACTCCGGCTTCCTCCCACAGTCCAAAAAACATGCAAACTGGGGGTTAGGTTAATTGATCGCTCTAAATTGCCTGTAGGTGTGAGTGTGGATGGTTGTTTGTCTCTATATGTCAGTCCTGCGATGAACTGGCGACTTGTCCAGGGTGACCCTGCCTTTGCCCGAAGATCCTGAGATAGGGGTCGCGGGGGGGCTGGAGCCTAACAGGATCAACGGTAGAAGATGGATGGGGGTTGTTTGCGTGTGTGTGTGTCTGTGCCCGTGTGTGTGTGTGTGTGCATCAGAAGGGGGAACCATTGCTCTGCTGTGGTTCATTCTCTGCTCAAAAACAAGAGCCTCAGCTCCAGGATTGACGGATACAATATCTAAAACAATGAACAAAATCATTGAAAGTACCATTGATACCAGATAATACAAGAAATGGCTTAATTTGTAAGCTGAGCAACCAAAATCAGGAAGGAAAAAAAAATCAAGGAACACCATGTCGGAAGAATTTTTTTCTTTTTTATTTAAAAATACATGACCGCTAAAGTCCACCATTACTTTGAGATATCACCATCAAAATGCTCAAACTGCTCCATCTACAAAATGAATATTAGTCTAAAAAAGTAATAAATATAAAAAAATGATGTAGATAAAAATGTAAAAAACAAAAGTTGTACCTGACTGTCAAAAGTTTAGAAATCCATGTTTCTCTGGTTAATACTTAAAAAAACAACTGAAACATACATTTCAGTGAAGTACAACAATCTCAGTCTCAATGATGAATGTAACAGGAGGTAATTCACTTTCACCCTTTTCGCAGGTACTACCTCAGTTAAAAAGTGCGATAACAACGTATCAGGAAATGAAAAATAAAAACAATGAATAAATGTACACTCTAGTACAAATAGCAAACCATAAGCACTGTTTGGTAATTCTGCATAGAGAGAGAACCAGTTACAGACTTGGACAGGCTACAGCAACCATTCTGTAATACTGAAGGAGCAACATGTAAACTGTAATCACCTCCCAAAAGGAGGCCGCAACATTAATTAAAGCCACAATCCTTGCTGACAATATTGCTTGTGTATTACAACCTTTAAACAGCGTGAAAAGTGCCAAAGATTGAAACCATAGATAACAAATGCCAGTGCATCTCACTGTGTTTAGAAGGCATCTAGAGTTACATTCCTTGTAAACATTAAACCACAATGAAGGTCATTAAAAATAAGGATTATGCCGTTAATATAAACATTACTTACTATCCCCATGATTTAGAAGTACACACCCCTGCTTGTAACAGCGACACATAATATCATTATGGCTGTTTTCTCCTGTCTCCTGGAAACATTATGTCATCCAAACATTTAGATTTTGACGTTTTTTCTGTATAAATAAGAAGAAATGTTGTCATAATACATATCGGTTCCATGTTTCCCTTCTTCTCAATGTGCACATGTAAAGTATCAAAATTGAAAGCAAAAGATTTAAAAAAAAAAAAAATAATAATAATGATCTCAGCCCATAATCCCTCTGGAGGTTTCAAACTCTCCTTTTTCCTTTTTTCTTAAGTACTCTATAAATAAAAGTCTTGTTGGTCAGAATAAAAGATAAAATCCAGTGTCTCTGTCATACAAGCACCTTGCCCTTGATGTCCAGTTTGGGGCTTTCGCTCACTTTGTTGGACTGCTCCTCTGTGAGGGTGATGTAAGAGTACACCAGGCTGCCCGCGATACTGCAAAAAGTACACAGACACTTAACATATGTGCACCAACCAAGCAAAAAAACACATATTTATATTTACATTTAATCATGCTGTGAGTTACACTGCATGATTAAATGTACAGTAGTTTTTAGTGTTGGTGTATTTGTAAAACTCTAAATGATTTTTAAAAAAAAACAAAACGTTTTTTCATCAGGTGTGTGGATTCATACTTTGATCTGAAACACAAACACAGTTGGGTGAATGTGTTGCAGCACATTGATAGTCAGAAAACTAGTCAAGTTACCCAACATGATCCAACAGGCAAATCTAAATTCCTGTAGCTGGCATGCACATTAGTATCGGGGACTTGTTTGTCTTCGTTCTGCCCGGACTAAACAAACATCATCTGTTTCACATCTGTTCACAGCTAAAACAAGAACAATCTTCAGTCTAGTAAGCTATGGGATGTATGGAACATAATGAGCTGTGTGGAAAAACACCCCCCAGAGTGATCTTAGCACAGCTCGGGCTCAGTTTGATTGGTTTCAGCTATTCAGAGCAGCGCACAGTGATTTGATTAAGGTCCTGTGAGCACTGAGCACATAATAACTGAAGCCTACTGTTCTGATTTTGACATTATTTTATTAGAGTAAATTAAAAACTAGAGCGCTTTTCACCAAAGGGGCTCTTGATTTTCTTTCTTACAAAGAGCTGAGGTTGAGTTCTGTGTGGATTTGGTTGAAATTATTGGATAAATCTCTTAACCTGATGATGAATGAAAAGGTAAACAATTCACCCTTAAGTCGAATTTTAAGTTTGAATCAAATTTGACCAAAATCCCTCTATGTGTTCTCGAGATTTTGTTCCCACAAGATTTCAGGTCGAAGTTCTACTTATCGAAGCCACTGATACTGGTTGGTTTTTGCATTCACAGGTGTGGCCCACATGAGGCTGCCTCATGTGACTTTGACATCTGACCCACTTCCAAAACCTAATCAGTTCATCACTGAGTCACAGTGGACATTCGTGTAAAGTTTGAAGAAAATCCCTCAAAGCGTTCTTGAAATATTACATTCACAAGAACAGGCAGAAAACCTAAAAGCATTATGCTTCCTGTTCTGATCGTCACCAGTTTGGAGGCATTAAAAAAAATTTGATCTGTTGTTGGTGCTATGAAAAACATCAGAGGGTCTTCAAAGACGGGGATTTATTATCCAAGAATTCGCACAACAAGTGTGGCTAAATTGCTGTCAATGCATGCTAATATGTTAATATGCAACTAAATCAATCCGCTGTGTGACTATGCCATGCAAAGTTTATGTGCTAGACTGCCAGAGAGGGGAGAATTTGTCAAGGGGAAATTCTTCAGAGGCCCACAGAAGCACTTGGGCCAGTCCTGGGAAAGACTGAAACAAATCATATGGACGACAGGTAAAAAGAAAAAAAAGAAAGAAAAAAAGGCTGTCGTTTCATACCTGATATTCAAACCTATGAAGTTAGTCCAAGAGAAAATGTAGTCTCCACTGAACACCATTCCAATGTATGTCACTAGGACATTCTGAAACAGGGAGAATATATTGATCGCTAAGTGATAAGCGCTGAGATGTATTTACCTTTATCCTCAAAACAATGTGCAGCTCACCTTGATGCAGCCCACAATCGTGGTTGTCAGCGCTGAGTTGTACTGTGTGCAAAGCACAGTCGAGTACATCAGGACAAACCTGTGAAAGGAGATGATGTCATATTACATTTGTCCCAATACTTGTTCAAGCACAGAGCCAAATTCACCATATTAGTGTGATGTGGTTGACAAAGAGGGATTGTGAGCCACAGCTATGCTACCAGTGTACTCCAGATGTTGGACGCTGGCACGAACCACAGGCCTGCCTGCCTGCCCGCCAGCCGGCGCACACTGAGGCTTATATTCTTACCCCATGATGCAAGAGAGGATGAACTGGCTGAGGAAAAGCACATCTGACCACCCTTCGTATTCCATCGCCTGAGAACGCATTAAAACACTGAATAAGCAGGCAATTAAGTCTAAAAAAAAAAGTTGCTGATTTTGAAATACTCAGAAAAATACATTCACATGACTTTTCCAGTCTTGTGAATGTATTTTGTCGGACATTCAGAGGAGGAACGGACATAGTGATTGAGTGAGCACTGCAGAGTTAATTTTCTTATTTCAGGGAGTTGATGGCAATGATACAAGTCATTACAAATACACAGATAGTTCTTTATTCAACACTAAGTTTCTGAACGCTTACAGAGTCTGTATCTCTACTCGGGTTCTTCAGTCAAGAGGCATAGGCGCTGCTGTAATAACTCTTCGAGGTGTATAAAAGCTGCTTTGTCCTCTCCTGGCTGCTGCGCCCCAGCTGGGCCAACCAGAGAGTCTCTGCCAGCACTCTCCAACAAACAAGGCAGCTCATGATTCCAGCACACACGTCTTCACACGCACATGCACTCACTTTGGCATCAATTCTTCTAACAGCGGATTAATAAACTACCTAAAGCTGATTTCACAACACTCACATTTCACTCATCTAATTGGGAGAATCGGTTGTGAATAAAGATGTTTCAGGGTGTCAATGAAGGAAGCGCTCACCTTCTGCATATCTCCGGTCACGTGAGCCAACAGTAGTGTAGGAATGATCATAAATAATGCGTTATAATACAACAATCCATACTTCCCCAACTCCTGCGAGAGAGAGAGAGCAGAGAAGGACATGGGCATGGAGCAACGGGAACACAAGAAATCAGCAGTGCCAGAACAGAGAGTCCCAAGTGGTTCGGTGCATTCCTCAAAAACCAGCATACAGATGTCATGTGTGGCCGGCCCACTGCAGTGGAACCGCTGGTTTGTTTGCATTTGTCCAATTCCGTTTTTACACACACTCCACTCAGCTCAGCTCAGCTCAGTATCTGCAGCTGGTGTCTCGCTGACATCACACATTAAAAGTGCAGTCTGTTCGTCCTCTTCTGTAATCTGAGAGCTGAGCCGAGAGCTCTTGTGACATGGGGACTAAAATGAGCGTTTGATATTTCTGACTCAACGGTAATTTACCCGACTGTAGTACAGTGACGCACAACCAAACGATAACTGTCTACAGAAGCATATTTCAACACTGATTAAATCTGTGGCGCGCACACGCGAGAGTCCACACTGTCCTTTCAGCCAGACTCTGAAGGACAGTTTGGGTTATTTAAATTCACCGCTCTGAGCCAACAATGGTTACTATTCATGACATCGGGGGTGCCACATACCTTCGCATCTAATTTTTGTTTCACGTAGGCTCCGTTGGCTGCAGTCAGCACGTCGTTCAGGAGAATGAACACGTAGCCTTGCAGGTCAAAGGACAAGTCAGCGCTGCTCCAGAGAGGCAGGAGGAAGACGAAGAGAAAGTGTTGAGAAAGTGAATGAGTGTGGCACCGCTAATGATTCTGCTATGAGCAATGCTCTTGTTTCAACACGGCCGCCCTCTTTAACTAGACATATAACGTGTCAAATTACCTCGAAGACAGTATAACTTAAGTGAGGACATATATCAGGGCCGGACAATCCTTTGTAGAGAGGGTAATTCTGGTTTGGTTAAAAGCCGTGCCACCTGGACATAGGAGAACTTACCTCGCGGCTATAAACGCCCCGAGGATCATTGTAAATACTGTCAGCTGGACCGGCCTGGAGAATTTCTTCCTGCACAAGGTCAGACACAGCAGAGCAAAGGAATTCAAGTATAGCAGCTCCGTGTGCCGCAGGAAAATTGGTTCACTCTCTCTCAATCTTACTTGAGCAGAAATCCCTCAGCCAGCATTGTGAAAAAGATAGAGAACCTTCGGAGGACAGTAAACATGGGCAAGCTGGGGGAGGAGGACATATAAGGCTTTAACTTGGCCAGATATCAACGACGGTGCCAAATGAACTCATGATGACACAATATGATTTAGTCTGAACAGCTCACAGATAAGAACCTACTTCAGCCTTTTGGTTCCAAACAGACCAGTGATCTGATTCCCCACATAAAGCAGAGGTAGAGGAAACGTCTGTAAAACCAGACAGATGTGAGCACAATGGCACGACATGAAGGTGCATAGTCTTACAGAGAGGAGGGTGGACAGGGGGGTCTCACCTTGCGGGGTATGCCCTCATCACAGTCCGGGAAGCTGATCACCCTCGTAGCCTTGCCCACCCACAGCACGACCACTGTGGCAAACATCTGCGCGCACAGAAAAAAATGACTTTAAATTCTGTTCCCCTTCTCAAGGGGGTGACGAGTCCGTCAAAAGTGGCTCCAGTCAACTTACTTGTCCGATTCCGACACATATTGATGAGGGGAACCTGGAACAAAAAAAGTGAACATTATAGCTCACAGGCAGGTGCTAACCTCGTATTTCAAGACGGCGGGGTAAAATATAGCTTCCTAGCAAAGCTGTCCTACTTCATCCCGCACCACGTCGCTAGCCAAAAGTTACCACCAGCGATTAAGCACCAGCGCGCTGGTTCCGCTACCCGGCCGATTCAACTTCCAGTTGCTACGTTAGCTGACGTAGCCTCCCAACGGAGGTCAGGGGCGCCGAACGCGCCGCCGGAGCCGTTACCTGTAGTTCGTGAGGACGCTCTTGTTCACCACGACGATGAGAAACGAACTCAGACCGTAAAAGCCAGCGGCGAACAGCTTCGTGAACAGTGTCAGAGGTTGGTCCGCCATCCCTGACAAGCTCTCATTCCTCTCTGGCTGTCGGCCCCTCAGCTGCCATCTCTTCACTGGCTCGCCCAACGCCGCTATGCTTGCTCGCCTGCCGGCCAGCTTCCGAGCGCGCGCACGCACGCAGCTCGGGCACGCCGACGTTTTTACAACTTCCGCCTCTGGACGCCGCCCCAAAATAAGAGACGTCGCCGGCAAAAAAAAATTGTTGTAATCTTTGGAAGTGAGCACACAAACCGAGATATTCGCTAAATAAGTTCTTTTTTTTTAAAAGCCTAACGCAAACTCTAAAAAAAGAATATGTATCAACCCAAAATTTCACAAAATTTCAATCTTCTAGGAAAATAAAAACGATTTCTGCATTTTTTTTTAAAAAGAACTAGATTTATACATTTCTTCAATATCTCATACTGCAATTTTATTATTATTTAAGTTTTTTGTGTATGTATCTTACAATTTAGTTCTCTTTTTTCTCCTGGCATCCTAGTTTTATATCTATTCTATGCTCTTTTGATTGCACACACCTGTGTCCCCGATCTTTGTATTATGACTTGTGTTTAGAAGTAAAACATTTTTTATTTTGTCCTGTCGGCATGACTGTGGCCAGCGATGCTGGAAGAGAGGTGGCATTCACACATCTAAAATGCCAACTGACGTTAAATAGCTCCAACAGTTACAGTCAGTTGTTTGGGCTGTTTTAGACTGTTAGTATCAGTGATGAATTTGATCTCCATTTTCTGCTGCTTGAAGCTTCCACTCACATACTTTTACTCCACTGCATTTATTGTATAAACGTAGTAACTGGTTACTTTGCAGATTACACGCTGCATCAGTTAAAGTAGCACGTTTATTTTTAGTTGCAGTCAGATTTTTTTTAACCACTGATTCTTATAATCGTAACAATTTTGAATATTGGATGTGATATT
>KV751319.1:16798008-16841432 GCA_001698575.1 Mola mola
TACATCTGACATGTATACATACGTATATGTATATACTGTACATGTGCTGTATAACTGTATATTCACTTTCAAATGTACTTTGGATTTGTACTTGTTTTGATACCTTCATTGCCAGAAAATTGTATATAGGTAGTTAATTTTGTAACGTTATTCATTGTAACTTTATTTATAAACTCAACTATCGTAAGTTCTTTTTTCCTGCCATAGTAAACAGGTGCTCATGTATTATATTATATATTTTGTTATATATTACACTATTCTACACTCATACTTCACTTTCTATTATATATATAAAATACATCTGTAATATACACAATATGTAATGTTATACTATATTAATATTTTCATCATTTCATATATCGCATTACTGCACCGTGGGCCTTTGGAGCTACTAATCATTCCACTATGTCACAGGACAGTACTTCACTACTACTTAAAATACAACAAATTGGGTGTACTTTGGTATGGGTATGTCTGTGGATACCACATGTATACTACCTGTTTGCAATTTTGCGTTTGATGCCCGGGTTTATTTTCATTTACGTCCTTGAGTACCTTTTTATTTAACTAGACAACTGTTTTAACAGAGTGGTTTGAGAAAATCAGTCTTATTTGGAAAGAACATAGTCGGACAGGTATCAGAGCATATACAGAAACAGCAGCACATGTGCTGCATGAGGGAGACTTAATATCTAGCCAGCAGAAAATAGATCATTTACAGTGTAAGTTACCCTTTCTAATCATACATGAGCACTGAATGAAGGCCAGCTTCCTGACCTGACCTTCCAATTGCTCATGTGGATTTAGGCAGGTGGTTGTGGGATGCAAACATGACGTGTCTCTGATAAGTAATGAGTCTCTGCATGTGCCACGTTGCCGGAGAGCGAGCGGGCTCGTTGGGTCTGACCCTCATGCGTTTCTTTTCGAAAGGAACACGCAGCCGGATGACACCTGATCCGAACCATGTCTGGACTGAACGCCTCTCTCGGATACTTCCTGGCGGTTGTGATCTTCGCGGCCTCGGTTCGGACGCTCCTGAAAAAATGGCCACGCTTTGGCTTCATTTTGGAGTTTGCATCCTCCTTCATGCTGGTGGCATGCTGGCTGGAGGTGCAGACCATTGTGGAGGTGGGTGAGTGGGCTGGGGGCCTGGGTCCCGATGTGACTCTGACCATTCTGTTTGTGGTGCTGCTGACGCACGGCGTGATCTGTGGTGTAACGGGGAACCCCAATGTGATCTTGCTGAAGTTCCTGCAACTGGAGGCCACGACTCTGCCCACTCTCCTCTCTGTAGCAGCCCAGTTTCTTGGGGCCCACGTTGCCCTGCTTGTAGCAGGATACTACTGGAGTCTGGAGCTGACAGACATGCACATGATCAAAAATCTGATGGCCAGAGAGTGCAGCACCTCTCTGCTGGTCTCTTTGCTTCAGGGTTTTTTCACCGAGTGTGTTTGTGCGCTCATCTTTCATCTGATCCATCTGAACCTGCAACGCAGACATGCTTTGATCCGGGTGCCCCTGATGGCTGTCCTCCTCACATTCCTCTCCCATACAGGTAATTTTAATCGTACTTGGCCTCTTCTCTGTCATCCAAGGAAAAAAAAAAGAGGTTCTTATTACTCACACACTTAGGCACTTTGTAAGTTATTTTTCAGGAGGAAAACACAAATTTTCTTTTAAAATGTTGTAAACGTAACAAAATACAGTTACTATGGCTCAGTGCGCACCTGCAGTTTACTTACTTCATTTAATCCATTAGGAACTGTGTATCTCTCTATGAATTAAAAAATGTATAAATTACAAAAAATACATTTCACTGATTGTTAATTGATTGTTGTTGATATATTCAAAAAAAAAAAATTTATATCCCAGATTGGAAAACCTTTGTTAGTACACAACATTCCTTGGGACGAGTCATGCATGTCATCTGATCGATCTGTGCGCACACTTTGTCCTTTTTCTTGCAGCCAGAGGCTACACTTCCGCATTCATCAACCCGTCTTTGGCTTACGGCCTCACCTTCCACTGTTCTGGATTTACCTTCACAGAGTATGCACTGGTCTACTGGCTGGGCTCTCTTGCAGGTGACGTATATTGAAATGAAATTTATGTTCGTCTCCCGTCAGTTCCTCGAAGGTGAACCGCGTGAATGTGTGTTTTCCAGGCATGATTCTGGCTCTCCTCCTGCATATGGGCCATATTCCAAGGATTTTTTCCAAGAACCTACTTTATTTTCAGAAGACGCGTTTCAGAGTGCCAAAGGGGGACAAAGGAGAAAAGAAAAAGATGTGAACGGAGCTATGTATATATATATATTTGTTTTCTTTTAATCAGCCTGACAACAAATGGGTCAAAACACATTGACCTTAATTTACAATCCAGTACAAAAAGGAAAATATTGGATGTAACATAATGGAAAATAATGACATTTTCCATTCTTTTAAATTATTTTTAACAAAAAAAACAAAAAAAAAAACATTAGGACCCAAGTTTTCCTTTGACAAAACAAAGAAAACCCAAGACACTTTGATAAATGTGTTTGTTTTTCCAATGTTTAATAAAGGATTTCTAACAACCAGTATAAGAGTCCCTCAGAATTTTAGTCATACTGGCAAGAAACACCTAGGAATTCCATTGAAAGTAAGCTGGACAGTCACTGTTTGTCTGATATGTTCCTCTAAACCCAAATCACAAGAGCCATCTGTTGGTAACATTCAAAACAGCTCAAAAAGACTGACTGACTGAAGCTGAGCTACCAGAGGCCAAAAACTCAATAAAATAAAATAAAAAGCAACAATAAATTACTAACATAATGAAGTGAAAAGCTGCTCCAGATCAGACAAGGAACACACACACATTCTAATCGAAAGGAAAAAATATCAGTCCTTCATATTTAACAGTGAGAAGTGATGGGAACTGCTGCTATGTGCTGGTGGTCTGAGCAGCACTGGGTTTAGAGGACACTGATCCTTCAGGCTCTTCGTCTTTTGGCTGATTCTTCACAATAGGCCGTGAATCTGTGAGACAGAAAGACATAGCAATAATGGTCATCTCATCATTGGGCTGAAACGTCTAATGCGTCAGAGCTGTTTTATGCATTTAATTTTTAAAACTGTGGAAGATTAAAATTTCACACGATTTCACACAGCAAATCTTGACATTTCAATGCAGAGGACTGCTTGGATAAGCACTGCATGTTTACAGAAAAGCCCGCTTCCAGGCGAGTGCAGAGTGTCAGGTTAAGGTTTCCCACCTGGCGGCTTGTGTTGCTCCAACTGAGCCTCAGGCTGGTCTACCCACAAACAATAATTTGGATTATTCAGTAAGGGCTTGGTCTGGCCACAGCTGAGGCACCTCACCACAGTAAAGCGGGTCTTGCGTTTTTTTCCTAAGTACACAAAGTCAACAGAAAGAAAGTTATCGCCTCTAAACATGCTTCTTTAAACCAACAAAGTGAGTTTAAACACATAGATGAACGGTTTAGAATGCAAAGCAACATCAGTAACTGGAGCTTCACTTTAAGTCATGGACTAACTCACTTCGCTGTCTTGTTGTAGCGGTTACACCAGGGATCAGCAATGAACAGCACTTCTTACATAACGTCCTCTTCACTGATGGATCTCTGAGGAGAAATTAACAAATACTTAGAATAGTATGGCTTTGAGTGACATAATAGAGGAAATAGCTTTTAGGAAGTAAGAAGGGTCACAATCTCCAGCTACACTGGCAGTATTTACTTGTAGGATAAATTCAGTGTTGGTTTGGGTATTTTTACAAGTTGGGATGTTCGGCTAAAAATAATAAGAATCTTGAAAAAATAAACCTAATGCTCTTATAGCTTTGTTTATATATGTATCGTGCTAATTATGTAGACAAAATATCATGAAGAAACCAGAAAGTAATAATACATACAAACTTTTAAGATTGACGAGAAGTAAAGGTCTCTTCTTTTCCTTTCTTTAAAGGAGTGATACTATGGAATTATAATAGAGGACAGGAAATACAATTTCTGGTAAACAGTCTATGATTTCAGAAAGAGCTTTGATTCATAAATGCAAGTGTGTAAAAACAGTCATTATTGGTCGCCTTTAATGTAGAACTAGTTCAGTACCACAAATTACTGAAGCTTTTAAGTAAGGCCCACCAACTTTTGATCATTATTGACGCCTTGAATCCCTTAGCTATTTTTGTTTCATTGTGTTCAAATTTCCATTCCTCTTCTATCTATTTATTGCTAACTATTTTTTTTTTAATAATTTTACACTTTAATAAAGTTTTTTGAAAAAAGTGGTTAGCGCAAGGCCTGATTGTATTTCACCCTTCAAAGTAAAAGCATGGCTAGGAGAAACACACTGTGGATAACACTAAAACGGACTGTACTTACTGTCTAAGGACTAAACGCCTTGCGATGGTCTTTTGCGTGAAGCAGTAGAAGCGAGCCAGCTCCACATTTTCCGAGTTCTGTGATAAAACACAGTGTGCAGCCTGTGGAACAACGCCGATGGGCTTGTTAGCACGTTAGCTGATTAGTTAGCCGTGTGACTTCTAACGAGGGCGTCATGACACCGTTTAGTTTTTTATTTATTCTATATTTCCTACCTGGTAGAGAAAGTTTAGCCTTTGATAAGCTTCCTTGTCTTTCATTTGGCCTGCCATTACACACGAAGGACAGGGGGAAAGGTAGTGAGTCCTTTGGTCCTGGCGGCTCCTGCGGCAGGTTTACCTCAGAGAACACTTCCGGTCGAGCACTCCAGAATAAAAGCATGGGCAGCATACTCCGCTTAAGTACAGACACGTTAAAATCCTCCACCCAAACCCCAGACTATTATCTGCACTGTTCGTGCATAAAAAGTCATAAAGCCAAGTTACTAAAGTTTCTGTTTCCCTGTCAACCATATAAACAGCAAAAGTTAAGGTTTGGTGTTGTATCCTTGTGTGGCTTGAAAGAAGTGACAATACTACACGACAATCACTTTCACATCCAAATGAGAACAGCACAAACAGTCGCATTTATTTGAGTGTGCAGACAAGGTTGTTAGTTGTTCAGAGGT
This sequence comes from Mola mola, assembly GCA_001698575.1. Taxonomy (NCBI): domain Eukaryota; kingdom Metazoa; phylum Chordata; class Actinopteri; order Tetraodontiformes; family Molidae; genus Mola; species Mola mola. The sequence continues at coordinate 16,803,060 of KV751319.1, forward strand.
GGAGAAAAAAAAAAAAAAAAAAAAGTCAACAAATTTTCTTAACCATGCATTCGACAGCTAACCATTTACGATATGGCCACTTTTTTAAAAACTAATTAAGTACACAATATACAAATGGGAAAGCGCATTTCTTTAGTTCACAAAGAACACAAAAGGACAGAGTTCAACATACAACACTAATTTTTAATAACAATAAAGAAGAAAGTATAAACCCAGTCAATCTAACATTTTAATTTGCCTGTAAGGTGCACCTGTGATATCAGGAGACTAATGACAACAGGGGGAAGAACTGATACAGTAGGTTTGTCAGGTGCGACAGTCGAAGAATGACACACACGCTGTGGAAATAGCAAGAGTGTTCACTGAATGAGGCCGACTATCTAACAAGGGGGACAACGTGAAATTCAAGTATCAAAATAACTAAGACACTGACAAGCTGAAAAGGTAAATTACAAAGCTAGTAAAAATCATGGGAAGAGAAACACTGACACAATCAACAACACGTTAGGCAACGTTTTGCATTTGTTTAAGGCAGTTGATTTAAAAAAAAGAAACTACACTGAACTAGGCGTCTTCTTCATTCCAAGTTAAATACAAGCCTAGCCCTAACTACTCACCAGGAAATTTGAAGTACAAAGTAACTACGCCTGACTCGGAAACTAAGCACTTTACTTTGACTTGTCTTATGACATCTGAATGAGAATACAGTTCATATGGACAGCGGTGGGGGTTGTGCTATATTTTTGGTCGTCTTCACAGTGAGGTTTGTCAGGGCTTATAAGGCTGGTGCATCAAGAGTGACAGGTCCCTCTCAGCCAATTGTCTGGCACGAAAACTAAATGGTTGGCACACATCTGTGCACAGCGAGGGGAGGCGAGGTGGCTCTTTTCGTAAGCTAACGATTGCCCTTCATGGCCTCCTTGGCGGCCAGGATGAGAGGTGTAAGACTGGAGAGGGGCTTCGCCAGCTTCAGGAAGGGATGCTGCACACGATTAACAAAGAAAAACAAGACAGTCAATAAATTGCACATTTAATTAAAATACAGGAAAATCTCAATCAAAAAAATAACAGGTAGCATTGTTAACCTGCAGCAGCTCTTTGCCTCCGCCTCTTTTCTCTACATCCATTTCCAAGCAACGGTTGAGGAAATCTCTGAAGACTGGAGACAGCTTCTCTGGGTTCTGAAGCTCAGGTGTGCCGTTTGTGGCAATCAGGTATAATGCCTGTCAAAGACAAGAGTTGAGAGAAAGAAAACACTGTTCAACCTAAGTCTGACTGGTAAACTGAGACTATTTTATTAAATTGCAAGTGTAGAACAACAGGTGATTATTAAGTCTCATTTCCATGTCACCAAATATCTCTAGGTTTGGAACTGGCCTAATCCACACACCCAGTCAACCCTTCAGTCTGATTTCTTGCACGTGTAAACATTCTTGGCTGATAAAGTTGATTCAACAGCTTTTATACACAAGTAAAAACAAAAAGCTACAGTAAAGCAGATGGATGTGATCGAACAATTTTTAATCTTTATTACATCGACTAAAAAAGGAATAACCATTAAGTGCCTAGTTGATTCCATTAATGCTGTTGTTAGTGCATAAGGAGAGCAGAACAAACTCATGACAGTTCCAGGACTGCTGTTGTCTGGTTGCTTTCCTACAAATCTGACAGTTTTTATCCCGTTTTGGGCTATTGTTTTAGCTTACAGGTTTGCGTTATGTACAGTATGCTCTTGGTTTGACACTGTTTTTGTAAGTCAACCTGAAGCTGATAAACACATTTACCTAACGTACAGATTAATCATATTTATTTATTTAAAGATTTAAAGCTCCAGTTGGTGAGACTGAGAAGAGAGTTAAGTCACAGACTCTCAGCCTTCAGGCACCTCCCTGTAGAGAAGGCTGCCATACACAAGATCAATCGGGATCAGTCTTAATCTTTTTCCCATGCTTTTTTCAAATGTCTGATTGTTTTTTTGGTGTCTTTGTGGTGTATATCCAGGAATAGGCAGTTTTTTTCATTTCTGATACTCATTTCTCCATCAATATGCTCAGAAACTTCCTGCTACTCTTGCTAAAAGTGTTTGAATGACTGGGTCATGATTTATGGAACTAGGCGTTGCTGTTTAGTTTTTGTTTTTTTTCCCCCCACATTTTAAGTACCAGTAGTGAAGTGACTGTATTCAAGAAAATATAGACATTTAAAATACTAATATACTGTTTTAAGTGTGAACTGTCCCTTTAATTTGGAAATAAGCACATGTAAATAAAACAAAAACAAAAAGAGCACAGTTAACTGAGGTATCTAAAACGTTCTCACTTACTCGTAGTGGGTTCTCGTTCAGGTAGGGCGGTTCTCCTTCAACCATCTCAATGGCCATAATACCCAGTGACCAAATGTCTACTTTAGGCCCATAAGCCTTCCTGGTCACCACCTCAGGTGCCATCCAGTAGGGCGTGCCGACCATGGTGCTGCGTTTGCTTTGCTCTGGAGTGATCTGGGCACAGAAGCCAAAGTCGGCTGTCGTGGAGAACGGGAAGGGGGGAAAATACATTACAGCGTTACATTAAATGCTTAACAAGCCCGATCTGATGACATCAGTACAGGACATACTCAGCTTGACAGAGCCATCCATTCCCAGTAACACGTTGTCACTTTTGATGTCTCTGTGAATGACCTGGTTGGCGTGCAGGAAGTCCAATGCTTGTAAACACTGTGGGTAAGGACACGAGAGTAGGGAGATGTGCAAAGCTATTGAGAACTGAGCTTCTGTTAAACTTTCATTTAAAACCTGGGTTTGATTTATTCAACGTGGACCAGGACCCACGGAGCGCGGCGTACCTCTCGGCAGACGGCAGCTATCTGAGCTTCATCCATGCAGGTCTCTGTAACCACATCTGTCAGCGAGCCACCGGCCAGATACTCCATCACCACAAACAGTTCCTCCCCCATCAGGAAACTGACAAAACCGCACACACAATGGAGTCTCTGTGCCTTCTATGGAATCACTGGTTTCATTTCAGTTTTTACTTACCTGTCTAAAAAGTTGACAATGTTAGGGTTCTTCAGCTCCTTCATCACTAGAATCTCATTGATGATCAGCTCCTTCTTGGGTTGTTTCTGCAGGTTAATCTGTTTAATAGCAACCTGAAGAACGGCAACAGACATGCAGACTTAATTCGGGGACCATGTTAGTGTAATATTCCTTTTATTACACATTTTTAATTAATTTCTCTTATTGACACTTATCTCTTAATGTACATTTAAAGTGAAACTAGGCACCCATTGAAAAAAAAGAAATACTGCATTTATTCTCTTGCAAATACACAGTTGAATTCATGAGCCATAAAACACACCATAAAGGAGTTTTGCTGACACAAACGTGGTCTGGCATGACTTATGACATTGTTAGCTTTGCTCTAAATAGATGTTGCTGTGTATCTAACGGTGCTGGGCTCAGGTTGCTGACTTGACGACAACCACCCTACAATCGTCCCTCGTGGCCGCATTGGCAGCTGTTCAACAAATGTTAGCGTCTCACTTTTAAGTGGTGTTTGTCGCAGAAGAAAAGCTACACAAATCCACATTACTGTTAAAACTACTTAACATGTCCATTTCTTTTACGAGCAATGTGATTCCCCACATTTCATCATCAAGTCGCTTTTTACCTCTTGTCCTGTGGCAACATCAATGGCTGTGAAAACTGTTCCAGATGCCCTGTGAAGGAGATGAGCAGTTTACGGCACCGCAAATTGTTAACACCAGCTCAATCAAATTTTGACACAAAAGCTGCAATCCATCTTACTAGATAATAAACATGAAAACGACACAACCTCCATGAATGTCTTCAGATCATTGTCATAGCACAGTTAAAGTCTCATGGCCATACTGGCTTCAGAGCTCCGTCGAGTCCAGAAGTTGAATTTTTGTCCAATTAAGATTTAATGGCTTTTCAGGGCTGTAGTGTTAGTATACAATAATTATTAGAAATAATTCTAGATATTCTATATAATAATTATTATAAACAGGCCCAGTACTAACTGCCATCCCTCTAATCCACATTGGTTAAGTGGTGAAAATCATTTTCAGGAATGAGTAAAGCGCTGTTACACTTCTGAGTGAATTACTCAGCAGGCTCTCTCTGACGGCGGCTTAACGGAGGCCAAAGCTGATATCATCAAAATTTGAGTTTTGGTTGAGTAAGCTGACACAGTGTTAATCCATTATCAAAAAATCTTATCTTAACACGTTTCAACAGCAGTTTGTGGCTGTGAACTCACCCCTGTCCAATTTTTTCATATCTGGTGTACTTCTTCTTGGGGTCTCCGATGCTCACTATGGTTCCTGAGAGACGGATAACAAATCGCATATTTAAAGGCAACTGATAGGTTTTAAACTGCTGTACTTTTGCTACAACTATTTGGTGATATTGATAAATTAGTAATAATTTACTCAGTTTGTCCATGATCTCCTCGTCAGTCATCTTGCCCTTCTTCTTCTGTCTGTCTGCAGCCTTGGAGGCAACATCTCCGTCCACACACGGACTTGGGGCAGGGATTGGGTCAATAACAGAGCGAGTATACACCTGCACAACAAAACAAAAGGAGTATGGCAACCAAAACTAGTCAACAGATCTCTCAAGGTCACAAGAAATGTCTCTGTAAGTGAAGTATGAAAAGCTGATTTCACAAGCAGATGACTTACGCTCTTTGTGTGCTCTGGTCTTGGTGCCACAACAGGAGGAGGAGCTTCATCATCGTCGTCATCGTCAATGTCTTTGATATTGGGAGAAGACGGTTCACTGCCTTTTTTGACAGGCTAAAAAAAGCAACAGAGAAGTTGTTAATCTTTCTCAGGCGAAGAATAATAATGTATAAACAGCATTTTATTTTTGTTTTAAGGTTGGGAGTACTTACAGACTGAGGGCCTGGGGTGAATGCGTCTTTTTCTGTGTATAATAAAAAAGGAGAAGAAAAATGTTTCACAAGCACGAACAAGTCATTTCTTAATGGCGTCACATTGTACAGTTCTGTTCATTTTACTGTTTGCCCTCTTAATACTGTACACAATATTTATTAAATCCTCTTCACAAGCAAAGGCAAACATATATGGATGTGAGGACTAATACATAACTGTAGGCAATCATTAACTTGTCCTTTCCATCAGGACTATGAACTTGATCTAAATTCATAAAAACCTACCGCTAACTAAACAAACTTAAACTCTAGGCTCACCAGAAGATGAAAAGCTGAGGTACTTCTGGCGGCCATTGCCAGTGGAGTCGTAGAACTTAAGAACGTCAAGCACAGCCTGCGGGTTTTTCTTCTGCTCCGACTTGGTGATGTTTGACGTCTGGAGTAGTCGGGCCCATTGCTCTGGCATGCCCTGTGCAGTCAAACGTGTTTCGGTTGATACTCAGGCGTTCGTGACAGTTGATAAACAATCGTATGAGAAGGAGCAGACAGCGGGAACTCACGGTGAACTCCCCTGTGACAGCATCAAATCCAACATGTATGGTGTGTTCAAAGTCTGAAGGCGGTGAAATCTCTGGTCGTTCCTTGTCTCGGTCTTTCTTTCTACCACCTGGAGGAAACCAAACGCTTACTGAAATTGCATATGACAACACGTGACACAAGAACCAAGAGAATGGAAATGCTGGAACTTAAAAACCAAATGTCAGTGGCCATCAGACCCTCATCAAAGCAGATTACAAAGCTGAATTAAACTCATCACCCCTAGATAAATTTGCTCTGTATTTTCAGCATACCATAGTTTTTGAAAAAGTGTCAATATATTTAGCAAAAAATAGTTTTCCAGGGCATATGAAAGGAGTAACTGCAGCATTGGAGTGGGCTAAAGCAACTTGCAGGATGTTGGAGCCAATGGCATTATAAGCATGTCAACTGTGTATATATAATTACAGAGGTTTTGCACTTTCTCTTTTCTTTTTGTCTCACCTTTTTCAGCTCCAGAGAAGATTGAGATGATTTTGTTGCGAGGTTTCCTCTCCTCGGGCACAGAGGGCAGCGGTTTAGAGCTGTGGTTGGCTGACAGGGAGTCCTTGCCAGAGCCGGTGCTGAAGATGGTGCTGCTCATCCTGACCGGAGGGGCAGGGGGTTTATCCTCAGCATCTCCGTTATCGCACATCTCAGTGGATTGCTGGGGGCCTCACGGGGGCTAAGAGGGCTTGGGGATCACAGCTGTAGAGGGCGGACACGGTGGCAGAGAAAAAGGGCACAAGGCGGCGCTCACATCAGCATGAGGCACGCGTGTGCTCATGCGCTACGGGAAGACGTGGTCAAAATGACAGCAGGAGAGAGAGAGGCAGAACTGAGTGGCACCTGCAGATAAATCAAACAATGACAAAAGCATAAACATTAGGGGCCTGAAAATACACTATATTCATGATTCCATCAGGACAAGATTTGATATGTACCACGATACATTAATATACTAAAATTCCTACTAATTCCTTCTTTGAACAGTAGCATATGGAATGGTACTGCTGTTTCATGATATTTGTTGGTATCAGAGTATATGCTTTCAAAGACTATTTGATAGAGCTTCACAATACGATTATCGTAATTATGTGGTGACTAATAATTAGGGAAATACTTTATGTGAAACATTTCAGTTGCAGCCTATGTGTGTATAAGGATATTGGGGGGGGTCTGCATTAGTGAGGTTTTTAACTAGGAAATCAATCAGTTCTGGACCACAAAACAAGCTGAGAGAAATCCAACATGTAGTCTGAAATGTTTTCATAATCTCATTATTAAAACTCTGCAGTTAAGAACTGCCACGTTAGTCGTCCATAGCGTGAATAAGAATGTGACTATCAAGTCAACATCCAGCAGACTGTGTTAATGGAAGGAGTAACAGTGACGTGACAGACCATTGTACCCCATAAAACCTAAGTACAAGCATGAAAACGTTAGCCTTTTAAACAATGTAGTTTGTCTATGTGCCCTGTGTCGTTTCTGAAGAGTATTAACAGCATCTGAAGCGAGGATGAGAGACTAATGCAGGCTGCTATTTTCGCAGCACACCTAAAATAGAAATAAAATACGAAACACTTAGTTGCTTCTTGCCAGGACTACGAATGGCAACATATCGACGTTCAGCCCACTGTTTGCGCACATAACGGTGTGTCTGTCTAGTCAAAAATGTCCTTCAAATGAGCAACAACAGGGGCGGCTAGCAAGCGAGCTAATGCTAGCACGAACCGCTTGGCCAACAAGTGCGCTAGCTAAGCAGCTATGGTTAGCATGACGAGCTACACTGACGCTTGAAATCCTGAAATCAGTGTTAAGCACTCGGTCAACCATCGCTGTCTAGTCTGCCAACCAAGCGGGAGCTCCTCTGAGAAACTAACAATGCCAAGATATGGTTCGGACACTATTACAGGTGCTGCAAAGTGGCTAACTACCCTGTACCAATTAGCTTTATTTGCATGCTAACGGAGACGACGTAGCTCACCAGAGGCTCCACACCAGTTAAACTTGAATAGAACTTGACTCCCGGACGATCCTCGACGGCCTGGAAAAAGCTCTCGATTCCCTTAGAAGTTATTCCTTCGTTTCATGGAGACTTGCTGGCACGCAGCGCGTACAAATAGCTTGGTGAAAACGTGACTAGAAGTATGTACAGTGCAACTTTTCTTCAGTCTTTTCGGTCCTGGGATAATTCCGCTATGGCGAGGGGGAAGCGGAACTAGCGACCCAGCCCTGGCCTCTTCAATAAACGTCTCCAATGAATGGTGTGTTCACTTCGTCTTCTACCTGCGGCCGAACATCACAGCCTGAGCTCAAAACTCGGCTCCAGACATTCACGGGTCTAATAGCACCGTTTTGACCACTGCGGAATATAACGGCGATATGTGTGTTCAACTATCACAAACTGGGAGCCAGAATTCACTCGAAAGGCATCTTCGGTAATGTAGTTCATGTAGTTCAACATTGGCAACGAGAGACGGGAGGTTAAGACTTTAAAACCCAACACCTCGCTGTACAGCGGAAATATTCAATCAGACGCCACCAATTATGTGATACTTTAAAAAGTCATAAACGTTATTTTATACGTAATTTAAAGTACTGAAATGTGAGTATGAACAATACACACTTTATAAAGGTGTCACAGTCCTGCATTCAAAAGCCGAAGTGCCAACGTGTTGGAATTAAAATTCATTTTAAATTTCAGAAGTATTCGTTATGAAGAATGTCCACTTCAGAATAAAAAATATTAGAGGATTATAACGTTTTTTTGTGTGTAAGCAGCACTTTTGTTGCAACTGGTGATGGTGGCACTCATTCCAAACACTGTATATTTTTCTGGGTGTCTTAATTCACACTAAAATTTTGTATTTTAGGATGACAGAGTGCAAAGCAAATAGTCACTAAAGCTGTGAAATAATGTACTTTGAGTTTCAAAATGTAGAGAATTAGTAATACAATACTGTATTTAATACACTAAATACAGTTCTTGAGATAATATAATAGTTTTTACAGACATACTGAAGACATTTATGCAGGTAATTTCATTGCTGTCTGTGTTATCTCATATATTCTGCTTTAATGATCTTTGTTGTACTTGTGGGTTCAAACGGAGTAGGGTGAAAAACATCCACCAAGATGAAGTTAGTTACTTGCACGCCTTTTTTCCCCAGAATCAAAATGAAAGATTTACTAAATAACGTACTTGTGCTTGACATCAGAAAAGTGGTTCAGTGCTCAGATGCACTGTGACTTCATGACCCCACAATTATGCTTTTTAATCTGACATTGCTGACAAATCAGTCAAGACACAATAAAGAAAAATAGAGTCATCAACATATGCAAAATGTCTATTTTTAAGCAATGAGAAAAAAAATTGACACAGATCTTTGATTTTTATTTTCTGGAGTTGAATCTATCGCCTCTGGTGGGATAAAAATCATAAGAACATGGCTTGTGGTCACAGATATTCTTTTAAAGACATTCCTCAAATAAATAAGTGCTGTGCTATGAGTTATGTTCCCACATTTCACCCAGAAATAAAACAGGAGAAAATCTTGCAAAACAAAGACTTAGTTGCAGTAACTGGCACTTATTCCAAGAACCATCCGGATTAGTCTCTGGAACACAGAATATGGTGTCCGTCACCATTTAAACGATTCGATGTTCCCACATGTATTTGGACAGCGCCACACAGCAGATCATTGTGACCAGAAGAGTTCCAGCGCACACAGGAGTCACCAAGGACCCATCACCTACTGGAAACTGTAAACACACTGGGCCTTGCTTCTGTGGGATACAATATGCATTTTGAGTCAAACAGGGACAGGAATAATAGACAAGTGGTATCACTAAAAGATGATTAGAAAACAACCTGCTGATGGTGGACTCTGACCCATGGACATGTGCTTGAATTGTCGGGACTACAGGGAGCATCCAGGACAGTATGAGGCTTAAAGTTGTTGAACTCCACACCTAAAAAGGAACACAAATTTACATTAAGACAACTCTAAAAGTAAAACAATATTAATATTGAAAAGTATGGATCTCTTAGATCCTCATCAAATCGATCATCAGGTATTTCATCTGCCCTTTGCAGTTTATCAATCCTGAAGTCCTGAATCAGTCAAAGTTTAGTGTACTAGCTGGAAATGTAATAACCATTTTTGGTTGACTTCTGAGATGGATGTAGGATAAATATGATTCACTTACATTTGTTGTTCCACAACAGCAGGTCTGGAGGTTCTATGTTGACAGATGTAAATCTTTTCTCATCAAAAGTAGGCTCATGGTAACGACCGTGAATGGGAAGTGTCACTCTTAGCAGTCTAGAAGTTGGTCTGAGAGGGCTGGGATACACATAGGTGACAAATCCTGACGTCTTGTGAGCAGGCACCTCAAGGTCAATGGCTGAATCTAGTAAGATCTTCCAGAGGACAACACATGTATAATTAATGCACAGTATGCATGAATGTGTTTGGCAAAATTTATTTTACACAAATATGCTCTGTGTTGGCAAAGTGACATTCCTACCTGCCAATCACTGTGATCACTCAGGGAGGCAAGTTGGTATGGATCAAGATAGACACCTCTGGGCCATCTGTGCACCAGCATAACTCGGACCCCACTGAGTGCATCGAGGCTGAGCTCAACCGTAGTTACCACCTCCCTGAAACATACCAGAAATCAGTCACTCATGCCAGACGTGCAGAGCCTTGAAATGTGGTGGCTGTTCCATGTTTGGTACATGAGTGCTCTGTCGGAACCTGTGAAAACCCTTCTTGGTGATCTCCAGTGAAACTGATGAGGAGTCAAGCAACTCTTTCAGACGAACACAATGGTTCTCATCCTTCTCTTCTACAAAAAAAACACATTAAAAAAGACGAGAAAATGGGTTAAACAGCCACAACTAAAAATCAGAGAAAGAGGTTGTGCGCTACAATAAATAAAAATCCAAACAGTATAGCTACAGTATGTCACGTAGACCAATGATTCGGTTTTTTTGTTTTAATTCAAATGACCACAAATTATATTTTGTACTCCTACTTCTTTCCTTACGTGTAGCAAGACAAAAGATTCAAGTTACGCTGCGAGGTTTTGGTGACAGATTCTACAAATTCAATTTGCGATTATCAGTAATAACACTGGAAGTGTAGCAGTCTGACTACTTTACCGTCTTCGATCAAACAATGACATGTCGATAAATAAGCCAACACAGACAACAGTACAAAATACATCAAAATGTCTACAACAAGCGATTTACAGCTATCACAGTGCTCTTATTTACTTAACAACAACTAAAGTAGCCCTACTCGGTGCCCTATTTCAAACTGCTTTAAATTGTTTACGGAAGAAGGTCTTGAGGAGCCCTTCGCATTGCGAGGGAAACTCTTACCAGTGCCTGACTAGAAAGAAAAATAAACAGGCATTACCGTGAGGCTGCGAGTGAAACATCATATATAACAACTAAATGCTTGTGCAAACAGTCATCAGTTAATATTATTAAATGTTGTGCTTGAATGAATTGGATTTTGAAAATATTTACTGCAAATATAGTCAGGCTTCATCGAAGACAGAAAGATCCACAAACGTTAAGTACCTACATAGTATTTGAGGCTAAAAAATTTCAGCAAATTTCTCATTTCAGATTTCTTTGTTTATCAATTTAAAGCTGTTATGGTGAAATTGATATCCTCATATCGGTGAACTCGGCGTGGAAACCAGTTGATGAGTTTGCTGCAGATATAAACGAAAGATGAGTATCGTAGCAAAACGATGTGGACTTCAGTTCAGTCCTCCAGCTATAGTTTTAATTTATGAGAATAAGGAAACTAAAAAAACGCGAAAACGAATAATACCTGTGCGGAACTTCTCGAAATATTCTGGTAAGGCAATACAACAATATGTAGAGATTCGCGCATACTCTGTATTTACTTTTTGCAATTAGTTCATATTTGTGTGACTTGTCTAATAGGAAAATATGGACGATCAAAGCTCTTACAAACTGCAAGGGCCTCATCGAGGCTCTTAAATGTTTGCACGTCCTGTGTTGTCCAGGGCCAGTTTGAAAAAAACCAACAACTTTTCAGTGGTCCTAAGAAAATGAATGAACTTGCCAAATATACCGAGTTGTTTGTACCTGATTTACATTTAATGCAGAAGGACTGATACAAAATACTCAGATTGACAGAAACATGGTGTCAGTATTAAGATTAGTTTGATGCCCTCCTCTCTTTTATTTTCAAGACCATAATATGGCTGCTGAAAGGCTGAAGAACCACCCTCGGCACAGGGACTACCTGGAGGCCGTGTCCCAGAGCCAGCTGGAGAAGCTCCACATCATCCTGCGAGATCACCTGCAGGGCTTCAGCTTGGAGCACAGCCTGGCTTCCTTCTGCCTGGACCCTGAGGAAGACCTGAACAAGCTGGACGATGACAAGTTGGCTCGCAAGAAGGGCCAAATGGACGAGCTGTTTGAAAGGAATCGGAAGCGCAGAGGTGACCCCAGCTTTGTTTACGACCTGGAAATGGATTTCACAAAGACCACCCAAGAAAAGTGCAGCTGGGACGATGAGTCTGATGACGGATTTTAAAACTGCCCTCCAATCCCTTCTGACGTTTCAGAGTGTTGGCTTTTGATTAGATTTGGAAAAAGAAGTACATAAATATATATATGTATAGAATCACTGAAATATTGCAATATTTCTTTTTATGATATTGGATCGATCTTAAAATACCGTCATATTTTGTTTTGTTTTTAAATCCCCGACAGTTGGATAGCAGGGTTTTGAACCATCCTCATTCTTTTGAGTCATGCCTTCCACTAGAACATCAACTGAAACAGAAATTAAAGTACATAGACCTGTCAAATATTACATCACAGTATATTGAAATGTAACCCCTTGTATCATGATGCATATTACATTGTTACGATTTTTGCCAATAGAAAACCCAACTATTCCCCTATTTTGGCAGCTACAGTTAGAGTCCTGTTAAATTATACCATGTTGTACTAAATATTAAAACACCACACTCACTACAAGTCAACAGCACTGCATGACTTTAAAATGTGCATTAAGTTTATTCAACACCTCTGGAAAGTTCTCAGCAAAAAATGTGCATTACAAAACTTCATATATAGTGGTGAGCATAGCTGCTTGCCAAACAGTTGACCCAGGATTGATTCCAAACAACGCATTGCATTCCTTGGATCCATTCCAATCTGGACATTTGATTTACTAGAGCTTAACGTTTCAGGACGGTTCCTAATTTTGGGATGGCCATGGCTACATGGGTAGACTGGACTGTCCTCTGATCAAAGGAGTGGGGGTTCGATTCCTGACACGTGCCGTCAGTGCGTCGAAGTGTCCTGACTTACATGCTACACTATCGCCCATGTATGAACATGACAAACATGACACTGTAAATGCAAGTCCATTTAGCATGTAGAGTTTAGTGGAGGATTGCTGTAATAATCTTTATTTAGGACGGTTTTTACCCAGTAAACTGCTGAGAGTCTGTTGTTCTAACGACTGACAGCTCACAGACAATAACAATATGCAGACTATAAACAATATTTTGCTAAAATTTTGTCTTTTCACTGAAAACGCTTGTCAAGCTACTCTTGAGAAATCTCTCTTTCTTGACACCTGCTGATCCACCTCTTCAGAATCAGCGTTAGTTTTCATTGACTGATTGCATGTTTGGGTTTTTTTTTTTTTTTTTAAAAAGACCAGCATCCTTGAAGTGACACCAATACCAAGACAGAACCTAATTTGAGACCCTGGCACACTGAATTGGCAACTGCCGAACGCACCAACATAGTTGACGTCACTACACCAACGACCGTGTGGGTTGTAGTTGTGAGCCACGCGTGCTGCATTAAAAGAAAGACTCTGGCTTTAGTTGTCAGCAAAATCATAGAGAAATAACTTTTTGTTTTATCTAAGTATCAAAAGAATCAGATGCAAGTATTGTGTGACTGCTGAAATTTAAATACACCGTTTTGGGTTGTAAAGGTCAATACCTTAAATCATTAGTAAGAAGGAACTGAACCATTGTTTTACGATGTTACTATTTCAATGCCTCAGCTGTGATGTGTAGATACAATTTGAGTGCCACAAAACCAAATAGCTTCAGTTGTAATAGGGAGATTCCAGTAGACTCGGCACCTAATAAAGCACAGTAAAACACCACTGGTAAAGTTTCCTAATCAGGTGAAATGTCAGAATGCGTTGTGGTCATTCATGTCACATGTTCATGTCTTTAAAACAGACAAGAAATGAAACCACGCATTAATATTAGTGAATATATATTTGTTATAAAATACGGAAATTTACAAAATACAAAGACTTTGGCTCTTATTTGGGACTTAGACCTAAACAAGTAATATTCACAGCTGAATACAAAGAAAGAGGTTAATATCCTATTAAATACAATTTGTTGAGTGCACACCGATAAGTAAGCAATACAATGAATATATCTTTGGAAAAAAAAAACAAAACAAATGTGTCCACAAAATATTGTTCTCATATACAAACATATATATATATGGTCTGAAGTCAAGCACTATGGCAGAGTTAGACGAGATAAACTATATCATAAAACCCAAGCCTGCAGTTTCAAACCTGGAAAGTTTTCATTCAAAGTGCTTAAATACCTCATTCAGTGGACAAGAGACAATGACTGGCTGAGTACCACGATACATTCAAAACTGTTGCCAGTTTTAAGAATTAACTGACATGGTTTTTGCTCGTTTGGTTTCATCTGATTAAAAATGCAATTAACGTTTTCAGTTGCAGTCATTTCCACAGTACTGATGTATCCATTAAAGAGGTAGGTAACAGAAAATCTGACACAATATTACTTTTACCACAACAATTTGGTAAGGAGTCAGGTGTTTCAATTTGTAAATTCTCAGCAGGCTGTCGATTGGTTAAAAAATAGATTATTTTCTTATAAAATTGACATTTCAAGTATGCTAGAGCCTCAATGCAGGATTTCTGAGTATATTAGTAATAAATACCTTATTTGACTTTGATAATGTTTTAACTCCTCCGCCCAGAATAAGACCAATGAATTGTTATCAGCTGTCTTCAATCTAGCGCCACAGTCAAATTAATGTCTACAGAGAGATTCTAATGATGCCACAGGTGTCACCATACTCCAAAATCCAGATTAGGCCTTTAAAATAGGTGTACGACACACCGCTTCTATGGAGAGTTATAGGAACTGAGATATGCATATATTTATATCACGCTATTAAACTACATCAAAAATACATACACTATTAGTTAAGCACTTCTGAAAGTTAGAAATCTCATTTCTTCTTCTTGTCTTGGGTGCAGCGTGGACAAAACCTGAGATTTAAGAGAGAAAAGGGAAAGAACCGTTAAGGCACGGGGGGATTAGCATGAGGCCAACATCCTTTGCCATAAATCTGAGTAGTTCCTACCATTTTCCTTTGGGTTTCGTCGCGAGATCAACACAAGCAAAATGAAACCACTCGATCGGACACTGAGGAAGGAAGAACACTGTCAGCATAAATTTCTCAGGCTTTCAAACAGTTTGCATTGCAACCTGTTTGAAAGCGACGAAGGATTAGGGCCACAGCAAGGGAAAAAAATAGAATAAAGGCATGAATTTACAAGAATAAACTCAAAATATTATGAGAATAATGTTACAAGTTTACAAGAAAGAAAAAGTTGAAACATTATGAAAGTAAAGTCATAATTTCTGAGGTTTTCTTTAGAGGGCTATCAGAGGATCAGAAGAACAATCCCCGGCGCCATTAAGAGGCTGGTGGAGAACTTTGAGAAGTTGTACTTCAGTACAGGTTTCACAAACAGGGAAATTCTTAATCCTTTGGTTCATCAGCACCCCACTGTCATTAGTGTCAGGACTTTGAAAAGAATTTGCAAGAAACTGTTTATTCTAAAGAAGGAACCACACGGACTTTGAGGAAATTGCCTCTTATGGAGGCTGTCTAACGACCTGCCTGTTTTTTTGTTTTTGCATAAAATATCATAGTTAAAATTTTATTCTTATAAAAATTATGACTTTTCCTCTTGTAAGATTATGATTTTTTTCTAGTACATATACAACTTTTTTTCTCATGGATGTATTGCTTTATAATCAAAATCTAAAAAAAAAAAAAATTCTAATGTGACTCTACAAATCCACTGTACAAAGGTCAAGAACTGAAATCTAAAACTGTTTTTTAAACAACAAAACGCAGTAAGCAACTCACATCTGGGTTATCGCAGCCGATCATCTCTCCGTATGACACCTGGTGGCACAGGCAGTAGGTGGGTTCGTTGGGATCGACCGGCATGTCCAAAACGTCTGACGGCTGCATCGGCAGCAGAGCGTCACTCAGATCTGGGCTGCAAGTCAAACATAACGCAAGTACACCAGCGACCGTTACTAAAAAGGAAGCACATGAAATTGAAACGTGTGGTGCAGATTTTAAGAAACTGTGTTAATAATGAACATGTGACCTGATATCACCCCCTCAGCCTGAAAGGTACCTGTTTTTAATCTTTTTCTTTTTGGGAGAATCGTCATCAGAACCTTTTCTTCCTCTTCCCCTGGAGCCACGCTTCTCCCTCATGCCGCGGGACTCACCCTCTGTGGAAAATATCAAAAACATACCAATGCTCATCAGTCTGCCTTGCAATTTTTATTTATTCATTTATTTATTTTTTACTATTGAAGCCTTTCAGCGACTCAGCATACTTTTCACTCCTCTTCCCTCTGCGCTATCGTAACTGCTCACTTCCAGTTTCTCCTTTAGCTCATTCTCAAAGCGTGCAAGATCTGCATCCAGTCTGCGGATGTGTTTGTCGACCTGCAGTAAAGAGAAAAAAATTTCACCCCAGTTAGAACGGGATCACGTGTCTGATTCCAATCTGCGAATGATGAATATAATTTTCATTTAACATTGCAGAACAAGTTACATAAAATACCCCAACACACTGACTATCAAGCACTAAGGATTGTGAATTGAACCAAATATCAGCAGGTTTTGGACTGACCATTTCATAGGTCTGCATTGCGAGCTGCACTTTGTCATCGCTGAACTCTTTGCACTTGCTGTAGGCATTCTGGATCTTCTGCAAATGTTCCACTCTCTGTTCTGAGGCCAGGTTCTTCACAGTTGCAATGTATTCTTCAGCCAGTTTCTCAATCTCTCCTTTCTTTTCTGCAAAAGGACGTTTATTACAGTGACAGAGACGTGATATCTTCCTTAGCAGATATTTTGACATGTCAAAGCAAGAAACACTCAAAATAGACAGTAAGTAAAAGTTGAGATTGAGATTAAATAATCACCTTCAGTCCTATTGTCCAGGTCCCGCATCAATGTAAAGTTTCTCTGTAGCTCACAAGGTAAGTTTTCAATACCTAGAAATGAGGAGATAAGAGACATGTTCATCCACGTAATGTAACAACACAAGTTAAAAAAGCCTGTCAAAAATCACCCAATGTTGCAGCTTTCAAACCTCTTCTAGTTAAATTTATAAATGAATCTTTGCTGCTTAGGAAAACAATGAGGATTATTTGGAGGTTTCTTTTTTTTAAGTGGAGTACTATGAGGTACTAATCTGCTGTGTATTTATTCTCTGCAGAAGATGCAGGCCAGCGTGCCTTCAGCACAGGAAGGAGAAACATGTACCACAATGTCACAGCTATCTGTAAATTTACTGACAAGCAATTACTGTTTACATTTCACCCTTGCACATTTTTATTTTATTTTTAGTATCATTTTGTTACTTCATTATATTATTATTCTAGCAAGACTTCCGTTTCTGACAACAAACTTGCATTACGTATGACAATAAAATCTGGAAATTAAAAACATGGCACCGCGATTACATAAATATTAGATAAATAAATTAATAAAAGCATGAAAAAAACAGCACAATTTTAAAAAGAAAAATGCTTTCGATTTTAATTTTAAAAACTAAAACGACCTTAACGACCCTGTTCAGTTGGCAAATATCACGTCAAGGCCAATATTTAGCACGAAACGAGAAACACGTGCGATCTATCCTACGTTCCCGTGTGTGACGCACGCCGGACACCCCGCCCCGGCGCGCACTGCTTGAGGGGAACGCGGGTACCAACAGGTTGCAAATACGTCGTATAATAAAGCGACCCGGAGTGTCGCTAATTTTAGAACGTTACGGCGCTGCCATGACTTTAACGTCTAAAAACAACCTTCTAGCACCACATCTTTTGGGGCTAGCAAGCTAGCCGCTAGCAGTTACCGCTGTGTTATCATAGAACACGAAAGAGCTCATCCAGCAAATAAGGCTAATTAAAACTGTGCAACTCTCCAGAAATCAAAAAAAAATGTCCGTTTAACAAATTGCTGTTTTTGTCCTGAGTGAGCGTAATGTCGTGCGCAGAGTTCCCTCAACTTTATTTACCCGCGGGTTTCATCGCGATGCTAATCACTTAGCCGGGGAGCTAACAACTAGCCCCAGTTGTTAACACGGTGACGTTACTCAGCCGGTCACAGCCGAGCAGAAAGTCCATAAATACAGTAAAACTAGGCCTCAAATAGGCGTGTTTAAGATGTCAATACTAGTTCAGTGTTATCCCGCATACTCACTGTCAAGGTAATGCTCCAAGTATATTGCCGTCGCCATTTCAGTTAGCCGTTTAGCTCCTGCGTTATTCTCGTTAGCCCTAAAGCTGTTGGCTAGCGCGCTTGTTTTATAACCCCGGGCTGGCCGTCGGTCAATGCCTTGGCGAAATTTGATCCTGTCTGCAGTTTCTCAGCAATCAAAAATGATAGAGCGAGCAGATGTTAAAACTTTTTTTTTTTTTTCTGCTTGTGACTCGCATGCGCAGACAGCGGTACGTTGGGGGCGATTGTGTCTACTTTCCATAGCCCGAAGGAAACTTCCCCAGAGCAATCAATTGATAGTATTTATATCAATGCACAATCTACCCCCTGATGAAGACTTCAGTCCACACTTTGTTCCATTAATTTTATTCCGTCTATCCCGATCTCTCTTATTTATCATTTAGGACATCTATCCGTATTTACCGTGTACATTGAATGGTATTGACACATCAACTGAACTCAAGTGGTGCGAGCACGCCCTTCCAGCATTTGCTAGCATTTTCCACCTCTTGTCAGCTGGTGGCTTACGTCATTCAAAACAAAAACCTGCTGCTTCAAAGAGGCCGAACATATAAGAAGATGCTCTGTGGGCGAGGCTAATGTGTGTCCGCAGGCCGTGTCTGCTCTGAGCTTATTGGTCAGGCTTTTTGGAGTCCGAGGAGGACATTGTCTCTTTCGAACATCTCACTTCCGGGTTTGCTGTATCCTTACGAAGAAACTTTTCTCAAAATACGGCGATACAAATAATCGGGTAAGGAACGAAATTGCATATCTACGTTGCCGATGAATGTTGAATAAGCCAACGTCGGCATTTTAGCTAACGATGAAAAACTCAAAAAAGAGTTCAGCTAATATCTCGCCCGCCGTGTTTATACAAATAACGGTCGATGCCGCTAGCTAACTTCGAACGGTATCAGAGAAGATAAACAAATAAACGCGTGGATTAGCTTCGGCTGATTACGGGGTGATGTCACATTATTAGCATTCAACGCTCTGTATTCCAATTCATATTAACAAGCCGAAGATGAGTTATTGGCATTCTGTCACTCGAGGCCATCTGTTACCCCCGAGGTTAGCAAAAAGCCAACGAGCAATGACAGCTAAAATAACTGACCGACTGTTTAAATAAAAGAAAGTGTGGCCCTGCAACCCAGCTTTCTAACTCTATTAAAACTGCTGGTTCAGCTCATTAACAACCATGTGGTCTCAAACATAAGTCATGTCGTTAGAAGCACGTTTTTTCCTGCCTGTTCTCATCCTAGACTGTATCGACATCAACAACTGCAGTCATCTACAAAGAAGAAAATGCGCCTTGATCCTTAAGCTTTTCTTCGTTGTTATGTTTATGCAACTATAACTGTGGCCTTTAGCTAATAATGCTAACAGTCAGTGGGTCACGAGTCGCGTGTTGTCTTGGTCACGCCCAGTCAGTCATGTCTGTCCACAACATATTTAAAACTGTGTTTGTATGTAGTTTCTGTTTTAGGGGTTGCTGCGAACATGGCTATGGTAAAGGCTGGTTGGCTTCATCGACAAAGTAAGTGGACGTGCATGAAATTTTTTTAGGGTTTTATTATTGTCCACTGACACCGTGACAATGTATTAGACCCTGTAAATGATTTCAGTTTACACATGTGTTTTTGTGTTTTTTAAAGGCACCATACTGCGTCGGTGGAAAAAGAACTGGTTTGAGCTGTGTGCTGACGGACGCCTCGTGTTCTACAGCAATCAACAACGGCGTGACATGGAGGATGACATCCACATGAGGGTCGACTGCATCAACATCCGCCACTCCTCCGCTTGTCCAGGTACTCGCCACGTGACACTGACGTCATCGGCTCCAAGCTGGAGGTATCGAGCAACTTCTGTCAGTATTCCTAAACGTGTCACCTGGTCCTGATGCCTCTCAGAGCTGAACCCACCGGAGGGGAAGATGCGTGACGCCTTGCTCCAGATCGTGTGCAGAGATGGACGAGTCATCAGCTTGTGTGCAGACAGTGCAGACGATGCCCTGTAAGACAACGCGTGCACGTCCAGCTGTTGCACTGGTTTTGGAATTTGTTTGGCCTCTCTCTTGTTTGTGCTGGTGAAGTTGAATGGTGTAGTCTGAGATATTCAGTGTTTATATTTGGTTTCGCCCTTTGTGCTGCAGGGCCTGGACTATGGCACTTCAGGATGCAAGAATCAATACAGTGAGTTTCTGCTTCATCTTTTTGATTTGTTCACCAAAATAAGAACAGAATCCGGGATGTCGGAGCTTCACCTCCTACTTGTTTATGGCTTTGTGAAATAACTCTTCAATTCTGGGTTTTTGATTATAAAACTACGATGGTAGATCCAATATAAATTTATCAATAATCAATGTAATTCATTTACAGTATAAAATCTATATTTTATAAATATCTCTGGTAAATTTAGCAAGTGACGGAATGTACAGTAACTAAGTGCAAGTTACTGAAATACCACACTTACGACACAACTTGTATCGTCAGACAGCTAAACTCAACACACAGAATTAGACATAAAAATCATACGAACCCATCAGAGCAGCCAAAAGTCATGACCATGGAACAAATCGCTTAATATCTGCGGATTCTGTTCTTAATCAGCAGCTGACTGACTGATTTAGCAACAGGGTCGACTGATGTGTAAACAAATTTTTCTGCGTGTTGTGTTCAAATGCAGGGACTTTTAATTATTAATTTGCCAGACAGGGAACGATTCCCTGCGCTGCTTGGGTCCGGGGCTTTCCATGAGTTGGTATGTTGAAAAATAAGAGACTTTATGGACAGTGATGGCAATCCTGTTTTCATCAGTAGGTGTAATGTTCTTAAGCAGATCTACACAATTCCCAGTGTTATAAGCAATGACAGAAAAGGTGCTTTTAAATCATTTGCAAGCACACAATCGTTATCAGTAACCATACTGACTTCCTCTTCATAATAACCCTTTAAGTCTTTAAGTAGTGTTTTTAGGCACTTGTATTTAAATTGAGTATTGCCATTTCCTTCAACCTTATACTTTACTTTTTACTTTTACTTTAGTACATTTTAGAGGCATGTAATTTCCTTTTTACTCTACATTTTGTTTGATTAGTTGAGTTAGTCATTACTCATAAATTCATATTATTAATACAACATAAATACTGTTGTGGCTGCTGAGCAGCAGTGAGTTTGGAAGGGTATACAAAGGAAGATTTGGAGCGAGATGATGAATGGAAGAAGATAAGAGATACGGGAGGATGTATCTTGGCCTGTATTGTCACTAAACCTAGAAGTTTAGGGTCTTTAATTTTCACTCTGCATCAGCTGGGCCTGGAACTCGTAACCTTTGCATCAAATGGTGCCTTGTAATCATGTTGAGCTATGCAGAGATGTGCTCTGAGCTGATTGAATGAAAGAATCACCAGGCCTGTCGGTATGTCAGCAGCAGACACGCAAAGTATCTAATTATCTGTAAATGCCATTCTAAACATTTTATTTTTAAATTAATTTATCTGCAATCCGAACAAAACCATCCACAACAAAATGCTCAATGTCGGCCAGATAATCTGTCCGTCCATAGTTCACATTATGCAGTCATGTATTCTCAGTTATCGTTTTTTTTTTTTTTTTTTTTCAAATTGGATTTTTAGGTGGTCACTTCTCCTCAAATGGGATTTGAACAGGAAGTGATGGCATCTGCTCCTCCCCCCTACTCAGAATATGCCCCCCCACCTCAGGTAAACGTCATAAACACTACGCATATGTGAGTTAGTTTAGTTGATCAAACTGTTGACTGTAACTCTTTGAAAAGGATTGTTATGGCTGTTTTTTAACAATACATCCAATAAAAGACAGACGTCATCACTGGAAAAGGTTGTTTATGTTCCACTGCATGTCATGTTTGACATGATGCAGCGGTAAAACCAGAGAGAAACTACAACATTAAGAACAAAGTTGGAGTCTACTACCACCTACTGGCGAAGTAATGGAAGTGTTGAAACGCTTCACTAGGCAGCGTTTTAAAAAGTGAAGCACGTGATTCTTTACTACTATGAAGCTCTGTTTGCACATGCGACCCACAGAGGGTCAACAGGGCCTTAATGGTCTTTTTGTCTCTCATCTCTCAGCAGGTTTATGCTCCTGGTCCATATGGGGAGTACGTCCCACCTCCACCCCACGCTCCACAGATCGTTTACTCTGCTGACGGGCAGCCCTATTCCGTCGCTTATCCTTATCAGTACCAAGGTAAACAAGCAGGTGCACAATTCCCACTGAAGAGGTGAGACATGAGACATCATGTTGCTGTTGCTTGTTCCAGGTGGATACCCGAACACTAGAGTGAACCACGTCGTCATTCAGGATCGCCAGCATGACAACGGCGGGGACGTGGCTCTGGGCATGCTCGCCGGAGCGGCGACTGGCTTGGCCCTGGGCTCCCTCTTCTCCATCTTCTAGTGTCTTGACTAATGTTGCAGCAATTGGCTTCCTCTCTGCGCCATCACATGAGTTGGAGGAAAATGTGTCTTTTGGGCTACTTCCATCTATTTAAGTAGCCGATATAGTAAATACTGTTAGCACTTTCTGATAAGCCCCACGTGACACTTTCCTACCTGCTGTGTGCTGTCTGAATATGAATGTCCTCAACCAAAAATACAACAATTATTCACTTTAAAAGAGTTTTTCAAATGACACGAAACTTCCTTTATGTATATTTCAGGTTCTGTTTCATGTAGCACATTAGCTCTTGGTATTTATGGAAGTATCCTGGTAGCAATGATGTTTTTTTCAGGTCATGTTAATTCGATTTTGTGTTTTTCTCCTCGTGCACTGCACTTTCACTTTGTTCTAGATGTATTGTAGTTCCGTCTCTGAATAATGCCATGTTTCTTCAGCTCCTTCAGTTATTTGTGGTGGCGTCATGCTGAGACACAGAGGTGTGTGAAGAGTGCACACACGAAGCAATAATCTCTTACACTGTAGCACCTTGAGATATCCACGTGGAGGAACGTGGTTACGACAGCTGCCGTCACCACAGATTTAGTCTTTACGAGGAAACGCTGGCATTTCCACGATGTGCTCTGAAGTCAAAAGGGACGTCACTCCTCCTGTACCTGCATTTATGATTTATGGTTGTTTATTTCCATGGCAACTGTATTTATTCACTCGGCCATACATTTGCTCAGTGGGGAAAAAAGTTTGCTCTGCTTTTCAAACAGATTGCAGCAACTTTAGTAATGAGACTAACAGACTGTAAATCATGTAATCTTATCAAATGATCGGCTTGTGCGAGCAGTGTAACACGTCATTTTTTCTGAAGGTCTTAAATTGTGTTTTACCTGAGTACCTATGTACTAATTAAATTATGACGCATTCTACATTTAAAATATCACACGACTAAGATGTATTTTAACAAATATATTCACAAAGTTAATGACTCCTGTGTTTTGTTTGTGTATTGTTTATTTAACCCTGAGACCAATGTTCACAGAACATGTCATATACAACAAAAGTAGAACGAGACCCTCCTGACTAGTGTATGCAAACAATAAATCAACTCTGTAAACCGAAAAAGAAACTTAGTCATATTTCACACCCAAAGGCCATAAAGTGAACATAGTGACAGGATCTTTACATAATTCACAACATGCAGTTGAAAGTTGAAACAGTAGAGTATAAAGCCCTCAGGCTAAAGTTGATCAGAGTTTTAAAAACTTTTTTTTTTTTTTTTAGGAGCAGCATTGTACAGTTTCATACAAAATTTAGTCAACCCAAAAAACACCTTTTTAAGATGATAACATGTAGTGAAACAAAAACCATCAGTAAATGGCTTATAAAATGTATACATTTCATTTATAGTATATTTTGGGATATAAGTATATTTTATACAAATGTAGAAGTCCTAAAATTATTTAGTTTTGTGCAATATTACCCTCTGTACAGTACAGAACGAGGCATGTTGGTTTGGAAAATGCATTCATCACAGACTACTGCACATATTCAAAAACAGCGAAGGCAGCACCTAATACTCTGATTATCATCACTTTAGATTGACACAATTAATAAACCTTAATGTGCAGATGTAAACACGAGCGTCGGTGGATCGATGAATTAGTGGTAAATTGTGCTGAAATTTGAACGATTAGTCAAATCAACAAAAAATGTAATTGTTATCAATTATTCAGTAAATTCTCCATTAACAACAGCAAACTGTAGTTGTAATTCATTAACATATTATCAAATTTTCAATATGGCCAAGATTAATATTCTAAATCAAGGAGCTACAATTTCTTCCTCCGTCCGTGTAGCAGCAAAAACTTTGAAATTCATACTTTCCACACGTAAAGGAACATATTTGTTTTGGTGAAAATTATTTGCAAAAAATTAAAATTCCTCTACAAAGTCTGATAATATATTGAGTCTTTCAATAATCCCCAAAATGAGTTTTTGTGCAGATTATTCAGCCTTAATTAGCTGTTACAGTAACAGACTCAAATCATAACATCCAGCATTTCTAAATAATAAAGAGACCTGGAGACAAAGAGCTTTGGCCTGCAGTTACCGGTGGCAGAAATCTTCCACCATTTCAGACTCTTCATAGATCAAAAGGAAAATACTTGTTAGTTAATGTGTGCAGTGGAAGTGCTATTAGCCTTCTTGACCAAAATCCTCAGTAAACTTCTTCAGTTTCTCCAAGTCCTGCTCATTCACTGTCGGCTTGGTTTTTGTCAGTGAGCGCAGCATGTCAGCCTGCATGGAGACGATCAGAGGACACAATCAGTCACTTTAACTTAAAGATGGTTTGGCGTGACTTCCTAATGGTTTCTGTGTTTTTGCATGCTCAATAGTTCATCTTTCTGATCACTTTGGTTTTATTTATTCATTTGTTGCTATAAAAAAAAAAAAAGAGGTGAAAAATCACCACTGACAGCTGAAGGTATTTGTGGTCTGGCTTGTATCCGTAATATTTTGGCTACACGCCCAGTGTCATCTAAGTCAACAGCCAACTTGCAGCGGTTAACAAATGAAAGGTAACACGCAGAAAGTCTCACCATGCTAATGATCGGCTCTAGAAGTTTCTCCGCAGGAACGTCCACCCACGTCATCTCTATGGCGTCGGGATCCCCCGGTGAGCACGGACTCAGGAGGTCGTCCACGACGACACCGGGGTTGTTCCATAACGACCCGCGGACCTTTGTTAGTGTGCATTCGATGGACGGAAAGACACAGACGAGACACGAGATTAGATACGCGGCAGTTATCTCTCCATTTAGGCAACCAACGGCAAAAAAAACATTTTATTTCACATACTGATGGGTTCAATCACTTGTGCTTGAAACACCAACAGCAGTAGATGGGTTTCCATATGTTTCTATGCTCTTTTTTGAATTTCACATGAAAAAGATCAATGGAAACATAGAAACTCCCACAGAAAAATCATGAAATATTGCATAAAACTATTTTATGTTTGAGGAAAGTTTGTGCATTCACACAGCAGTTTGCTATATTAAGGGCCGTCCCAAACTGAGTAATGGGGAGTGCAAGTGGTCTGTTAAACCCCTTAAACGGGGAGTCTGCATCGGCTGCGGGCTTAAGATGGTCCCTGCAGGAAGTGCACATGCATCAGTGGAACAGGGGAAACACCAAACAAATGTAAGAGTTCCATCATTTTACTTAATTCAAATATTCGCACACTTTCTTTTCTCACTAAACTTTGCAGACTCAGACTAACTCACAGGAAATCAGATTGTCCCTCAAGTCGCTCGACTTGTTGCAAACCCACAAAAATAAACAAATTAAAATTCATAAAATTTACCACAATATTATATGTCCACAGACAGCAGACAAAAAACAAAAAACAAAAACAAAACACAGCTTATAAATCTGCAGCACCTTTGCCAAAAAGAGGAATGCTGCAAATACTTTATATTAGTTTATATTGATGAGTTATACCACATGTACTGCAGTGTTACTGTTAGGCCTTATTCTGTTTTAGCTTATTTTTATATTTGATTTAACAGATTACAGTTTAAACGTTTGTCTGATTTTTTTTATTATATTGGCACGTTTTGTCCTGATGCCTCTTGTGTGTTTATGTAAATCACTTCTTCTGTAAATCAGCACGACAGTTGCGGCACGAGCAATGGGTCCATTGCTATGGTGACTGCTACTGTCTTGTCCTGTAAGGATGGAAGGGCATCCCATAGTTTTGACTTCTCTTATACACCCCCGCCCCGACAAAGCTGCGAGTGTAACTTGATTTGGAGTGACGCTTGTTAGTGACGTGGTAGCGGGTGCCTTCTGTTTCTTCTGTGGTGAAACAGTATCTGACCT
Organism: Mola mola; assembly: GCA_001698575.1. Lineage (NCBI taxonomy): Eukaryota > Metazoa > Chordata > Actinopteri > Tetraodontiformes > Molidae > Mola > Mola mola. The sequence goes on from KV751319.1 coordinate 16,829,501, forward strand.
GGCTGGAAAGTTTGCCACCTGCTGGCTATCTCCATGAACTAACCCCTAATATTGTCGTTTAAAATAATAAAATTAATAATATTCTCATAACATTAATGGGTGGAAACACATGTAAACGCACATTTTCTTTTTTCTATTTTTTCTAAAATTTGGCTAAAATTTGCGATACATTCTAAGGGAAACCCAGCTAATGATGGTGAACATCTTAGTGAAGCAAGAAGAAAAATGAGAGTTCACGTCAATGTTTGAAGCTCTGTGTTACGCTGAGCTAAATGTTCACAGTGACAATGCTAACTGTTATATTTAACGAGTATTAATAAGAAATCAGTTCACAAAGCTTCAATGCAATCCATCAAATAAGTGGAAATACTTCTGTTGAATTCCCAAAACAACTTTTAAAACTTTCACTTTGAATCAGGACGGAGCAGGACAGATTGGGAACGGTCACTGTGTGTGCACCTTTTTGAAGTGTGTGGCTGACTGAACCCTCCTGACGGGCTGCATGAGGGCGTCCCTGACGACAATGCTGATGTCCGCTCCGGAGTAGCCCTCCGTCTTCCTGCCCAGCGTCATGAAGTCCGCCTCGGTCAGCTCGTTGGGGGTGGAGCCCAGGTGCAGTTTGAACATGGCGCAGCGAGCGTGCTGCTCGGGCAGCGGAATGTAGATTCGCTTTTCAAACCTGAGACAGACAGCAAGATTTTCTCAGCCATTACAGAGGATTTAACCTTTTAAATATCTGAGATAAGATATCTTTATTGTCCCAAAAAGGGAAAGGGAGGGCATGAGTGCTATAAACAGCTGCAGGTTAACTTAAAACAGGAAAAATAATTAGACAAACAAAGGCAAAACAGGCTGAACTGACAGTGTACTTAGAACCTAAAATAAATCCAATACACAAACTACAGTACTGAAATAACAAAAGCCCGACCTATATTACCTGCCGTTATTGGCTGATCACAGATACATTGGTATCGGCATATATGTTATCAATATCGGTCAACATTGAGAACATTTTGGTTTTAAAGAAGACAATGCAGAAAAAGTCACTAAATTTTTCCTTGAATCAGGCCAGAAAGATTTTCACACGCAACAGCGGCTGCAAAGACAGAAAATCCAGGGATCTCAATCAAACGATTTGACTGAGATCCCCCAACAGCAGGGATTAAATCCTCCTTTCGCCTCTGTCCTTCAGTCTGTCTGTGAGTGTGAACGGAATGACTCGGTTTGCAGCTGACGGTACACTAACCTTCTCCTGATTGCCGAGTCGAGTGTCCACGGTATATTGGTGGCTCCCAGGACCAGGATCCCATCATTGTCGACCCCGACCCCTGAGTGGACAGAAAAGTCGTATCATACGTTCCAGTTTTGCGCTCAGGATGCTCAGGTGATATCGTCACACTCACCCTGCATCTGCACGAGGAACTCCGTCTTGATTCTGCGCGCCGCCTCGCTCTCGTTCTCGCTCCTGGAGCCACAGAGGGAGTCTATCTCGTCGATGAAGATGATGGAGGGCTTGTGTTCTCGGGCTAAAGAGAACAGGTTCTTCACCAGCCTGGAGGGGAACAGAGGGAGGAGAAACAACAGGAGCTCATTGTCCGTTTATCCCATATTTTAGTGTGATCACGTAAAGAACTGGGCCTCACTTTTCGCTTTCCCCCAACCACTTGGACACGAGGTCCGAGGAGGAGATGGAGAAGAAGGTGGAGTTGTTGGCTTCTGTGGCCACGGCCTTGGCGAGGTATGATTTCCCCGTTCCCGGGGGCCCAAAGAGAAGGATCCCACGCCAAGGAGTTCGCTTTCCTACACAAACCGATAGTTTGGTTAAGCTCCATTCACACTCAGGAGGTTTAAAGTTGACTCTTTTTTGAAAATCACCAGTGAACAGATGCGGGAACTTGATGGGCAGGATCACAGCCTCTTTTAACGCTTCTTTGGCTCCCTCAAGTCCAGCAACATCGCTCCACTTAATGTTTGGCTTTTCCATTACAATGGCACCTGTAAAAAAGTTGGTTTTGCTAAACACATCATAGACCAAAGTGAAGACGCGCTGCAATACTGACATCTTGTGACAGTCGTTTACCTGAGAGCTGATTCTGGAACTTCTTCTTCTCTGCATCTGCCCCGTCACCATTTTCATCCCTGAAATTAAATGGCAATGTAAGAGCTGGCTTGACAAATCCTGAAGCTCTCGTTAGAGCTGTAGAGTTGATTATCAACTTTATTTTGTCATCTCAGGCTTTTTGCTTCAGATTCTGTGTGCGTTCCCATAAAAAGGGGCATTTTGTTCATCATCTAACTACTTTCACACCTAATGAACCGATCATGTAGCTGTTATAATGGAGAGCTCTGAAAAATCCATTACGGCAAAAAGCAACATTGTCGCTGAATGTAAAGCATGAGGCGACAGTGCCACAAAGTTGCTGAACGTGAAAATTAATTATATTTCATCACAAAATTCACTCTCATGTCTAATGTGATGACTGCATGTTGTAGAAAACTTCAAGCTTGATGCAGAACATTACACTGCATTTAGGTCCGTCCAATAATGAAAGTGTTTTTAATCATTGAATATTATGCGTGATAAATGTCAGTAGAAGACTCCAGTCTTATAAGCAGTGTTCTTGTAACTGCAGTAGCATCTGTATAAATGGAGTGGGCAGCCAATCAGAATCATTAAACCATCCAAAGTGGTCGACAGCCGCTGAGCCTTTTTCTTCTATTAGAGTGTGAACGATAAGCTGTGAAAAAGTCTTAATATTATCTGAAGAATAGAGGAAAATGTTTTTCTGCATCTTCAATATTTATGTTTTGTGGGGAAAAAAAAACCAAAGGGGAGATGCATATTTGCATTATTGTGGTAAATCTGTCAATACAGTCCTTCTTTTGGTGGCAACACTGTTTGTACACTGATATACGGATCTGCGGGTTTGTAGCCTATATAACATATTTCCTCTGATCTGAATCTACATCTAACAGAAAAATATCACAAGGAATAGAGTTAATGTAAAGGGAAATGCTGCTAATAGTCGATCTTAGGCCGAAACTCGGAACACATGTCTACGGCATGAGTTACCATGGTGATCTAGCCAGGTTATTTGAGAGCCCTCAGCTTTCTGCTCAACATACCTGGCTAAGACGCTAATCTCACCTCATAGCACACCCCTCAGATCCAATCATAGTTTCTTAAAAATAAAGCCTTAAGAATGTTGCCAAAGGGTGTTATATTTTGATATTAATCATAGCAAAAATGGAGGATTTTTTTTCATTAAATAGTTTTAAATAATAATAAGTGACTATAAATGTTGGTATAATGGTGTTTTGTTAATAAACATTTTTTGAGTAACCTGCAGGTAACCTGCAGTGTTTTTGACCAGTAGTGGTGTTATAGAGCAGTTGTTTTATAGCCGGTTCACGTTTTGTCTCCTACGTGACACAATTACACAGCTCACAGTAAACTGGTGATATACAGACTGTGGCAACGTGATGTGGCAACAAATACAGCCATTAAAAAAAGCATGGAAAGATAACACATAACGCAAGAATCAACAAAATTACCTATTTTGTCTACAAATAGTGCCAAGTTCTTTGCTATAACAGCCTCTGTCCCGGCGTGTTGTGGTAAGTGGCCCTCGTGAGCCTGAATTTAAATATGCTGAAACAAAAGTCACCGCACAGACAAAATCATTCAGTCTTATTGATCGGTCTCACCCTTTGTCGTCAGACTGGGACTCTTTGATGGGTTTGGCCGGAGGACTCTTGCCCTTCTTGTTCAGATATTCCTTCAGCTGCTCGGCCCTGTCCAGGTAGTCTGCACAGCGGGCCTTGATGCACTGCGCACCTCGCTCGCCCTGGACCTCGTCTGCAACAACACAAGAGAAGAGGCTCAGACCACACGGTTGTGTCGGACTGACCGGAGCGGCGACAATAAAACAAGACACGCTATCAGGAGTCACAAGTCAAGCCCCTTACATTTTACAGCATGAAGGAAACACTGCACGGCACTCTCGTAGTTTTTCAGAGCATCTTCGTAGTTTTTCGCTTTGTCCTCCTCTGCAGCTTTAGTGGCAAAATTGATTGCTTTCTGAGAAAGAGAGACAACATGAAACAGGAGAATTTAGGAAACATTGTACGCATTGTAATAATGAGTCATTAAAACAAGAAGGTGGTGGGGACAGAATGACCCTGAACAGCTATTTAAATGGAGAATCGTCTCTTTTATGGAAGTGGCGACACAGACGTCCTAAAAAAAAGGTTGCATTTTTGTAAGGAGTCACACAAGTAAAGAAAGGTTGGGAGGACATTTAACATGGCAGTGTATTTTTAATGGACCTGTAAATGTAACCCAAAAATGAGCAAAATGGAGTGAAAATATTACATCTAAAATGAAAAATAAACTCTCAACTGAAGTATACTATACTGTATACTATAGATCATATGCTTGATATCCTGGCCAATTATCAGATCAAACAAAAAAAAAAAAAAAAATCAACATTTTTCTGATTATCAGTCTTTTTTTTAATAATTAGTTATACCCACGTGACTGTATTCTTGTATAATTTTTACACTTCTGCATGTTTTTTGGCACACTTCTCCTTTTACATCGTTTTCACATATTGAAACATTTCAACTATCAGAACTTTCAGCTCTTTCGGGACATTTGCAACAGTGTTGCCGCTCTTACGTAACTTATGTCCAATACCAAATATAACAAAGTGTGAATGAAGTTTAAAGTACAGCACGACCAATATGCGATGTTTTGGGCCAATATCGATATTGGGTATTTAAAAAGTTTAGATGTCGACATATGGGGTTATAAACACACTTAAAAATCACCGCAAGCATCTTTTTTCCTGCATTTTCTTCTTTAACATAAAACTACATTTTTAAAATATATGCCTGTAAATATCTACAAGCTAAAGTTAATAATAAATATACACATTTGCTTGAGACTGATTGCGCTGACACAAGAAGGAGTGAAAGTTAAAGGCTCCAACGGCCTTGGGGAAATATACACAACAGCGAAATATACAGCACAAAGCATAAATCTACAGGAAAACCACATGCTTACACCCCCACATTAGATAACACTTAGTCACACGTGCACAACTGTGATAACAAGCGCAAGAAGAAGAACACCGGTGATCTGTCCCTACCCGAAGGATGGAGATAGAAGAGGTCCGACTACACACAAAGTGCTCATTGTTAGAGGGATCCGCCCCAAGAAGAGAAATGTAACACAGACATAGAGCTCGGGGTTCTTCTCTTCTCTGCCCTGCGTGGTTTGAGGGAGCTAGAAAACCTCGGCCGAGAATCTTTGCTTTACATGAGATCAGATTAAAGTTTGGGTCGATGACCGTTTACCCAAGATGGATCTGCTGGATCTTCTGTCCAAAAAGAACACATCTTTCATGCCGAGAATGATCACATATATGCAAATACCCTTTTATCTATTATGGGCCAATATCAGTCAACCGATATATCAGTCAGGTTGTATTTCAAAGTAGCCAAGAAAAAAGGAAATACTCAAGAAAAGTAGAAGTACAAGATTTTACTTAAGCACAGTAATTAAATACATTTATTTAGTGATGCTGTCCAACAGTTTAAAGGGTTAAACTAAAGGGACTTTCACCAACCTGGCAAACAAAACGTCTGGCAATTTCTAAATGAACCAAAGACCCTAATTAGATGAAATTGCAACCATTGATAAAGACATTAGTTACATATATATAAAATAGCGCATGTTTACAAGCTGAATTAGAGATTTAAATGATTTTAAATGCCACTTAACTATTAACATCTCAGTCTTACGTAACCAAGAAGCTCAAAGGTCGTCACTCACCTGTAAATAACCACGAGACATCACGATTAAATGTCAGCCAAACTGTAGTCTTTTAACTTCTGATAAACCTCTAAATCCACCAGGTCCTGTTTCCGCAGCTAATATGTAATTTGACAACAGCTGAAAGGAACAAACATCCTAAAAAAGAAATTCTCTCTTCCGCGTCAACACAGTTAGCAGTCACTTCCGCGGTCACGTGACAGTGTGACGCCTTTAAGCCTAATTTCTTTTTCACCTATTGAACCCCTTCAACAATCAAAATCTTATTAATACACGTATTGCGAGTATTTTTCTATTTTCTACTTATTTACACTTTTTGAAGACTATTACACTTTTTCTGGATTTTTTAAATATTATATTCTTTTTCCTTTTCCCCCCAGATTTTGCCTTATTTGAGCTGCTGTGACCTGTGAGTTTCTTCTCAAGGATGGTTAAGTGTTTTAGGTGACGTAAGAGACATTTTGAACGACGAATTTCACCTCTCAGCGTCGTAAGCATATGCTGCCACAGTGAATTTGGACGCCAATTTCACATTTCTGCAATTCAGCAAATGCTTTCAGCACTTTCGTTTCAGCAATTAGTTCCCACACGTATTTTCATTTTCATTTTCGGCTTTTATTATGAAAATAACCTTTTTTAATCCTTAAAATAAAAACAGCTAGGTCTCTTAACTTTTCAAAATAAGATCCTGACACATTACATTTCCATGCATGCTGCCAATTATACAACAGACTAAAAAAAACACACTTACATTTTATTACACATATAATAAAGCTAGATAATTGTAAAGAAAAATAAGTGCATACTCTGCAGGACAAGATGATGATGCAACACTATGTTGCGCTAGATTTAGTCCAGTTTTAATCGGCGCAAGACAACTTAATTTCATCTGCAATCAAAAGGAAGGACCTTGTGCAGTGCATATTGTAGCTGAGTAAATTTGACGTGGGGTCAGTGGGGTGCCGGCGGGCATGAAGGCAGGTGTCCAGGCCCTCATCAGCTGCCTCCGTATGAGATTTTTGGATGTAACAGCTTTAGGATGCGATTGTTCTTCGTAAGATCTGCCGGCAGCTCATTATCCTGCAAAAGACACAAGAGGAAAACAGTTTACAAGCGGAAGTCATCTACAAATCTTCTGTATGTTTATCATCTCTTAGATCCGAGTGCCCGACCTTGTTGGGTAGCCTGGGGTCTGCGCTGGCCTCCAGCAGCAGCAGGACCGTGCGAATATTTCCGCTCATCACAGCAGCATGAAGGGCAGAAGAGCCATTCTGGGGACGACACATACAGCTATGCATTCATATGGGCATCATATGCTGTGAATAAACAAGAGCTGCTAGAATTAAAGGAATAATTTCACATTTTAGGAAAAAATGCTGCACCATACAGCAAGAAAGCATGTTTCCTGAAATGCCAAAGTCCATCCTCTTTACCTTAAGAAGGCCGAGTGAAGGGGAAAACTTCAGAAGTTCCTCAATGACACTGTTATGTCCTTTAAAAGCGGCTTTGAATAAGGCCGTTGATCCATCCTTAAAAGACAACAAAGAAAGCACACAATGAATTTTTTAATTAAAGGTCCTTATTTGTAATTGCTTCCAGGGCAGTACCATCCTGCAGATAAAATTAGCTTGTGGGATGCCCCTGGCCACAAATCCACCAGCTTTAAACGCACCTTACTGTACTCTAGTTACTCTCAAAGAACTCCATACTTGTCTGTCAGCGTCCCGTTCTGCACCACGCAAGAGCAGCACCTTCGCCACCTCGCTGTGACCCATCTGAGCTGCCATCCACAGGGGGGCGGTACCATCCTGGAGGGGGGCGATGGAGGGACAGAGGGAGACAGAGACAAGAGTAGTAGAGCTGCTGCAGATAACCTGCAGGAATGAGAAAGGGGAGCCAAAGAAGGAGAAAACTGTATCTAAGAGGCAAGGACATTACCTCCCTCACTTGGTTAACCTTCGCACCCGATGCGAGCAGCAGTCGAATCACAGTCACATGACCCTCTTGGGCAGCGAGAAACAGAGAGGTGGCACCGTCCTGTAATGGAGATATAACCTCAAATTTTCTGCTGCGCCTGAATGATTAGAAGAGCTCCAAACTAAGCAGAATAGGCATTATCAACGTATTACTCCTGGTTTATAAATGTATGTTTGTGCAGTCGAGTTGTTTTTTTCGCCAGACTAAGGACAGAGACTAATCCTGACAAACGTCAGCCAGAGTCTGACTCAGCAGTCTGCAGAAACCTGATGGACTGGATTCCATCTGCTGGGACACTGTGTGCATTTAACTATCGGGCTCACCTTCAGCCGGTCGTGGACATTGGCCCCGTTCTTCAGCAGAGTGTCCACCACCTTGGAGTGTCCGTACTGCGAGGCGGCGGTGAGCGCCGTGCCCCCGTCCTGCCACAAACACACACGAGAAGAACAAGCTAACAGAAAGCCGAGATGACAGCATCGCAGCCGTCTCCCTGACAAACAAGCATTATAGAGTTTGCCACGCACGTCATCGTGCACGGCCGCATACCTTCGTCTGGAATTCAGTGGAGGCACCAAATTCGAAGAGGAGCTTCACAACATCATTATGGCCCTGCTGGGAGGCGAAGAACAGGGCGGTAGAGCCTGTCTGGACAGGATGATAAAAATAGACACTGCTGTTTCATTTCGAGAGCAGCAGCTCTGGGAAAACATGCAGACACACTGAGGTTTTGTTTTCGTCTTGCTGCCCATGTTCACAATTAAGCATAGATCAAACGTCTACACATATTCACAGACCTAAACATCAGATCTATGTGCAGCGACAAGGTGACTATGATACAACATAAATGTCATATTTCCAGATGCATGTTTCTCCATTGCTTTTCGCTGGTTTTGGTTTGGCTTCCGCAGTGGTTTAAAAAAACACCCGACTGGAAAACTAGCGCCACCAGGTGTTGATCTTTGCTATACATTTGGAGGCTAGCCTAGTTACAGACATACACTACGTGCACCGGCAGGTTTTCAAGCAGTGAAACTATACTTTTAAAACATACATCACAGAAGTTTAACTTAAAGAAATTGTTTGACACTTCTGGTACATTTTGTTGCCAAAAGGCAGATTATAAAATTGAGGCCAATCTTATTTCTGCTGGCTAAATACGTTATGTTTGTACAGCCGGAATAAAGATGAAGGTGAAGGAGCACAAGGAGTTTGTTTTTAGCGGCCTGCTGGAAGTTTTTCCCAATTTTGTTAACCTACGAGACTGTGAAATGAGGATCAGACTTATCCATCAGCACCCGACAAAACAAAGGGGGGCGTATCCCGCCATCGTTAAAGAGGTCAAAGTGCAATGAAGTGAAACAAGATGCGGCGTTAGACATTTTGATTCAGACTGCCACCGCAGTTCTCCTACGTGCTTGGAGGGGGACGAGTCAGCGAGGCAGTGCTCTGTCGAACGCTTTGTACCACCTCACTACTAGATGCTGCCAATTTTCACTGACTGCACCTTTAAGGTTGTGTTCCATTTAGTGGGGCAGAGCCTCCTCAGTGAGCCGACATGCACAAGAGCAGCAGCTTGACTGTATTTGACCTGAATGGAACAGTACCTTCATTAGTATCACTGTTAACTGTTTATCGAGACATTTCTTGCCAAAATGGCTGCTGTGAAAAAGGTCGTTACCGGACGACACCTGATAGGCCGCACGGGGCTCTGTGGCCACTAGGGGGCCCCCCAAACTCTTGCCTCATATGCTAAATTGGCTGAACGTCTCATCTCTTTTCTGACTTCGGTGAACAGAACAGCAAGGAAAAAATTGATTTACTTTGAATTAGGTTAGCAAATGATGCGCAATATCACATAATATCTCATTTAATCCAGGCACAAAGCAGTGTAATCAGACTGTTCTTTCTGAGCACTTTTAAGTGCTGACATGATTCAATATTCGCTTTAAAATCCAGGAAAAGCTGTTATTTTCCCATCATACCTCTCTCTGATAGTTGACGTCGGCTCCCTGCATGATAAGTTCTCTGACACACTCATAATGGCCGCTGTAGGACGCCACCATCAGCGCCGTTGTCCCGTACTGGAAAAAAGCATCGATAACTTAACAGCCTTTAGTGTTCAATTGGGTGGGTATGACTTGCTGAAATTAATTTTACCTGAGATGATGACACAGCTAAAATCTGCAGGTTTAACACACTAAACCCTGACACTTTATTATGATTTTTTTTTTAAAAAAGAAAAAAAACATGAAATGGTTGTGAAATTGTGATGACCGGCCTACGCATGCACCACAGAGCCGTCTGACTCGGGTCACGGGGAGCAGCCAGGACATGCAGTCCGTACACTGTCTCTGCAGTCTGCGTCCACACGCCCACTGTTGAGCAGAAGCTGAAGAAGAGCCAGGTTCCCTTTCCTCGCAGCCCAAAACACAGCATTAGCCAGGGGTGTTTCCTTCTGGAGGGTAAATACACACAACAAGCACTGACCTTAAACCAAAATTACAGAATTATGCACACTGACAGTAGCGCACGGACACTAGAAACACTGTCGCCTGCAGACGTAGGGGTTCACAGGGTTACAGGTAAGTGTGTTTGTATGATTGACATCAGTCTGGTGAGCCAATTTATCCATAACCCAACACACATACTCACAAAGGACCACCAGGAGCAGTTTTGGTCCCCATCAAATAACGGGTGCACAGATACACACCACAGGCCTTCATGTGTGAAATTCAATACAAGTAGGAACATATGACACTTCATTATTCCTATACGTGCACACAGACGCGCGCGCACACTGAGCCAGGCGATATCATCTGATCTGTGAGCCAGATGATAGTAATAAGACCGCAAACAGCCATCTCAATTCCACGTCATTAGTCTAAACAAAACCCAAAAATAGATGAAGTGTACACTTTCACAGGAAGTGGGTGTCGCCTTGTTTTCTCGCCGAGGCCCTGAAGGCGGACGGATGGAGAAAGGCTGGTTTACCTTGAAAGACATCATGCAGACCTCACCGGTGACTCATGCCTCTTCCCGCGCACTCACTCATTACGAGACGACCGCCCGCCGGTTCTGCCGCACTGTGTTTGGGTGTTGGCGGCGCCTGTTCGCGGACATAATAACAGTCAGCCGGAGAGTCCGCTGACTGAGCTCATCCTCCGCAGTCGCTGCCCCACGGAGGCACGCGGGACGGCCGCTGGGGGGCGCTACTGGGCGCGCGCAGTCATCTGCCAGGTGGCTGGAGGGGGGCGGGGTTCATTGAGCGCCACTCTCACCTCTGGTCCTCCACATTTCAGAGGCAAATATTCTACTATTAACATCACAGCCTTTTATTGAGAGCTTTACTTGATACATTATGGATTCATATTTACATTACATGAACTCGTGATAAAAAAATCCCACTATAAACATGCTGATCACACACTGTTAGATTAACAGAGAGCGCCTGTGTTTTTCAATCTAAGCCCTATTTCACCAAGTGTGAGGGTCTAAATCTAAAAACAGATATTGGAAATATTATACTATTCAGATAGTAGATACTTACCTTAAAAAATTACCTATAGCTTTTAAAACACAATGCATTCTTAAAAAGTTGTTCTCATCTTTTTTTTTTTAAGCTTTCCACACATTGTGTTAATTAATTGCATACGAGTGCTTCTAAAAAAATTAGAATATCATGAATTTTTTATACATTGAATATATTCCTTTGATATATTCTAGACTCATTACACATAAAAAGGATTTTTCCAATAATTATAGCCCACAGGTAAATTTTGAGAAGAAAAAAAAGATAATATTGAAATATGTCACTTTACGTGTAGCAGAAAAAATAAGATGTTAAGTAAATACACGCTGACATTATTGATAAATACCAAGAAAGTGTAAAAAGGACATAAAGGAGCCATGAGATTACCCCGTGAAACTCAAAACTGTTGCACAAGCCCCCTATATAAGCCTCAATATGTGAAAGTTTTGGAAATAAATTAGGAAAAAATGAACCTTCCCATGACATTCTACCTTTTTTTGGGGAGGCACTAGTAATTAGAGCACTTCGCCAGGTTTCCTATCCCTCAGCTGGTTTCATTTAATCAACTGCTGAGGGTCCAACATGCC
>KV751319.1:16850965-16864543 GCA_001698575.1 Mola mola
TTTCACCTCCTTTTATTCATCCTTTGCCAGCATCTTCACCCACAGCTTGAAAGAGAAAAACATGGCCTCCTCCCTGTGACTGAAATGACCCAAGATCTGCTCACAAATATATCAGATGTTTTTTTAATGATGGTGGAGATTAAAAAGGTAAGTCGGCATCTTTCACCACCTTGATTTCGCACGTTTTGCAGTGTGCTAACGGAGTGTGTTGCAGAAATTCGAGGGCCATGGAGCTCAGCTCGACGGAGCCAAAGTGGAACTCATTAAGAAGTTAAACATAATCTTCCCAATAATGGCAAAGGTGGATATGGTGACCGAGGCTGAAGAGCATGCGGAGGAGCTTAATAGAGTGGTTGCAGAGTTTCAACGGTGAGTGTGAAGCACAGGAAATGAAGAAAATGGGTCATTTCGATCAATAACTACTGTATTATTAATATTGGCATTAATACCTCGGCTATATGTTACTACAGAATGCTTCATGATGCTACCAAGAGCGCTCGTCCGCTCGGTGCCCTGGGTACAGGAGTCTATACCAACATTCTAAATGCAATAGAGAAAGCAGAGATGGCAGCAAATCAGTCCACAGTGGCTGCTGATCAAGCCTTAAAGGTAACATCAGTGATTTTTGTGATACATCGTGGAAACCAGAATTTTTGTAATTTGTGCCTGATTCTGTCGCGATGAATTGGGATATGAAGGATGGAGATCTGGTCAACCGGGCTGCAGGGCTCAAAGACGATTCATCTCGTTTGTGGACGGAGGCCAAGGAGACTGAAAGTGAACTAAAAGGTGCATAAACAGCATAATTCTATCAAATCAATTACTGTATTGCCTCAAATATTGGAAGTACCCTTTATTTACCTTCAAATACAGAAATTAGTAGGCCTTTACTTGAAGCAGGCTTGTATAAGAGGTAAGTATAATCATATCATATTTTAACACAAATCATATTTAACCTGCTCTTGATTGCCTGTTTATACAAATCAACACTTCCTGTATCTGTTTCAAAATTAAAATAAAGAAGTTAATCAAATTTTTAAAAAAAAACCTTAATAAGGCTTTTAATATGAAATATTTGGAGAAATGTGTTGCATCTCTCTCTTATAGTATATAATTCCAAAGTATAGTTTGGATGCAATTGTGCATAAGATCCGTATATGAAATTGGACAACAATACTTTAAATTAGTAATCTGGAAAAGGTGTTCAAAACGGCAAGATTATACTGTTGAATTTATTAAAGTGGGAAAATACTGAATAGTTGGCATCCATATAATATAACAGACAGATTTTAGCCATGCAAATATTTTACGGACTGGCCTTTATTTGACGACCAGGTTTTCAGGGTAATATGGTTCATTGTTTTGAATGGCCAACGTTAAAATGCTTTATACTTCCTGTATAATTATACAGTGACTAGTCACAGGGACCGAGTGGATAAGCAAAAGGAAAAGGGAGAATCACTGAGAAACGGCATCTCAACTGTACACAATGATATCAAGAACATTAAAAGAGGTTAGTAAGTCAACTGGTAAATTTGTTTGAGGAGCTATATTATATGAAGATTAAACACAGGGTTTTTTTCTATTCCAGAAGACACCAAACTCCTGATAGAATCTGCGAAAACAGCTGCTTCTGCCGCAAACTCCACAGTCAGTAATATCACAGAGAGACTGACAAACATCAGCCTGGAATTGGAGAAAATAACGTTGCCCAAAGGGATTGAAGACCATATACTGACAGATGCAGAGCAAACATGTAAGTGTTAGAGGCAGAAAGCAGGCACCTGGCGTACTCTTTAGTCTTGTTTTTGAAACTTTTGGCGTTCTACAGCTGGATTTGTTTTGTGTGTTTCCAGTGAAGGGCCTGAACAAAACTCTTCCTGCCTTGGAAGACAAAATTACACAAGTTGAGGCTCTGAGCAGGAAGGCGCCCTCTAGTGCCAACATGACAGAAAGCATCAGGGGAATCAAGGAAATCATCCAGGAGACGAGAAACTATGTCAATAAGGTGAAGTGTTTTGTTGATTTTTAATTTCCTTGCCTGAGAGCTTTGCACTGCTGTTTTGTTTTGAGTAGCTGCAGTTGTTTTCTCTAAAAATCCACTGTACACTATGTGCCCAGAACCAAATTGAAAAGTTTGCCAGTACATTTTAAAAAACAGAGGAGCATTTAGTTGTTAAAGAGACTGAGATGTCAGGTTGAGGTTAAAAAAAAAAAAAAAAAGGAAAAACAAGTGTATTTTAGACTTACTAGTGACACAACTGACTGTCTGAAAAGATGGCGCGAGAGCTCCCCATGTGTAAAGCCAAAGCATCTTGATTGCCCTCTGGTGGCTGGCTGCAGTATAGGTCATAAACCCTGTCTCCTCCTTCATTTCAGATAGGACTTGGGCCAAACTAAGCTCAATTTACACCTCAAGGAAATTTTCTTCCAAAGGAGTTTTCAGTTGTTTTAGGTAGTTTTTAATTACATTGATTGAGGTATGTTCAAGTGTTTGTTTTTCCGATCGGTTTGGTTTTAATTATTTACATGCTGGCGGCGTAACAATCTTGTTACAATGATAGACTGACCAACGATCAAATCATATCAACTGAAAGTTAAATAGTCAATCTATATCACTTAATTTGAAACTCCTACTGCATGCCTGCATCACAGTTTCTGCCCAGGTGTGCACTTCATCCGCTTTCAAATAATGCTAGTGGCTAGCAGACCATGGTGAGTTTAACAGAAAAGAAGATTGACATTCAAACATCTGAAATATTTTTGCAGTAAAATGGTCGCTACAACTCAAAATGACCTTTGATAATGACAATATCTTCTGATACGGATCGTAGGCCCCTGAATCGTATCGAAATTATATTGTTGCAGGGTTTGTGATTTTGGGAAATCTGTCCAAAGATCATATTCGATGCTATAGAAATAGGACAAATTGTCATGATTGACATTTGAGCTCTGCTCGCAGTGGTGCAGGTGGGTTTACGGGTGCGATCTCGACATGACAGCTTTACTTCTCAGCCACTCTTGTGCCGACTGCACTCATGACGTCATTTGTCGCTTGTATCGTATCCTGGATATTTACACGCATTTTCCGCCTTTATGTCAATGGTTGACACAAACACAACTACGGATGAACGCTAAAAGTCCAACTTTTGCTGACAAGTTTACTCGGGTGACTTAAAATGTGATAAGTTGAAAAAAACATAAAAGACTGTAAAACATCCTTTGCATAATGTTTTTACCCCGATGCATCTTCTCACAGCTCTCTTTAGCCACCAGTTTTAATGGAAAGGGTCACGTGGAGCTTCGTCCTCCGGGAGACCTTGACGACATCAAAGCGTTCACAGCTGTCGATCTGCTCATCAGTTGGCATCAAAACAGTCCCTCACAGGCTGACCGCAAGCGCAAGCGACGCCAAGACAAACGCAGAGGTGCCAGCTTCTTTGTTCTCTATCTGGGCAACAAGGACGTGAGTGCACCTCCCCTATAATATAAAATAGAAATAATTTCTGATTTGAGCAACAGATATCTATTATTTTGTTACCGCCTCATTCGTTATCAGGCAACTGGAGACTACATCGGGATGGCGATCAGGAACAAAGTGTTGATCTGTGTCTATAAGTTGGGGGGACTTGTCCATGAGGTGGAAACCAGCCAGATAATGGCAACCACAGTGAATTCCTCACACTTTGACAGGGTGGTCTTCCACAGGTACATAAAGAAAATTAGAACTGCTTAAATTTTCCTCCACAAAAAGTAACAGCTTACACCTGCGTCTCTGCAGAGTTTACCAAGATGCTGAAGTTAACGTCACGCAGAACTTCAACTTGCAGAAGCCCGTCCACCTGGCTCCTAAACGCCACCTTCCCAACACGACATCTGGCATCCTGGACCTGGATCCAGGCAGTGTTGTTTTCTACGTGGGTGGCTATCCGGAGGACTTCACGGTAACCAGTCGCTGGTGATATTTTACGACAATCATTTATTTCATTTTTACACATGAACAGAAACAAATACGAATATAAGAGGAGCACTTTATTGATTTGGCACCCAGTGGGAATTGTCTTATGGCTACTTCATCTTGATTGAGTGATGAGTACTTTAAGGTTAACTATTTAGTAAAAGTCATAATTTTCAAACAGTGCCTTAGTGAGGCCACCTTTATGATTGAATATTTTACTTATAAATCAGTCATTTTTACTTACACACGATGGTTTTTACTCAATAATCAATGTTCTGGGTAGTTGTCACCATTAGCATGTTCAATCTTTTACCGGGTCCAAATGTTATATAGTGATTTATTTTTCTTGGCCAAAATGAGCTTCCGTACATAAGTGAAGCAAAATATAAAGTCCCAGTAAAGTCCAGTATTAGATAAATGTTTGCGAAGTTGCTGAAATGTACAAAGCACCGTCTTTGAAATGGCTGGGAGCCGAAATGTGAACGCCGGGCCTTCGTTAGAATCCCGGCCAGAAATGGACGCTCACAAACGAACAAAAAGATTGAGTTATCTGAATCCGCAGAAAAAATACGGGCGTTCAGTTTCACGAAAATATGGCGCACAAACTCACCCATTCATCCCAATTCTTTTCTTGTAGCCTCCAACGGAGCTCAATTACCCCAAGTTCAGAGGAGCCATGAAACTCTCCTACATAAACGACAGTCCTGTCTGTCTGTTCAACTACATGCGCGCAGTCGGTATGGACGCAAAGGAGCCGATTGTAAGGTGAGCATCAAACTCACAGCAATCACAAATGGTCATATAATCATTAATTTTTTGTTTTTATCAGTGTTTTTTTTAGGCATCCCAGGTCAGATGTGACTAATTACTATGAGGGAACTGGCTACCGCATGGTGTTCATAAAGGATCCAGATAAGAACAAGTCAAGATATTTCAGTTTTCACACAAGCAGCCGAGAGACAAACGCTCTGTTATTCTACATCGGAAATGAGGTGAGATGTTTCCATCTGAGTTAAACAGATTTACGGAAGCATCAGTTAACACTTGTTGATGTGACCATTATCAGTCCAAATGAGGTATGAGGGATCACTTTACAGGCTACACTAATGCTACCAAGCACGACTGATTATGTGTTTCATCCGTTGCAGGAATCCTTTTTCTGGGTGGTTTTGGAGAGAGGCTTCCTGGTACTGCAAGGACGGCAGGCAGGTCGAGAGCTCAGAGTTCAGAGTGTCGAAAAAGTGTCTCTGTTTGTAAGATGGCTTAAACGCTTTCTGAATTCATTATTTTTGTTCCACTTTCAAGCCTTCGTACTAACACTCAGTGTCCCGTCACAGGACGTAAACTTTTCCGTCAAAGTTGGGAACAAGCTTAGTGTGCACTACGGCAAAAAGCAGATCACAGCAGATCACATTCGCTCAAAATACTTGAGTTATTACATTGGGGGTCTGCCAGCGTGGCTCAGAGAGAGGTACCAGGCAATTAGCCAATCAGGCTTCAGCTCGTCAGAGGAGCCGTTTCTGCTGTTTTCTAAACACGGATGTTTTTGAATTTCAGACACAACATCGGAGCTCCGCCGCTGAGGGGATGCCTCGATCACCTGAGTTTGAACGATGACGTTGTCGATTACACCACGACAATTGGTGTCGTTGACGGATGTCCGGTCTCACTACTGGTACCCTCATATACCTGCATTTATGTGACACTACGTGACGTGATAATCGGAGACGGCTAACTCGAAAATGATTCGTGTTAAAACATTCTGTGTAACAGTAGCACAAGTGGAGGGGAGTCAATTAATCTGAGTTATCTTCAGGTCTGCCCGCAGAAATTACTGGGACCCTGAAAAGATGAGTGAATGGGCCCTCCCCAAATCTGCTTTACTCATATCAACACCGTTACATTATTACGCCATTATACGGAGCTAAATCCCTTGGTTTCTCTATCATCATTATCAGTATTATCAAGAATTACCTGCAGGTTCTAGTGTTAAAAGGAAATTTACTTCAATACCAGCTTGTAACTAGAAAAAAATGTACCCGGAGAGTGCAAACCTCCACAAACGCAACTAAATTCCCTACATTATATGATCCCCACCAATAAATGCTGACCTTTCGAGGTCGGATACAGACTGGAAATAGCTCCGAAAAACAGACCCAGACACGTTAAATCAAAAGATAAGGTCGGTACATGGGCAATGGTTTCAATCCAAGCAAAGGTATCCAAAAAACGTCAGGCATCGGGTCAAAAAACACGAGGAACTGCTGGACTGCTGACACAAGGGACAAGATGAGCCGAGGGGAGGGGAGACGATGAGGCACAGGTGCGGATAGTTACAATGGCGGCACAGAGAGAAAGAGCACATATTAGTGCCACCTGATTGGACGGTTCTGGCTATGCGGTTGACCCAGGGATTAGTTATAAAGTGACACCAGTTAGACCTCTGTATTTCAGTTCTTTCAGGATAAATGGCCAAAAAAATAATGGTCAGAGATCTTGACCTTTGACCTTGAAAGCCCAAAACTTAATCATCTGTAGCCAGTGATGTCAGCTACAAAATGACACCAGTTTTACTGGGATATTTCAATTCTATCTGGACTTATGGCCAACGGAAACTCTCTTTTGGACCTTTGAGTGACCTAATCTGATGTTGGTTGGGGCAATGAGACAACTTTGACTAAAATGCCATTTAAATTGCTCAAATATTTTTTTATGTTTAATCCTTCTAACAGAGATACAATAAACAAATGCCACCGCGGACTTAGTTTGTGGAGGTAATTCGTTTTGATGAGTAAAATTTTGTGGTCACGTGACATTTTCCCGGGAAGGACGTTCATTATCAGACAGGAAATGTTTTTATAGAGTTACAAAAACTCATTTAAAATCATTGTTTAAATGACACATTTTTATAGATTTAGGTAAAGTTATGAAAATGGAGGTGGATACGTTGCCGGCCTCCCCAGAGGCAGGGCCTCAGACGGCTTTGCCCCTTTTCCCCCCGTATACTGGCCTACGGTTTGACCAGATGATGTATTGAGAGGAGTTTTGTTTGCAGCTAAAATTTAGCGGAACAGCAACACTAGAGAAGAATCACAACATTAGCTCTGTCGTTACACACCATCCGTCCGAAGTTTGTGAGCGCCAGCCGACGTCACGTGGCTACACGAGACCGAGTGACGCTGTAGCTGTGAACGCCTGAGTGTAATAATTTGGAAAGTGTGGCTTTTCTAGGGTGTTCGTTCAGCCACGGTGCATTCCCCCCTGTCTGCTGATTCGCTGTTTGTCCGAGGTGATCAGCCACTCCAGGTCTCCCTGGGCTTCAGGAGCATGAACAGAAATGGAATTCTCCTCAGGAGCGGCTCTCCGGTAAACCCTGCCTGCCGCTCATTCAGCTTTAACAAAGACTTGAAAGTGAATGAAAATGACCTTTGGTTTTTCTGCAGGGCTCCGACTCGGTCCACAGCTTCCAGCTGTCTCTGGCTGATGGCTATGCAGTGTTTAATAGTGACAGTTACACCTTGAGGTCAGCTAGAAGGTACAGTGATGGAAGGTGGCACTACTTGTCTGCAGTGAGGAGGCCAGCAGGGTAGGAAGAATCGCACTTTCTTCTCAATTAAAATCTCAAATTAGCACGTTACTGAAGCTGCTGTGATTTTGTCAGATTGGAGCTCATCATTGACAACGTTAGAGAGACTCCAGGAGGGTCGGCTCGCAGCAGGTCCCCGGAGAAACCCATGGAAGGAACCGAGTTCGCGGGCTGCATCACCAACCTTTATACCAGGAGGTTTGGAACCATTTGACCTGCATTTTTAATACTGATAATGTCATACATGCAATCTTTCTCTAATCTTAAATCTAATCCGACACAGGCCTGAGCAGATATTCTCACCTGCTGATCTGAGCTTGTTTTCACGAGAGGGGGACGATGTGGTCCTTGGCCAGTGCAGTCTCGTCCCCCCAGCTAACGCTCAGGATCTACCGGCACCTGCGTTCAAAATACCCCAGAAACACACACCTGTGAGTGCAAAAAGTGCTCAATAACAATAAATGCGCCTTGGTTTTGGATTCAGATAGTGATGCAGGTTGTTTTTCTGTTGCCAGATTCAGACTCCGGCAGGCAGCCTTTGTAGGAGCCGGCAAACACAAGGTGAATACCAGCTCTCTGAGGAGGACAGCTGGCTCAGCTACACCCTGCCGCAAGAGGACCTTAACCACAGGTATGAATAATAAAATGCCTTATTCTTTCCTGGAGGTTTGTTCAGATGTTTTGATCCGGGTTCGGTCCTCTTTTTGGACATTTAACCCTTCGTTCAGTCATGTGTTTCCTCAATCCTTTGACGAATTAAGCAGAACTTGCTGCACTCTTCTCGTGCGTCAGGCCTCACTTCTCTCTCGACATCAAGACCAAGTCGTCCAAAGGGCTGATCCTCCACGTGGCGGGGAGAGGAGTCGTTCCCCTGCTGGCTCTGTACATGGCCAACGGCAAGATCAAGATGTCACTCGGGCAAAACCGAATCATCCAGCACCAGCAGAAGAGCAACGACGGGAACTGGCACAGAGTGAGTGATGATTTAAGCGCTCTGTTCTGATAAAGAGGGGACACATGTACCAACCAAATCGGCAGTACGCAAGAAGGAAAGAAAAGAAGATTTTTATACATCTTGGATTGTTTTGATAGTGGAGCGGATGCCTTAAAGGACCGGCGTGTGAGCGACATCTAGTGGTACTGTAGTAGAACGCATGCAATAGAGCAAGTTTGTTTTGCAAGTAGATATTGTTAAATTCTACACATTGGAAATTTAAAAGAAACATTCTGATATTTTCCAACCTGTTTGCCCAAACGTTAGGGTCTAAAACTTCACACGATCCATCTCTGTGTGAAAATTAATCCAGTATGGAGTCCGGTTGCTCGGACCAGTTTAGCTCTACGAGGCTAAACAATGCAACATCACAGGGCACAAAGGAAATGTGGGAAAAGCTTCGGATGAAATGACTTTGGAAATAAGACTGGGCACTCTTGGTATCTGGCACGCTAACCCTTATTGCAGCTCAAAAAAGCAGAAAAAAACACTTGATATTGAATACATTTTATACACTTATTCCCTTTTTTTGTGGTTTGGGAAGGCTAAAGCAACATTTGAGATATCAGGCATTGTAATGTGCTCCAGTAAGGTCTTTGCTTACGTGACAGGTGGAGCTCAGTGTGGAGAAGAATACTTTTCATCTCCTGGTTGATGGACTCCGGGTGACAGATGGACAGCTGCCAAACAGTGAGGGATCCTCTCTGGATCTGTTCAACCCAGTTTACCTGGGAGGAGGTCCGGGAAACAAACGCACCAACGTCTGTATCACACATCAGTCATTTCGCGACCGTTTTTAACTGCTGTCCGGCATATTTTACCACATGTACTGTACATGTGAGCCCTGTGCTCATGTCCTCCCTCAGGGACACGGCGTTCCCACGAAAGGTGTTATTGGATGTGTGCGGAATTTCAAAATGAACGAGGAAGTCATTTGGGAACCGAAGGGAAGCCAAAAGATTTTACCCTGCTCCAGCTCATTGACAGAGATGGGGACATACTTCGGTGGAGGCCATATCGTCTTAGGTACATTTTGTAGACCCTGATGTCCCTTCTGACTGTGCACGGCTACAATAAACACCGATTTTTAAAAATTTTTTTTTTTTTTGTTCTAGAAAAACACTTCTCTGTTGGTTCCCAGTTTGCGTTGGCCTTCGAGATGCGCCCTCAACGCCTGACAGGTCTTCTCTTCCACGTCCAAAACCGCAAGACGAGCCTCGCTGTGTTCATCAATGAAACCAAGGTGAAACAAGAGTGAACAATGACAGCTGCTCGGGCAGCAGGTTAAACAAAACCTCATTTTAAGCTGTCAACTTTCACCAGGTCGGCGCCGAAGTGAGCGGTGGCAACGGAGCCGTCGATGTCTCGGTGACTCCTCCTGGAAACCTCTGTGATGGAAGATTTCACTCTGTTACAGGTACGTAGGTCCTGCATGTGGAGCATTACACGAATGTACACACGCGGTGGCTCTTAAGTTTAACGTTAAGTCTTGTTACCGCCCGCCTGCCAGTGTCCAAACAGCTCGATGTCATCAAACTGGAGGTGGACTCCTTGTCCGAGGAGAAAGCCGTCCCCTTCCCGTCCAACTCGCATCCCACGGCACTGGACACGCTTTACGTCGGAGGTACATCCATTATACAAACACATGATCTCAAAAGAAAGTACATGGGAATCATCTATGTCTACTTTCCCTTCCATCCGTTCAGGAACGGCGAAGGCGACCTCGGCCTCTGTGTCTTCACCATTTGTGGGCTGCTTGAGAAACGTGAGGCTTAATGGGAGACTTGTCGCCTTGGAGACGAGATCCAGGGTGGTCGGCCCTGTGAGCGATCGATGCCCTGCAGACCGACGACACGGAGGTCATGGGTAACACCAACGTCTTCAACCCCCACGGATCGTTGCAAAGCAATATTGTGCAGACAGCTTTTAATGAAAACCACAACATTTCATTTGAATTTCTCTCTTTTTTTTTGCTTCTGTTTTTTTATGGCACAAGTAGAGATTTCACCTTAAAATGTCAAACTTCTCATTTCTAGTTGTCATCTATCGTAAAAGTCTATCAAAGCTATGATTGGACCATCATTTTTCAGGGGAGGGCTGTGTGTTAAGCACCTCAAATAACCATGGAGTGAATTTAACAGTATCACATATATGTTAAAAGTTGTTTTGTGTACAGTAAAACTATATAGTATAAATTATAGTAGAAATGACAGTAAATTGGCTTTTTTTTGGTCATTATTTTGTGTTATAACAATAAATTCCTCTTGACTGAATGCCACCAAAAACCTTTTTTGTTGACAATGCTTCGATTTTCTCTACATGTAATCTGTGCATCCTTCAAAATAAATTCACCTATTTGTGTGTCCTGCAGTTGGATTTTCACTGAACGTGACATGATGTGTTTAGTTCTGTAAAATTTCTGCAGAAAACAACTTGCGTCACTTGATCAGTGGTCTGAGATTTAGGACTGTGATTTACACTGCGTACAACTCACGTAAAGTTAGGACATTTTGAGAAATGTTCTAATATACGTCTCCTTGGCGAGGGGCTGGCTCAGTGAGGCACGACAATATAGGTTCTTTCACGTAGCTTCATTTTTACTTCCACTGTCAAACAACAGGGCTCGTATCTTTTAGGAGCCCTTCGGTTTATTCCCGACCAAACCACTGGGCTCTGAGTCACAACACAACCAAATTTCTTTACACTCTACAAATGGTAATTAACTATTGGTCGAAGCACCATGTGACTCCTATTAGTGGGACACCTGTAGCTCCACTTCACTCCTGAAGAGTGAACATAATACAGTGTTGACCTCATTTCCATGTTTACACTGCAGCATGACATGCTCATCAAAAGGTTGTTCTATTTTTGACCATGAGATGGCGTACTCACAGCAAAGCGATGTATTGAGATGCTTTTCGCCCAGCAGTTTACCTATCGCATCACCTCTTTTTCATCTTTCTAGTCTTCAAAACTTCTGTTGTACTGTCCAGTTCCGAAATGACACTTGATGACAGTCAGCTGACATTTTATGTCCTGCTGTGAAATAAGGTCACTCAAAAATCTGATAAAACTGGTAAAATGGGGTTTTACACTAACATCCTGCCTATTTCTCACTTTACATATGTCCAGACATATATTTTAGTTTGCGGTTTAGCTGTAATAGGTGAAAGTAGCATACCTGGTCACCATATTGAAAACAGATAAGAGAGGGAATCCATCAACCCACGTCCAAACTACATTTGTCTAAACCAACATTTTTATGTGACCCAAATACTCCGTGACTGAAAAATGTAAATAATTATTGAGGAACATGGGACATAAAGCCCAGCCTAGTTCTGGATACAACCACTTCTGCCTCGGGACTTGTGACTGCTTTCTGCCAGAAAGCTGCTGTGTATGTTTTGTCTTATGCTTGTTGCAAGCTTTAAAGCTACCATTCACTGTGCAACAGTGTTACTAAAATGCCTTAAAATCTTGTTCCTATGTGATTTTAGATATGGCAAAACAAAAGACCTGCCCTCAACCCTGAATCTCATTTAACAATCTCAGCTAAATTACCTTCATTACATTATACATCATGAGTCAATGGGCTGTTCTTGTGTTATAATTAAATTACACCAAATAGACTTGATTTGATAAAACCATTTCCTTTATGGGAAATGATTTAAAAAAAAAAAAGTCAAATCAAACCATGCCATTCATAATTTCCTCAAATATAAACATTTTCTGACAATTTTACAACATTTAATGAAAGTTTTAATGGAATGCTAATCAGGACTATAGCCAAGACAAATCTGAGTGTGTTATTATTAAAGTGCAGAGTTTGTGAAAATTGAAAAACAAGGTCAAATTATTAATTAACAAAGAAATTATGGGATATGGGGTGTCCTCCATTCTTGTGAATAACCACATTTGATCTCAATATATAATATATAAAAACAACAAACCAGAAATACGGAACACGGCTTTTTTGTTTCTGATTTTTGATCATTTTAATTTTATTTCTCATTTTAAAAGGTAATGATCACTTTATGACCACGAACAGAAATATTAAATAACAACTTGATTTTTTGTTGTTGTTGTTGTTGTTTTAATACACTTGTGCTTCCACCACCTTTGGGTTGGGGCCCCCCCGACTCATTTGTCAGAGGATCGCCCCTGAGCATAAGGCTGGGTCGACTGAGGGGAGGTCACCTGAGGTCGCCGCCCTGTTTTCCAGACCAGTGGCGTGGACGCCCTTCAGCAGCATGCATCAACAGGGCAGCAGGCCGGACCTGTTGATATAAACCACTGTGGTGCGATTGTTGGTTCACACGCCCACCCTGGAGCAGGAGTTTAACACGTTGGAGAACCAGCAGCGCTCTCTGCATCAAAGACCTGACTCGGTATGCTTTGGAGAAAAGGAAATGTCCCAACAGCACCCCAAAGAGAACAGGTTTGGGACTCCCAATAAAGCATATCGTGCTGATCTGAGGGGGGGGGGCGTTACAGGAACCAAACATGAGTTCCTGGCACTCGAGCGTGTTTCCTCTGCTCTGTTGTGGGACCACAGCTTGTCCACCAGAGGGAGCCTGTGGTCCATGTTGGCAAGCCACAATCTCAGCTGTTCAATCCTCTCCAGCAGTTTGCAGCCAACAGAATGAGTCATAATATCATGGCACCGTTTTATGTATTTATTTTTCAAGCTCCATTATAGAAGCTCTCCCTTTGATAACAAATGATGGGTATAACGACCCATAATGTGCTATATCTTTGTTCACGTGTGGGCGGGTGTGGGAGGATGGAAGTGCTGAGGGGAGAGAGTGATACGGATGAGTGCAGGGAGGCGAAATCCTCTGCATTTGAATTTGGAGTTGAATTTTCCCATTTAAAAATACAACTTTGCTGTACAATCTACAGGCTGCATGAAGAGTAGCGGTATTGTCAAAGAGCTGAAGTGGACATAATGTGTACGTCTCGGTGATTCAGGTCTCCTTGACGACTGTAACATGGCAACATTCGCTTCGTATACAATAATCTGGTTTTCCTTCTTTAATT
>KV751319.1:16872443-16916704 GCA_001698575.1 Mola mola
AGGTCCAGTTCTGCGGGCAGCGCCGTCATTCATCACCGCTGTCCAAACGGTGACTCACCGACTTGGTGCGTAAACATTTTGGACTGTGTGCAGAGGAGAGATGAGTGGAGCTGCATTCCGAGGACTCCCGAGCCTCGTCGGGAGGGTTTGCTTCCACACACGCACACAGGTCAACAATGAATGGATAGGAAACACTGCATGATGTGCACTCGAACTGGTCTATTTAACCGTTGCTATTAATCAGACCCAGCAGGTAAAGATGATTAAGCCTTGATTAAATACCCGGAGCCTGTGTGAGCGATGAGGAAGTCTCCTGAGGCAGTTTACCCAGCACAGATTTATTGGCAGTCTTAGCAACAACGACTTCATAAGAGTACAGTGAAATACTGTACGGCCCCGGTGAACTTTCACTCCCACTCCACCTCGGAGGTAATGTGGAAAAATTAAGGTGCCCACCATTATTGATACTCTGTCAAGCATATAGCTGCAGAATTGCAGCGTTGAGACTTTAAATACACAGATATTGCTGTGAGAGTCACAAAATAACACAAAAATAAGGATAATTTACTCTTTTTTTTTTTTTTTAATTCTGTTTCTTTAGGTGTTTGAAGCTAAACGTGCAATTTCATCCCAACAAATAACCTTTAAATGTAAAATCACACTGATTCAAATCAGGCTCAAGGGTCACTTCCATGCTCAGCAAAAAAAGATTAGGTTGACTTCTGTGACACCTGAAGAAAAGGAGGAATTCCTGCCAAGATCCATGTTCATCATTCATTTATTTTTATTAAACCCAAATTATCCGTCCCCAACAACACTAACAAAAAGTGCTGACGTCAGGAGACCCTCTTCTGCATCCTGAGCGAGCGAAGCAGGTCATATACTGCACCGCCTTCCTTACAGCTGATGTGAAGACACATCACATAGGAGGCACCCGAACACATCCTACACTTCTCATCTTTCTTCTGCAGTTACCAAGCAACATGATGGCATAAAGGCCGAGGGAAGAGAGGCGCCAGCGAGAGAACATGTGTGGGTAGAGCAGAAAGACGCGTGAAAATGAAAGAATGCAGGCAGGGAAGAGCGATGTGCGTGATTGTGCACATCAAGCTCAATAGTGCCTCTCCCCACCAAAAAAACCCAACAATCTACATCCTTTCTTCCGAGTTGCAGAAGGATTCACCGTGTGTGTGTGTGTGTGTGAGAAAAGACCATCAAAGCTCTTGAGGCCAAGTTCAGTTCATGCTGGAGCGGCGCAGTATTTACCTCTTCGGCCAGTCAAACGCTAACAATTCCAGCCATGACTCTTCCGTCCCGATTGAGGTTGTTTAACAATCTCCCTCCACGCCGTTGGAGCATGAACGAGCTGTTAAAGTCTGCTTGCATGCGGCTCGTGAGAGCAGGCCTGCAGGATGAGATTCCTGCCGCAGCAGATAACGTGGAAAATGACTCTTGAAAGCAGACGATGATAAGATGCAGTGTAATTTAATGCAATTACAACCATGTCTCTCTAAAGGTCATAGATGAGCTGTTGGGCTAGGTCGTCATGGGAACCGTCTCCCTGATGGCTGACTGCTGCCTTACGGCCTGGCAGCGTCGTCGCTGGCAGGTGAGGAGCAAATAATCAGCGTGTACACACGACCCGTCGAGCAGCTGGTGGCAGATAATCAGGGTTATGAAATTATATTATGTAACTGTGGTTAGGAGGAAGTGTCAAGAAAGATTTATGCTGCTTTGTTCACAAAAAAAAAAAAACAGTGTACCATTACAGGTGAGATCATAGAAATGGGAAGAGGAAGCCAGCAGGAAACACAAAAATAATTACGAGAGCCGATTTCAAGTGTGAAGTACTGTAGTGCATTTTTAAAGAAGAGGCCGAGGTCTTTCTGGGCGCCAGCTGTTTTGAGATGGACCGAGGTGAAACTGAAAATCACCACACTCTGCCTGCATTACAACAACACAGCACAAGAGTCCAGGTGCTAAACTGGCCTGCCAGCAGTCCCAAATGAAAAGGTTTTTAAAAAATATGAAAAATAATGTATGACAAAGAGAGCCCGGAACTGTTGAGCGACTGAAATCTTACAGCTCTGTTACAGGGAATATAATCAAAAAAAATAAAGACATTTCTCAGTTTCTACCTTTGAAATGTTGTTCCAAAAAAGCATTCAAAATATGATCAATAATAGAAGTAAAATTAGAGCCTAGAAGACTCTCCTGAAGAAAGTGTGCTTGCAAAATGCAGATTGCACAACTTTTGGATGACTCAGCTGTACAAGTACATTTTCTTGAAACTTTTTCTACTTTCTGATCTGACACAGTTCATGAGCTGAATTGTCTGTAACATGAACCACTCATTCATTTCCACTCAAACTGTCATGGCTATGGGACGAGGCGACACAAGAGAAGTTTGTGTTCTCCTCGTTACCTGATAGCATTCTAGTTTGCTGCTTCCTGTTTTCGTTTGAAAGCGTGTTGCGGCTTGTCTTTTCCCCCCATCCTGTCAAGCTTCCCACCTTTGTAATCGTCTCAGCCCGTCTCCTCTTCCTTCAGTGTCAGACTGTTATGTATGTTGGTTCTTTCTGTCCATTTTTCCTTGTGTTTTTCCACATACTGTTTCCTGTTAAGACTCCTGGTTCTGATTCCTTCCTGTTTGGTTTTCGGAGTTTGCATTTTGCGCAGTCAGGCTACCCCCCACACCAGGTAATGGTGCAGGGTTTACTAAAGCTCCGGCTCTTTCTGGCTCGCTTGGACTGAAGGTGAGGGGCGGAGCCAAAGCATTACACTCATAGATCATCACAACACGGATGAAACAAGGTGTAAAACTACATCCAAGAATTTTAAGGCAACAAAGGGATTTTTTTTTTTTTCATGAAAAAAGAAATAACAATTAAAATTACATATACTAGAAATTCGTCTTTAAGGGTTTGATCACTCGCTGGAGGTTTTGTCTGACTTGTATTCTGACCTATATTTGCATATTCAGAATTGTTTATAGTCATAAAAAAATTTTAACCGTAGATTATAGATAAATTATAGACAATGTACGTACACATGCATATTCATGGTAAATCAGTGTGCAGTCACCATAATTTTTAAGTGTTTACCAACCATGTGTCGATTTAGACTAAGTGAGTCTATAGACATGAATGCAAACTAAAAATAATAATAATAACTAATAAATTGTATATGTTAACGTAATGAGAAAAGCAACAATCCACCTACAAAGAATTACTCGTGACGTGACTGTTAAAATTAAATCTGAGTGAGCAAGCACAAAATCGCATTATGAAAATTGCATCAACAGTTATTAATAAAGATAATTAATCATAACAATGTAAAAACAAGAATTCATAAGAGGCTCACATTGCATGTGCTTTATTAACCGTTCCAGTTTTATGGATGATGAATACTGCTCACTTGCTTCCACAGAAATTTACACACAGTTTAACTTATGTTTATGAATATACATGTAAAGCCATATGACACAAGCATTAATAAGTCTGCGCAGTTATTCTCCTGTCTGCAGACTAATGTTGCCGCTGGACCGTTAAGTTCTTCATTACAAATTTGTCCACCCTTTGACAAATTGCGTATCTTAATGGTTTGGTTTTTTTTTTAGTGAAAAGATGCAAATCCAGTGTCTGTAGGATATGGGAAAAAAATGGGGCAACATTATCAGCAATCATTACTGCCTAGTTACTTTCTATTTTATAAATTGACAGGTACGTTTGGAGCAGCATTTCATGATATTTGCCGACCGCTGAGTATCACGGTGGCTCGTCATGCTCTGGGGTTGTGTTGCAGCCGGTTGCACAGGAAACATTACACAGGTAGATGGAAGAATGGATTCCAGCAAATCCCAGCACATTCAGGAAGCAGACATCCCATCGTCTACACAAAAAAAAAGTTTAAGCTTAAAGAGGATGGATTCTACTACAAGATAGAGATCCCAAACATACTTGAAAATCCACCGAGAATGTGGCAGAAGAGAGGTCTTTTGCAAGGAAGAATGGGCTAAAATCCCAAATACAAGAATTGAAAGACTTTTATCTGGCTACAAAAAGCGTTTGCAAGCTGTGATACTTTCCAAGAGCCCCGGACTTTTGCACATGCCACAACTGTGTTTTATATTTTTTATTTCTTATTCAATTTATAAAATAGAAAGTAACAATGCATTAATGTTTGCCGGTAATATTGTCCTTTTTTCCCTGTGACTGTGTTTGCATCTTTTCAATTAAAAAAAAACAACCCATTAAAATATGCTATTTGAACGTTAGTTTAAATGTGTTTGTCTTATCTTCTACTTTATCTTTATCTTTTTATCTTTTACCTTACTGTTGAATCCAAGGCATCCATAAGCTTGCTGATCATTGTGCCTAAACATATCATTTGTATTGGCTAGTGAGTGTTTGCTGCGGGAGAGAAGGAGGGAGTGGTGGAGAGAATTAACAGCTTTAGTGTTTTGAATTAACAGCTTTAGTGTCATCTCTCAGTCTGGGAGAGGAACCAAAGTATCGACCGGCTTAATCCGTTCATCCCTCTCTCCCTCCTCCTCACCCTCCCTGACCTCCGTCCATCTTCCTGTCTGCTGCCACCCCCTGATTTCTACCTCTCTACTGCTTAGATTACAGTCCTCTGAGGCATTTTGATTATTTGGACGCGTCAGAGTCCATGAGCTTGGATAAGATTAGATTCAGATTTACATCACCGATGCTGTACATGAATTACACAAAGACGTTATTGATTTTAAGTTTTCTTACGTCTGAAAGCAAACTTAGAGTCCCAAATGATGGACAAGCTGTTAAGCTGCTATAATGATACACATATTTTTCCCTGCACATCATTGCCAGTTTCACGACTAAACACTATTGAGCCAATGGAAGTGGCATGATTCTGATCAAGTGTGTCCATTGGTCTGAGGTGTTGATAGAGGGGCCATCAAACCGAGTGGAGTGAGCTAACGGCTTATGTCTACATTACAGATGGCTGATGAGGGCACGGCTATCTGCTAATCTGACACTTGTTTCAGGGGGAGTATCAGTGCTAATCCTATGACTAGCCTGATAAGTCCGCTAACAACAAGACCCCACGTGTGGACAGCACGAGTAAACACACGCAGACGCAAACACGAACAGCGTAGGCACACATAAGATGGTCTGGAATGACAATTAATAACAGCACATAGGCTGAGAGGTATGGAACGTGTAATCTTGTAGCTGCACCAGCTCAAAGTCCGACTTACATGGGCAATTTAAAGCTTAACAGTTGAAGTGGCGGATTTAGAGGCCCGTTAGAATAACACAGATTAGAGGAAACAAGGGTGGGGTGAAATAAGTGTATAATGTTAAAAGAGATGAATATAATAGTGGGTTTCTTTGATTAGTGAACTCATCCTGTGACGAGTGGTTCAGAGTCTGGATAAAACAGAAAATTGTATTCCTCAAAATCCATGTTATTGTGAGCATATAACTGTGAGTACCACTGCATAATATTATGCATTGAAAACATTTCATATGTGTTACAGTCGTGTGGTTCATTGCCAACCATTCCGCCCAAACATATTCACTTTCTGTACGAGTGTTTCTGTTTGGAGCAGACTGAGTGAGTGTGCTGACGGTGGCGGCTGACATCTCGTTTGTTCAGTTCTGACCTGTCGGTTCTCCGTTCAGTCCATTAGCTCTTGGCTAAATCTGGTGTGTCTATGTGGCAGCCATATCAGTACATAGCAGCCGTGTTTCCTCATGCATTCTGTCCTGGGTAATGGGAGGTCAATGCGCCAATAAAATCAGAATTTTCAAGTAGGGTGCGCCAATTTATCGGCTCAATATGGGTACAAGCTGATACTGACGTGGCTGACGGTGAACTGAACAGTTATCTGAAAGTAAAGTGGCATTCACCAACACTGGTTGACAATAATAATCAGTTGTTTCTCATTAATTTTGCACTGGCTACATCTACTGTCCAACGCCTGAATGCAGCTTTAAAGCTTTCTGCCGAAAATCACATTTTTGACCTTGTTAACATGTCCAGGAGTTTTTTCTGTGCGCTAGGACAAGAATCATTTGTGTCATTTCATTTTTTTTTTTTTTTATACAAAGGTTTCTTTATTTGTCAGTCAAGTTGTTATTCTAAACATCGGCGTCGGCCCAGGATTTCCATGTTGGTGCTTCCTTATTTTCAACCAACTTTCAGGCATTTTTTTGTTGGAAATTCATGATACAAGCTTCAATTAAAAGGATGAACTTACCAAACTAGTTCTACATCTTTAGGAAATGGTAGCAACAATAGTTGTATTTTGAAGCTGATATTATGATGTATATGCATGATGCATAACTATGACTATTTTTCTACAGTATACTATGATGGTAAAACATTATCCCCACCAAATGGGGAAATTTTGATGAGCTATAATATGATCAACTCCAGAATGCTGCCAGTAAGTTTTTTTGTGAATAAATTTGGAACTAGTGCTTATATCAACACAAATATTAATCATAGACATGTGTTTTGAAGGTCAAAAAATTTAAAAAATCATACTGAGTTGGGGCTGGAAGCATTTTTCGCAGGGTGTTACACACATGTGGGGGGATTGTTCAGCCTTGACAGAGGTTTGCGATCTTGTATTGTTCTTGCTCTCAAAGGTTTTTTGCAGCATCAGAATTTTTTTGTAATTTATGACTACAGAATCACAGTGACCCATCTTAGACCAGATTAGAAAGGTTAAACCAAAGCCATTAAATATATTTTTGGCTGCTCAGACGCCTTCTTACTGTATATACTGACTGTATATGTGTGTGTGTGTGTGTGTGTGTGTGTGTGTGTGTAGAGAGTAAAGGAGACAGATCCCTCTGGGGGTGAGACGCGTAAGCCTGCTGCTTGTCACAGAGTTAGTCAAGATTAAGACATGTATCCGTGGGATAGGACTGGGTTAGAGGGACCCTACAGATCTGCACCTCACACCATCTGTCCGAACAGTCGCGGCCTGTCCTCAACTCTGTCACTCTCTCGTTCTCTCTGTCCTGTCTGTCACTTGCTCTTGTTCACTTCTGCTCCATCTTGTGAGCTGTTGCTTGTCCTCTTTTCCTAATAAAAGCCCTCTTTGCAGTGCGTTCTCGCTCTGAGATTCCTATACTTCAGCAACTCACGTTTCATGGCCCTGTTTGAGCTCAAGAGCCCCTCAGAGGATAAAAGCTGGAGGATGTGAAACCGGCATTATGGGGTGATGGAGAGGTTAAATTCCCACTGTGGGGGTTTGGGGCAAAGATGGGAGATGCTCAGGTGTCAGTTCAGCCAAATCCACAAAACACGTTTTTGTTTACGGGCAAAACGCTTGCATCATGGTTTTATTGCCCTAATTGAAAGATCTTTGTTTTTCAGATTTGAATCTTGATTAACAAAAATATCTGGTTGAGATTCTTTACTAATATAATATTACTACTAATATAACCCAAATCATCAACCCAGGGCTGAATTCAAAATTATAGCAAAAATCAAAGTGAAAAATTCAAACCACAGGCTGATCCATCTTGGGTGAAGTCTCTGGCACTACTTGGTGGTGTCCGATGCACCGACATATTTAAGCCCCGTGTCCACCAAGTGGTACGGTTCAGTTCAGTTGAAGCACGGTAAACTTTTTTTTTTTTGCATTTCCATTGTTAAAAGTTTTGGTAGGTACCCTTCAATAGCCAACTTTAAAGTTCCAGTTTCATCGCTCTTGGGGTACAAACCAGAGTTATCCAAGACCACAAAGGGGGAGAGGAGGGCTAGACCCTCTGCAGTTGGTTTTGTTTGTCAACAGAATCGTCACTTCCCTGCAAAGAGAATATTGTTATTCAAGAGTGTCTTGTGGAGGTCTGTATGACCCTCCAAGCATATACTTCACATAGCTTGCTCCAGACCATTACCAACCCACCCAAAAACATGTTGGATACTGGATCAGATGTAAAAAGTACCAGTGCCAACTCTGATGTTATCTGGCTAATGCCGATCAAGTTGCACGGTGCTAAGACGGTGTATGGCCCCCATGCTACTCTCAAGGACTCACTCACAGTTTGGTCAGAAACATGTACACCAGTAGCCTCCTGGAGGTCATTTTGTATCGTAGGGCTCTGGCAGTGCTCTTCCTGTTCCTCCTCACACGAAGGTACAGACACCACAGAGGAGCACCAATCAGTCCTGCCGTTGAGTCGATGCCCTACTATGGCCCTGTCGTCCATCTCCTGCTGTCTCCTCCATGCTCTTGAGAATGTGCTTGGAGACAAAGCAAACCTTGCAACAGCACATATAAATGTGATGTCCTGAGGGGAGCTGGACTCCTGTGTAACCTGAATGAGCTGCTAACAACATTTAGGCCTGGAACAGGGCCAGACTTTGCATATGCATTGCCTATGTCTGTGGCAAAGCATAGGCAAATGTAAACACCACAAAGCAGATCATCCCAGAGGCCAAATTCCCTGTTACCCTATTCCCTAGAACTAATGACAGAACATGAGTGTACTCAGTTATTTTTAAAGAAAAGAAAAGCAAATGAGGTAAATCAGGTAGGTGGCTGTTTAGTTCGGGGTTGATTTAGCAGGATCTCACCAGCAGAAGGGTTTGTCCACCTTGCTGGTCGGAGGATGCTGTAAACCGTGGGGATCTCATGCACTTGCTTTTCCAACATGTGAACAACCCAATTTAACCCATTAATACAATGAGGGATAAAATCAAATATTCTAAGGTGACTGGGTATATTTTTAGGGGCTCCAGACAATTTAAATTGACTTATTAACCAGACTTGGATATGGTTAAGAACATGCGGTTTTCACTACACAAATGTCATGATCTTTTTTTTTTTTTTTTTTTAATTTGTTTACACCAAAACCTCCAACTCCCATTATCACCTGGCCTGGGGTCAATGGTGTAAGCCCATATGATTCCAAAATATGCCACTTAGTGTATGAGAAGTAGCTTAGCGCTACCTTTCCGAGAGCCACGTGTTAGACACTTACTCTGATATTGTTATGAAGGATACAATTCTACTAACTAAAGTTCCACTGCAACTGGATAACACATAGCGACTCTATAATCCAGCACTGATAACAACAAACGCAATAATATAATAACAATAAATCCAACACTGAATTTATCTATCTGTGATCATTAATCCCTCATTCATGTTGAAAACAGCATTATTGTTGTTGTTACATTCTATGATTCTTTAATCAGGTGCAGGAGCATTTTTATTTAACATGAGCATAGCGAATGCCACGTGACATATACAGGTAATGGTAACGGGAGTCTCACAGAGACACCTACTGGTTAGGAGGAGTAACGGCAGTAAAAGTAAAAGCAGAAACGTGCAATGTCTTTGGGTGCGCTAACCTCCCTTTCCATTAGTTTCCTGTTAACGATGTGACACATGCACATCAAACATGAACGGAGACACCCAAGCACATGGACACATGAATTCTCTCCTCGCATGCCCTCTGGGGACGGCAGTGGGGACATAATACATGTTGTGTGTAAGAGTGTCCCACATGAACATACACACGCACAAAGATCTGTCTTGCTAACTTTATGGGGTCCTGGGTGTACATAACATATGTCCTGTCCATAATGTGACACATGCACATCAAACGTGAATGAATTACCATTCCTTTGGAAGGTTTTGCAACACTCCTAGGTAGTACAGGTTTTACTACGACACATACGTCATAATATCACTAGTCCTGTTGCTACTACTGCTACTACTATAACTAATTTTACTACTTCTGGTTTGTTTACTATATATTATGAGGCATTTACTGAAGTACCACTATGTCTCAGTCACAGTAGTCATGTATCCAAATACTACTTACAAGGTGTTTTTTGTTGCTTTTCTACTGTTACTATTACTTTTAGCATTGAAATTTAGGTTCTAACTTTTGTTTCTTACCCCATCATTTTCACCCACTAACTTTTTTCAAGCGCAGTTCAGCTCAGTGAATGTAAAAAACATCACATTACATGTTGATGGGATGGGGGCTTGTGTGTGCACTGGAACAATTACTTAGACAGGCGCAGCATTTCATATAGGGACAAACTAGGCCTCAAAAATCCTGTCAAAAAAACGCCGCTCGTTAAAGTCAAAAAGTGTTTGCCGTTGTTTCTGGTGACAGGAACTGGGCACATGAGCCCCGGGAATTTGTGTGAAAGGTTATGAAAATGAAAATGAAAATAAAATGTAAAACTTGTAGTCCAAATAGAACCACTGCGACAACTACTACTCACTACCACCACCTCTACAATAATCACAGTGCGTGATCTCGAAGGGCTAATTACTTAAAAATGCCTCTGGTGCAGTCTCAAGCTGCAGATCAAGTCCCATCTAAGCGGCCGCAGGACAGTGCCTGGCTGCAGATGCAGGAGGGGTGTTGGTGTGTTTGGCATGAAGCATGAGGTAAGTTCCTCTGTGTCTCTCCCTCTCTTTGTCCCTCTCCCTCATGGGAGGCCCTGTTGGTTTAACTGCTAAGCTTTCCCCGGAAACACAAAAGATGGACAGATAGAGAGGTTAAAATAGAGAAAGAGGGAAAGAAAAGCTGAATGGAGGGACAAACTTTTAAAAAGGGTTGTTTCTTTACGGGCCAGCGTGTCATATTTAACACAGCTCCTCTGCATGATCTCTACTCATTCACAATCCAGATTTTGGTGGAATTGCAAAGCAAACGGTTAAATCTGGTTTGTGAGCCTTGTGCTGTTTCCATGAGTCAGCATGTCTGGTTGCCTTAAAGGTTTATGTTTACTGACACAATCAGATTTGGGAAGACACTACTAACTCGCTGATTCCTCAATGAGACGCTATTAAGTCACAGAGAGACTCGGGATTAACAAGTTTAGCTTTTAAGGAGTATCGAGAAATGCTTGTCGTGCATTTCTCCGTTCGGCGGACTTAAATGGGATGGTGAAGGAAACAGAATAAATTCACAGATTTTGCGCCTAACAGCAAGAGGCACCTTGCCAGGGGACGCAGGGGGTGCTAATTTGTGAGAACAAAAACAAATGACTTCATTGGAGTCTCAGCAGCAAGGTTCTGTTTGCCCACAAGGTTGGACATTTTGCTGCTGAAGAATTACCACAGACAACATGCCAATACTGCTGTTAAATATTTAAATTTCATGAATTACTTTGTGCTTCTGAAAATTTATCTTGGAATGACAATAGATGAAAAATCCTGAGGCACAAAAACTACCTTCAACGATCACATTGTTCAGGGAAACAATAAATGAAGTGAATCTTGCAGAATCTTTTAGCAAACTCTTTGCAATATAATAATAACAACTACATTTGTTTAATTATGGTCACAACTAAAAAAAAACACCTTCATTCGTGTACCTGAGTGGGTTCACCTGGCCGCAACCATGTAGAGGTGCTCCTCATATTCTTGTCAGAATTTGAACACTTCTGCCCTCTGCGTGTCTGCAAATCATTATTTTTATTCGTTTATTTATTTTAACCTAGATATTATCAGTAAAAAGCATTCTGTTATTGACTTTGTTGTAAATCCTGCCTTGAAAATATTATTTAAGGATGATGTATTACTAACAAAACACTCCTCTCAGAGTTGATATTAACACCGTATTATTGATCTTTATACTTAATGTTATATTGATGTTCTCTAACGTTACATTATTAAAACAATAAATCACTATCATATTATAAGCTTTGTGTTTTCAAATTCCAACTTGGAAAAATAATTACATTTCTCAAGAATAAAGATGCATAACGACTCTAACTACTGTAGTAGAGTGAATGAATGATTGACAGCGGTTGATGATCTTTAATGCACTTTAATGAGAGCAGCGGAATATTCAAACGAAAGGCATCGTGGTTGTTCAGAAGCTTTGAGACTCCACTGTGAGGAGGCACAGACTCTACAGCCAAACTTGGGCCAAATTACTCATCAACACTTTTAATTACTCTGTAACAAAGGAACAAATGTTACTGTTTGACCATAAACTCAATCATGACCCGCCGTGTTGAAGGGATGTGAAGAAAAGGCCTGTGTTTGTATGTGTGTGTGAGAGAGAGAAATACTAGTAAACAGACACAAAAAATGAAGAATGAAGTAATAAAGGGAGAGATTGCCAGAGTGTGAACATGGCTATAAACTATGAGAGAGGGATTTTTGGGAAGAGAGGGGGGCTGGGGGCAGAGAGAGACAGAGGGAGAGAGAGAGAGAGACAGAGAGGGGGAGACAGAGGGAGAGAGAGAGAGAGAGAGAGAGAGAGAGAGAGAGAGAGAGAGGAGGGGATTGTTGCAAACAGGGATTTGCAGCAGAGGGGAAAGAAAGAAAGGGGGCAGTGGCACTCAGTGACAGAGTGGTATACACACACTCACATGCACGCACACACAGCGTTTCCGGTGTGTGTCTCTCTCCAAACGTGTCAGTCAACCAGTCAGTTGATTATTTTTGTGTGCGTGCGTGGTTGGGGCGATGCTGAAAAGAGCTCAGTCCCATCCTTCATCTCTATGACCGACGGTAAGATCCTTTCGCTCACTTTGACGGCTGCGTCTCTCCTGTCAGGCCTTCATAGCTCCATGCTCTCAGTCTACTTTTTGCCCTCATGCTTGTGTTTGTGTCACTCTTTTTTTTTTTTTTTGGCTGGCTTTTTCACCGTGACTCTGGTCCACAGCCAGATTGAGGCCTCGATGGAGCCATGTCACTGTTTGCTTTCTTTTACAATCCATTTCAGCTCACTGAGAGCAAAATTAATGAGCTGTGTAGCAGAGGCACTGATGGATGGTGGATGTTTAATTAGATGTTTACTCAATCAGTAATAAACATTATATGTGAGGGGCCTGTAAATAATTGTTGTTGTAAAAGGAAATTGTTTTGCTCTTCTACAGCTTTTACTGACATAAATACAACCATAGCAATTAAACTTTTCATTGATAATCTGAGGAGACACTTCAGTTTGGGTGACTGAGTATATAAATGTTTGCAATGATGAGATCGGTGTTTAACTTCTTTGTCAGCTTCAGAACAGAAAAATCTGTAAATTGTTTTACAAAGTTTCAGTATAGTTCCACATTGAACATAGTGTATGTGTTTTGATCTCTCGTTTGTCTCGATTTGAGAGAAAAAGACCAGGTTTCACGATTTGACACAAAATATTTAAGGTCAACATCGGCTTCAGCTGAAAATGGAACTTTTCTCCCTTTTGGATGCGTGAAAACATGTTTCGATTCATTTTAGAAGGTCTCGGGCTCTGGATTAGAGTCTGAACCTGTTGATAATTGGATTCGGTCTCTGAGACTTGTGGATCTTTCTGTCAAAAATGATTAAGCCTTTAGAGTTCATACGCTTGACTAAATCATGTGTTCAACAGGCAGATCTTTCTAGAATTATTACATGTTACATTTACTCTGTGTGTGTGTGTGTGTGTGTGTGTGTGTGTGAGAGAGACTGAATTAGTCCAATAACTTTTTATTTCTACAGAGAGATTAATACACCAGACACCCAGAATACGAAGCATCTTTTAGATATAAGACAAATGAAATTTGGTTTTACTCAGAGGCAAAAAGGTTACACATTTTTCCGAATGATAAAACAACAGCCTTTGGACATAAACAGTCAGGATCAAACTTAAAAGTTCGAAAGCCTCAAAAAGTTCCTCTGGACATGCCAGTGAGCATGCACATGAGTGTGCACAAGTTTATTATACACATGTACTGTAAATAAAGTCTGTGTGTGTGTGTGTGTGTGTGAGAGAGAGAGATTAGATGGGTGATGGTTTGGGGGTTTGTGCTACAGATTAGTATGTTCGAGAGGAAAGTTTAATTTCATGTCGAGCAAACGTTTTCATGCTATTTCAAAACAAATTTTTCCTAAGGATGATATTGTATTATAATGCAATTACATGACCGTAAGATCCCATTTAACATCTCTAGCGTTTTTGGGGGCCTTTGTCCCTTCAGCTGGCTCCTGAATCCCTCAGAAGGTTCCTTCAAACGACTCGCTGTTAGCATTAAAGTTAGCGATTGCACACTTTTCTTAAACGGATTTTGTGGTGAAAAAGACGAAAGCCTTCAGTGGCTCTAGATGGATCTGTGCAAAGTCAGTGAGTCACATCAACTTTGAATAGAAGAATAATAATAACTGTTGCAGTTTAGTCCTCTGTAGCCGACCCCTCTCGTCCCCGCTTCAGCCTCGTGGCTCAAGGTTACATTAGCCACGACGGACATGACGCGCACAAATCTCAGTCTAAACTGCAGCTTGTTACAGATGCCGTCCACTCAAAAATGTGTTTACATCCGTTACAGAGTCTGACTGGACTACGCTGGCTTGTATTTGTGAAGTGTGTCACTAGAGAAGTGCTTCATATTCCCCTCCTGACGAGGGAGATGAGAGTGTATGCAATTACTCACAAAAATAAGAGACTGAAACACACATCGGGGAGCCCTATTTGATACATGACTAATATGAAAGCCATTTGCTGTGTCATTTGCAAACGCTGCCAAGGCCAATGAGCCAGTTCCTGGGCAAATTTGATTGGCTGTCAAGATGTGAGCACACTTTTCATCATAGCAGATATTTTTGTTTATTTCACAGCCACAAAGCTGTCAGTTACACACTAACAAGTTAACAAACAACATTAAAAAAAAAAGCTAACTACATTTACCATTCTCCCATGTTACGGGCTATCTTGATAGTCTTTAACGGATCAACTTGCTGCAAAGAGGGATGGTGGGCAAGACACAAGGTCCGTGTTCACAGATCCAGAATTTTCTCAATAAGGGAAACATGTAAAAAAAGAAAAAAACATATAAAAACATATAACATAAATATAACATAACATACTCCCTTTTCAAAGTTTTTTTTTAAGCTTTTCGACATGGGAAAACCATGTAAAAAAAAAATTTGAATATTTTCATGTAGTTAAGAATGAGGCTAAAGGGGGACTTGAAATTTGGGGTTGGTTTAAGTTTTGGAAGGGAAGAAGATTGTGTAGAATTAAATATATATATATATGGCACATTTTTTGTGAAATTCAACAATCTTATGCTAAATCAGCGAGGCAGACTACAAAAGTGGTTTGCTTAATTAAAAATTGGTCCCAAAATGTGTAATAAAGACAGTCTTGTTCAGAGCATGATACCTTGAAAAACTTTCCTTTAGCAAAAGGTATTTGTTTATTTTTTTATTTCCATTCCGTCTTTCCTTCAGGACAAGGGCAAGACAGACAAGGACACAGGTGCCGACCCTCTCTCACAGAGGAAACTCGCCAGTTAACTTCCTGACAACATCACTGCTGCAGTCTATGAGCTGCGCTGCGGCAGAGGTGTGGACTTTCCAACAATCCTGACACACGGAACGACCCTGCCGAAGCTCAGCCAGTAGCATCAGACAACATGTCTTCGCCCTCCCTCCCCATGCCCTCTCTCCCCCCCAGCCCTCTGGCCATGGAGTACCTCAATGACTTTGACCTTCTCAAGTTTGAGGTGAAATCTGACACTCCCCCGCTCCCTCCTCCATGTTCGTACCCTAAATCTGGTCTGCCCCAAGACCCCTCCAGCTCTCCGTATACTAGCCACCCTCCGCAGGACTCCAGCCTGAGCTCCAGCCCTTACAACTCGCTGCCACCCTCGCCAACGCTCAGTGACGCCCACCCGCCGCCTTCGGGCTCCTCCTCCCTCTCCTCGTCATCCTCCTCCATCTCCTTCCCCCTCTCCATGTCCAACAGCTTCACCTCCAGCATCAGCTCTGGCTCTCAGGGGAATGTGGAAGGCAGCCCGGCCCACGGCGGGCCTCAGGGTCCGACCCCGGCCTCTCTGGAGGACCTGATCTGGCTGGCCGCACTGCAGCAACAATTTGGCGGCGAGGTGACAGGGCCCGCCACTTTGCTGGGAGCCTTGGGCGGAGTGCCGGAGCGAGGGGACCGAGAGAGAGTGCCGGTCAATGGGTTTCTGGGCTGCGAGGACGCCGTGGAGGCTTTGCTGAACTCAGCTGCTGCAGCCGTCAGCTCACAGGTAACAATCTCTCACTTCTTTCGATTCTTCTCTTTTGTCATGAAACATCGACGCGATAGAGTTCACGTTCGCGCTCATCTCCATATTCATTGCCAGTTTCCAGGTCTTACTCAGAGCTCGAGCAGCAACCTGGGAGACTCCAGCAGCGACAGTGGTGGTGACATCTCTTGCACCAAAGGGACAGACATGTGCCATCGTCCGCTCGTCTTCCTCTCATCAGCCCCTCCCTCGCTCCCCAACGCTGCCCCTGCCTCGGCTCCCTACCCACAAGCCCTCAGCCCCCAGGGTCGCCTCCATCATCACCATCAGCACCACCCACTCCACCCCATGCATGGCAGCAGTCACCATCATCACCACACGGCAATGAATCAGGTACACCACTTATGCCCGTCGGTGCAGATGAGATGGGTGGTGATGATGATACTGGCAGCAGGAAGAGTTCATCAATAAAACATGATGAGATTGTTTCTGAGGTGAAGGAATTAATGAGAGACAACAGCGCCGCCATTGGCATTAGGAGGGCTGTGCAGTAGGAGAGAGGGATCGTGAAGGATTAGGATCAGGACATTAGAACATGGTTATTAACGTCCACGTAAATCTGAAGTATCACTTTAAGGATCTCTGTGTGGCAACAATAGGCGAAGCTCATAGTCTGTAGTGTTTGAAAAGACATTTTTCATATCCTTATTCTGTAAAACTTTACCTCCAAAATAAGAACTACATAGACATGTATAACTCTATATTGTAATTATTGCACATTCAAAGGAATGAGCATGCATTTATCAGCAGGTGTCTCTTCTATAAAGACTTTTTAAATTACAGTTTTTAGTACTAGCACGTGAGATCCGGACCCGGATAAGCGGCAGAAACCGAAACGAAACGAAACGAAACTAAAAACTAGCACGTCTTGAAAAAATAGAATACCATAAAAAAAAAAGTTGGGTTTTTTTATGTATTAAGTTTTTCACTGCATATTTCCTCTAGTTTTGATGATTGTAGATCATACAGTCACAGTGAAATATTCTCTTTTGAGATGCTTTTTTTTTCTGGGTTTGGTCATGATAATTGAAATTGAAATACTAAACTAATTGAGACATTTTGATACACTATATATTGCCTTATGTTATATTTACTTAGAAGTTTATATCGTTATAACTATCATATATATACATGCGTGTGTATGTGCTACTTTAAGTGAAGTCTGTAGCAGTTTTCCAAAAGTGATATTAAATAGTAAGTAAACTTTTGCGATCTGTGTTCTGGTTGATCAAGATGTCTGGGTGGATCACTATATGGAGCAGCATGTGAGCTTATGTTAATATCTGCTATTATTGCTGTGTGTAATCCTGATAACTGTCACCCACACTTAGTCAGATTACATGACAGATTATGGACATGTGGTGCCGAAATGTGCCCCCTGACATACAAGCACCCGGCGCACCACGTCACATATCCACAGCTCATATGACAGTTATATACAGTATATACCGTCAGGTCCATGAGGGTTTCAGACGGTGAGGCAATTTTAGTTTTTTGCCTGCATACGCCACAACAATGGATTTGAAGAAAAAGCAATTAAGATGTGATCGAAGTTTAAGTTTTATGTTTCATTTGAGGGGTATCACAAGAGTATTGACACCTTATTTGACCTCACATTGACAGTGTCACTGAACAGCCACCGAATGCAGGTTGAGCACTTGGAGTGAACTCCAGACCTATGATCTGTTTAATTTTTCATGAAATAATGAGAGATAGAGCACAATTGGCCACTAAATTACATGTCAGTGAAATGTCAAATTACTTTTGAGCCTCTGAAACTGGGGGACTTTGTGTAAAAATGCCTGTTAAACCAAAATGGTTGATTCCATACCCTTGTGACCGCCAAATTAAAAGAGAGCTTCAGAGCTAAAATAACAAAAATTCTTTCACCGTCCAAACACTTATGGACATAAGTGTGTGTATAAATATGGAACAACTCGCTTCACACTGGTTATACATTCTAGCATTGACCACATATCCTCTCTGTGTTTTCTCCATCTGTTCGGCAGTGTGGCTTGAACGAGCGCTTCTCTGATGAGCAGCTGGTGAGCCTGTCGGTGCGGGAGCTGAACCGACACCTGCGCGGGGTGAGCAAAGATGAGGTGGTGCGCTTGAAGCAGAAACGCCGCACGCTAAAGAACCGTGGCTACGCACAGTCCTGCCGCTATAAGCGCTTACAGCACCGCCACGCTCTGGAGTCAGAGAAACATGTGCTCACACAACAGGTAAACACACACTGCATTGAATTTAGGCCTGAGCAATACTAATACTGCTTATCGTGATATAAAAATATTCATCATCGAAGATTTTTGATATTGTTGCGTCATGATCTTTTCTGCAGTTGTAAGGCTCAATGCACTAAAATTATGTAATTTTCAGAACTTATCAGTGTGTTCTACTCATTTTAATATTTAACTTCTCCTTCAGTAATTAAATCCACATTAATGATGATTATCAAAAATTTCATTGTGTTAAAATCACGTGAAAATACCAGTTGTCATCCCTACAACATTGTTGCAGTACCAATATCAAGAAATATGGTCAAAATGACTGTGGTATTTGATTTTGTTGCAAAGTCATGACACTTATGAAAAACTTCAGATGAGGGTAATCATATATTGTGATATAGACTAGAAAA
Source organism: Mola mola (assembly GCA_001698575.1). NCBI lineage: Eukaryota > Metazoa > Chordata > Actinopteri > Tetraodontiformes > Molidae > Mola > Mola mola. The sequence continues at coordinate 16,891,111 of KV751319.1, forward strand.
CATGATATTTTAAAATCATAATGCCCAGTCCGAATTGAATTCCAATCATTTTGGACAGCCTAACTCAAACCTCAACCTCAACTGACACCTTACTCCTAACTTTAACCCAGATCTTTTGCCGCATTAAAGCAGGTGAATGGTCCCAAGAAGGTCTGTTGACCCTCATCATCATAATCATAGTATCGTCAATAGCCCTTTAGCCTAATCATAATTATCACAACCAGCTGTCTTCCCATAACTCTTACCTAAAAAACAAAGTATTATCTTTCACACGACTCTTTGAAGTTATGCAGGCTGGCCAACACTTGTAGTGATTTGAGGGTTGGTGACTCGAATCCAAGATATGTGAAAGTATGTTAGAGCTAGATATCAAATAGCTCCAGATGAATGTGTGAATGGTTACTGCTATTGATCGACAGGTGGAACCCAGCAAGGTCGTCACTGCCATCAGTATATAAATGTATGTGTGTGTGTGATTGGGTGAATGCTGACTTGTAGTGTAAAGCACTGAAAAGGTGCTAAATAAATGTTGTTAATTTACCAAAACGGTCCCCATATTGTTGGTTTAAAAAAGAAAGAGTACTGGTTCCCACTAGGTATTGAGCACAGGGACACACATACACTGACACACTTCCAGGGCCTAAATGTGCATTCAGATGTGAACTTATTGTAGAAATTCTGACCTGATATTCCTGCCAGTTGGTGGAATAATAATATGTTTCATAGCACGAAAAAATGCTCTTTTTTCACTTCCCTTATCAGTTGGAACAGCTACAGTGCGAGCTGACTCGGGTGCTGAGGGAGAGAGACGCCTACAAGGCTCGATACGAGAAGCTCCTCAGCACGAACCACAGCATTGGCAACGGCGACGCCCCACCGACTCGCAGTAGCAACCCACCTTCCCCGCCCCCTGACTACTTCCTCTGAGCCGGATCCACGACGGAGAGGGAGGAGAAGAAGAAGAAAGAGGAGACGAATGAGTAACGAGATCATCCGAACAAGAAGCAATCAATGATGTGTGACTGGATTTTGGGGGAAAAAAAACAAGGACGTGTGTGTTTGTGTGTCTCAGTGCGAGAGAGAGAAAGTGCAAGAGAGACATTAGCAGGCAGTTATCAGGGGCAGTGCAACCTCTGAATCCACCCTTGATGATTAAAGGAGAAGTGACTGTTAATTCATAGAGTTAGACTCAGCTCTAGACTGCTTCATGGACGACACTGTGAACGACAGTTGCACAAAAAGCCCATCTGAGAGCCGTGTTGAGGGTCGTTTGCCTGCGATATTGGTGCGACGGTGGACAAATAAGACTGAAAACAAATGAAAGAAGAAAAAAAAAGCTTTATTTGCAATTCAGTAGTCCCTTACACGGCTTTTCAATATTCGCTAAGCAATATAATACAGCAGCAATGTGCTCTCCAAAGGAGTTTTGAGGCTCAAACTGTAGTTATGTTTTTTTTTTTGTTTTTTTTTTCAATAATAAGCTGCTAAAGCTGCAGAGGTCTGAGTAGTGCAGTGGTGATGGATGTGGAGTGTTATGGGCTTGGATAAAGTATCCATGGCATGCAGTTGTATTTGCCAGCTAATATTTCACAGTTGCCTACCAAAGTGTTAAAGCTGACCAAGACTCGTTAGTCTTTGTAAGATGAAGAATCACAGATGAAAGAATGTACAAGGATACCTTACACGGGAACCTTCTGAATGAATAGTGGGGATGTTGCTAGTCGGAAGCGGCGACTTTCATCCGTCAGCAGCTACAGGAGAGACTCTCTGTACGCTCTCAAAGATGTGATTTTCATACAGAGCAGTGGAGCTGACAGTGTGCTTAACTAAAGCGACCGTGCACGATGAGAGCGAGAGAGAGAGAGAGAGAACCCCATCGCAGCAAGCGAACAGAGAGGTGTGGCATGATCTGCGTGGTCGTTTCCACTTATCCACAGGCTACTTTTTGAGCAGATCGAACACCTCTGTAACATGGACGACGACTAAACGGATGCAAGCACCACACAGCTGGTCACTGTGGGCTACGGATGCAACAACAAAAATGAACAGTGCAGGGATTTAAAATGTTTAAAATGCATAAAAATAAAAAAAATCTCCTCATGGAGACACCTTCTTAACTGTCCCATTGGAATCAATGCCAGGGGTCATGCATTAGAGCTACTCATTTTGTTTGGGTGTAGGAAATAAGTTGTTCTTTTATTTATTCACTTATTTATTCAGTATTTATTGTTTATTTATGTACTGATTCTGATTATTTTAATTTACCGGTTTTATTTCAACTAGCGTGTATTTCTACTTTCTTACAGTTTCTTATTTGATCCAAACTGTGATTAGAATTAACATTTTGACAAAAAAAAAAATAAAAAAAAATATATGAAGGCCATTATCATGGTTTCCTGCTCCTGTTGTAGTGTGGTTTCATATGCATATGAATTAAACAAAGTACTTTACCATCCCTGTCATGCCGCGGCGTGTTTTTGTGCACCTTGCACACAGGTTTTGACCTCGTCTCTTTTCTGAGCATCTCCCAGTCTTCCACAGGCTTTTTTTTTTTCTCTCTGCAGCACCCCATGCCCTGCTCCATCCCTCCCTTTATCTCTGTCCCTCTATAGCGAGCCAGTGACCCTGGGTGTGCACTGTTTGGGATGACCTCATCTTCAGCTCTGCCTCCCTCTCTGTGTCTCTCGCTCTCTCTCTGCCCTGTATAATAGGAGCAGGATTAGGTCTATAATAGCGCCCTGGCTGCTCACTGCCGGAGTCTATTGTGGCTTTGTGTGGGAGGGACACACCACCAGGGCCACATTAACATTTTGACAGAAAACATGTCCAAATACACTCCTTGGATCAGGGGCTTTGGGGATGACTTGGTTTGACTAAATGAAAAGTGTGTTCGTCTCTAATGAGGACAAGAGCACACTGAGACAACTGGCAGACAGATATATTGTTATTATTACAGAAACACCCAAATGATAGACTTTTTAAAGATACCCCCCCTCCCCACACTACCCATACACGTTGGTATTTCTATCTGTGTGAGGACAATCATTGACACAATGCATTCCAGAGTCCCTGACTCTAACCTTAACCATCACACACAAATGCCTAAACCCAACCCGTTCCCTGACCCTAATCAAAACCTAAAAGTAACCCTAACTTTAAAACAGAGTCTTCACATTCAAAAGTACTTTATGAACACCGGTCAAAATGTGCTCATAAAGCTGAACTGTCCCCATAAGACTAGTTTTGAGTTGAAATTTGGCCATGCAATGCTAGAAATTCATGCACGCATGCATACACACACACGAGCAAAAGCCAATTAGTGAGGACATGACTTGTGTCACGCTGCCCTCTAGTGGCCAGTCTCCATATTGCCCCATTTCCCCAAGTTTTATGACACTGGGCATCTTTTCGCTCCCTGTCTGCCTCTACTGAAAGCCTTTTGAGCATTAACTACATATCCTTGACATTAAGTACAAATTTGCTGTTCTAGTTGACATGGGCATACTAATAATACTATTGCAGCTGAAAGTGACTACTAATTAAGCATTTTGTTATACTCCTAGTAGTACTGGTAGGGCTAAAATTTCTAGTAGTTCTAGTGCAGCAAAATGCCCACTAGTACTGGGGACTTCTTTTCGTCATATTAGTTTCAGAGCTGCTCAAACTGTCAGCTTGTAGTACTAGTGGATTTAAAATGTCCATTACAATTAGAATTTTGTGCCACAAGTAGTGTTTGTGGGTATTTTTGCCACTAGTGGCACTACTAGTTGCTTCTTAATGAGGAGGCGGGGAAGAAGCATTAAATAGATTTTTTTCTTACATATGCATTTATGTATCTGATTGTTTATTCAGATTATTTTTATATTGTAGGCTATTTAAAAAACAAGTTGAAACAATTAGAAAGAAACCGTATTGTAGGTAATTGTGCATTTCTCGTGCTACTGGTCATTAAATGATATTCTACATTAAAGCAGGACACAGCCTCTAATTGCAGGTATTTTGCAGATGTTTTGGGCACCAAAGTATGTTATTCCATGCCGTGAGGAGAGTGGTGCAGAATAAAGCAGAATTTAAAAAAAAGAGGAAGCAGCAAGTTGCCAGTAGCAATAAATGTACAGTGTGAGTTAGTTTCTAAACTAAGGCCGCACCGTGTTCCAGCTGCCCTCGTATCCTCACCTTCTGGAGCTACTCCGTTTCGTCCCCTTCCACGTTGATTCCCATGTCCTTCATCATGGACGCAGCCTCTGTCGATGTAATGAAAGTCTTAGTCAGTGACTCCAGGAACACCTTCAGTTGTGCAGGATATGGGGGTTGTGCCTTCACGTCTCTCTCCTTCCTGCATTACATCCCGCACCTGTTTCCTCTTCAGCTGTACATCGGTCGTGTAGTCTTGATTGAAGTAGCCCTTAACTCCAGATCAACACCTTTTCCGGCTAACTTTGCCTCCTGGTGAAGAAGAAAAGCGACTGATCTCCCCATCTGTCCTCAGTCTCTCCCAGCCTTTCTTCCATGGTCCCTGTCTGTTGTTATCTCTACAAGCTCCTTCATGTTGATTTCAAGTCTTGCCAGGGCCTTTTTGTTTTCATTTAACGCTTCTGTGTGTTCTTGTCATAGCTCCACTCACCCAGACCAGTGGTCATACATATTTCTGTTTTCTAATGAAGCAAAAAATCAAATATTCAATGGGTTGAAAGAACTTTAAAAGGACTACAATTCTCACATCCCTCCAAGTATGATTTGATTACTGAACACAGTATATTACTACCCCAGTTTCCCATTTCAGCAGTGCAATTCTGTTTTATTCTGCTGATATTCTATGCTTCCTTCTGATTTTTGGGATCTGATATAAGTACGATTGATTCTAAGGAGACACAAAATGAAATGTGTAGCTTTTTTTTTTTTGTTGTTGAAAACATGTCCCATAATAAACACATGTTCACATCACTGCTGAGCAATAAATTGTAACAGCACAACTGCTTAATTAATTGTGATTATGAGATCTTTGGCCTTGTGAAATTAAGGGTGAGTTTGGAAAAGTATAACAGCCACATTTTTTGTGCGTGATCAAAAATGTACATCATGTTTAACATTGATCTTGAACTCATTGGCCGTCTAATGAGACTAATGATGTGAAACATGTACCGCACATTACTGGCATGGTAATGAAATAGTGGCACTTGCAGACTGTAGTTGGGTGAAGTCTGCAGTCACAACAAAACAACACTGTTATTATTCCAATCTGTTTAAGGCAGCGACTGCCAAACATTCACACGTCAACATTGCTTCCATTGAAAGGTCCAAGAAATGGTGCTAAAAATGTTAATTTTATGTGTTTAGAAATAGGAGCAGGATTGTCATGTTGTATATTTCTTTTTTCTATTATTCAAATTAGACTGTAAATGATAAAGAATTCAGCAGCACTTACATGAAAATGACAGCAGACTAGAGGTCAATGCCCAAACTGCTGAAATACTAAACTCACCAACTCACTGATATGAAAATGAAACAAAGAGGAGAATGCGGCTGAATCACACTTTCTTTATGTTTCATTAGCGCAGGTTCACACAAAAGATTATTAGCTAATCTACAAAAATTAGTGGTTACTTTTCCCTTATAATTTTTCCACAGACAAAAGAGAGTTCCGTGGACATACACACATTAGTTTCCAGTTATTGCATATACAAGTTGCTGCTCCACATGCACTGTATATTCTGCTCCTGTGTAAAATATATTTCAAATTAGAAAGAGTAATTTGATGTAGAAAGACAATCACAGGTAATTGTATCATATTCTAAAACACATCACAAGATATATACTTACCTGATATCATGAGCAACTGTGAGCTTTGCCTTGGTAGACATCATAATGACCCATCTGGCTTCAAGATAAAAGAACTCAGAGAGTGCAAACTTCCACCAACGCAGCTACTGTATACTGTATGATGTAATTTTTTTCCTGTTGGCTCATATTTCCACTTTCTAGCAATCAGTAGTCTTAGTGTTTGTTTTGGGCATTCCTTAGTGTGATTTTTAGGTCACGGTCATTTAGTGTGAAAATGAGCACATGCTGGCACCACCTGATGGGTGATATATGAACTGCAGAGCCAGCTGGTTTTGGTTGTGTGATTCTCTCTGATACTAGTTATAACATTGTATCGCAGTTCCTTCTGGAGACATGTCCAAAAAATGTGTTTGACCTTGAAAGCCCAAAAATTAACCATCTGTAGCCAGTGACAGCAGTTGGTTCTCAATTGTATCTGGATTTATGGACAAAAAACGTGATTTTTGACCTTTAGACACAAGTTAAAACAAGTATTTTTGTATAATCCTGCTAACAAACAAACAAACAAATAAATAAACAGTGAAAGCGTAATATAAAAACAGGCACTTAAATAATGACAGTAATTATAATCATAACTTTATATAGCACTTTTCAAAACAGTTACACACTTCTTTACAGACAGGCTAAACAATAGAAAAATAATAATAGCACTGCTTTTTGGAATTTTCAGATTCATTCATCTATTTCCATCTTTTGAAGAATTCAACGCATGGGTAAAAATATAATCTTGATAAAAAAAAATCTCTTCAACAATAATCCAAGGAGCACTGTTGGATTTGTGCAAACTTAAAAGTATCGCACTAAGATTTAACTCACCCTGACATGGGTAGCTCATTATTGCAATACAATCTCTCTGTGTAGGTCACTGCTGACAACGAGCCTGAGGAAGACCAGAGTAGGTCATAACACGCTCTTCGTTTTAGATGAAGAAAAGGACGATTAGATGCTAAAAAGACCGACCCCCTTGTTTGCTTAAAGGAGCAAAGTGCTACCAGGTCGTCACATGGACACTCGGTAGTACATAATGTAAACTGCACAGCTGACGTCTGAAAGCGTTGGCTGATGCTCAGTGTGACACAGATTACAAACTAACGATGAGCAGGCAGGTTAATCTTGTGGGATTGCTGTCTGGGGGAAAGGGGCTGGCTGCACAAGTGTACAAGCACATAGCCCCTGTAAATGCTGCCCAGTATGGCAGAATGGATTAGGCACAGCGAGACTGTGATGAGTGCCAGTGGCCTTCACCGTTCTGGCTGTGTGTGTGCGTGTGTGATTAGTGCAGCGGAGGAGGTAGGGCCATGGCTCCTCCCAACCTTCCGGCACTGTTTGTATAATCAGGCGTGGAAACTGGAGTATGGGCATCAGCCGCTGACATCACTGATGTCGCCCAAAGGAGCTCAAGAGGATTCTGCAACAGAGACAGCGAAGGGGGGAAAAGGAAGGGAGGGACACTGAAAGGAAAGGAGGGAGGGACGGAGGGGGGTTTGTTGCCATGGCGAAAGGTTCTCCAAGCAGCTGCTGATTCGCTTGTGCCGTTACGCACCGCTTTCCATTCTTCTCCCCTCTCTCTCTCTCTCTCTCCCACTGTCTGTCCTCTGTGTTATGGCCAGCCGTTGTGTTTGTAGCCTACTCTGTGCGCTCGGCTGTGGACCTTCCTGATTCAGAGCTTTAACGCCCTCCGCCACATGCAGGGATGGGAAACCCTGTCTTCCACACACAGGAAAAACAGAGAGAGGACACTTGCAGGTAAATGGCCTTTCTTGTCTCTCTCTCTCTCCGCACAGGGTGTTCATTTCATGCTGCAGCGTGTGAATGAGGTTTTTTTATTTTTCTATTGTTATTTATTTATTTATTTTGTCTCCCTGAGCCAGCCTATATGCTGCCTGTGCTGAGGCTGCAGCTCTGCATCATTACACATGAAATGAAGGCCTCGGAGCGTATCACTAGCTTTGCTGCCTTCATTCTACCCAGCCCTCACCACCTCTAACCACATTTTCTCTCCAGTGCTGCTGTTAGAAACATTTGCTCCCATTCTGGGCCAGCTGAGGACGCTAACATGGCGGCACCAGACGTGCCATGCTTGTTTAAATGGGTGTGAGTGGAAGGCAGGATTCCTGTCTTTGTGGCCTCGCACATGGTTAGGAGCTTCCACAGAACAAAATGACATGTTTGTCCGCTCAATGTTGAGCTACTAATGTGTAGAAATGCACTGCATGAATAATTCAACCAACCCGTATGGCAATGTCTGGGATCTATGCTGGCATGGCTGTGGGATGACTGGCACTCTCATGCATCAGCTGTGGTATTGCCCAAATATCAGAGGATTCTGTATAAATGTGTAGTATTTCCGGAGCAAATTATCGAAGGTTAATTTCTCATTATATCCAACATAATTGGGAATAAGATGGATGAAGTTACCTCCAAATAACTAAAACAGTTGATTGGATTGGCAGTTGTCTCAGGGAAATGAACGTAAAATTAGAACACTTAATTGTTTGAATTGGCTTGAATATTGTTTGTATTTGGCTTCTATGGAACATGCAACATCAGGTTTTCAAAATCTGAACAAATGGGTAAATATACCCTGAAGCAAAACCAGCCTAATGATGCACATTTGCCTTTTTTTCCTCTACATCACTGAATCTTACTATTTGTTGTTGTTTCACAGAGGTGTACTTGTATGAGGAACTGGGAAACATGGGGCATGTTGTTGGTTTATAATGCCACAATAGCAAAAATATGGCACCTAGTGATGTACAGCATCTTGATATCAATCTATAGACATGTATAGAGACATGGAGCTGTTATGTAACACTAAACATTGATCTTCGCCAATAGAACATTTTGTTTGTTGTTGAACCCAGGTGGTTTTTGTTTTGTTGTAAACATGCCTTCGAAAGACTGAAAGTCCACTGCACCTCCCCTCCCCCCACCCCATAGGTTATCGTTGTTGTTATTCGGGGTGCATGATATGTATAAGACTAATATTTGTTGCTTTGTCGATTGCAGCCATAAGTAGCAACTAGAGATGGTTATTTTAATTATCAAATAATCTGGTAATACTTTTATAAGTTTATTATTTACCATATAAATTGTCAAAAAAAATGTTCATGACATTTTCTCAGCGCCTTCATTTACTGTCAGAAATTACAAAGAAGCAGTAAATTCTGAACTTTAAGAAGCTAGAACCAGCAAATAGTTTGTGAAATGAATCATTGCAGCTCAAGAAGCAACATCAGATGAAAACAGGTAACAAAAAACCTGAATCATACATCCCCTAATTGTCATTGTTTTATTTTTTGTATATATGTTCTTGTTGATAGTTGTTTTATGGTTGTTGGGTGTTGTTGTTGTTAACAGCATCAGTGCCTATTACCGCTACACTTGTTCCAGGTCTCCTATGCAAATTTGTTTTAAAAAATAGTCAACCTTAGCTTTACATTAAATGAAGTGAAACACAAGGCTGTAAATTTGTCTTTAGATGAAGTACAGAAATGTCTGTGTTATATGCTGAGCAGACTTTGCTAAATATGGCTGCGTGATCAATCCATTGATTTAATGTTTGCTTCCTGATGGTAAACCACCAATGGGTAAACTCGGGATGTGGCCATTTGTGAACGTAATGAATCACTGGCTCCTCTGTGTCACATAAAGAAGGACCCAGGCAGCGTACTGATAAACTACATTTTTATCTCTGTTATGCCTGAAATAAAATACTGTTTTGCAGAAGAACTAATCACTTGTCTTTTTCCTGTTTTGACAGACGCTATTGATTAAGAGGACTGACGACGGTTGGTAAAAAGCCTGTATTCACCAGTTCCCAGGTAAATATTGCGTTATCATTTATCTTTATTGTTAGATGTTTTATATTTGTTTTAGAGGCGAAAAACCACTGAAGCTCTGTTTGTAAGTTAGAACCTGACCTAACTGATGGTGTACACGTAAGAGGTCGTTTTCATGTCGTGGTTGGGTAATCCCTGACAGCGATTACAGTTTGTGGCCATCAGATGCCATATGTCATAAAATGCCCCGCCCTCACAGCAACGAGAGAGTGAAAAGAGCAGCGGGGCATCTCTAAGCAGATGTATGGCTAAGATAAGCCTGGCTGAAATGATCCAGACAGGGATTGCCAAAGATGCTCAGCATGAGTAATTAAGAGCAGCAGAGCAACAACAGATCTTCCAGGGAAGTGGTTCGCTGCAGTCAGAATGGGAGCTTTGCCTATCTCAAGGCTTTCTGTGTAGAGAATGTAATTATGAGTTCCCAGTTTTTTTAATTGATTTGAAAAACTTCACAAAACTCAAAAAATTACAGTTTCTGCTTCCCATTGGCTAAATCTTGAAATTAGGTAATCAGACAAGTCAATAAAAACGCAAGATGAATATATTAGTAAGGCTCATTAGACTACAGACATCACAATAGAAGATGAAGTGAGGCATACAGCTTTTCTTGTGGTAAGTTAATATGACTGCACTCTGGTTATTTACGTGACTAATGTGGTTCTTCTTATTCTCCAGTCAAGGGCTGTAATATGCCCTTCACCTGCAACTGAGAGGTCCTCCTTTGAGGACACAGGACCGAGGGCATCATAAAAGACAACAAGGTCCTCCAGTGGTGCTGCATCAGCCATGAAGTCTGATGGACTGGGAACAGCAAACAAACCAGGAGACGGTCACCCATCTAAGACAAAGAATGTGAAGAAACCCGGCGACAGGAGCGTAGCACCAAAAGCAAAGGCAGCATCAGCTGGCACACCAGTTGTTAATGGCACAGGAGCCGCAGCGGCCAGACGGGATGTGGCGAGTGCCAATGGCCCAAGAAGCTCTCATGGGGCAAAAGAGCAAGAGAAGAGGCCAAACCCAGGTGCACGGCCTAGAACATCCCCCCCGAGTCTCACATCTACAACTGCCACGAGGGCCCTGAAGAGCTCAGTAGGAAGGGCTGACAGCACTCAAGCTCAGCCCAGTGCTTCATCCACATCAGGCAGCGACTCGCCAGAGAATGGTGCCGGCAGCCCTCGCAACGACGCCCCCACCCTCCCAGGTTTATGCCCTTTATTGACTCCTTTACATTACATCATTGTGACTGATATAACGTAGGATGTCACTGTTGGCTCCAGGCAAATTCTGTAGCTGGAATATGAAATAAACCTGCAGACTAATTAGTATGATGAATGTTGTACTTCTGCCAAGAGAGACTTTGGGAAGACAGGCGCGGCATCATGTGCGATTTATCAGGAAGCAGAGCACACAAGGCTGTTGCTGGCTGCCTGCTGGTGTCACAGCAGAGATCAAAACCCCACACAGCTGTCACACAAGGGTGGGACTGATCACTTTTCTGTGGAGAGGTGGGGTTACAGTCATTAATGTCTCTGGCTGAAGTGGGCCTCAGCTGTGTGCTCTGCTGCAGCATGTGTCCCTCCACCCAACCATAAAAGTGATGTCTGTGCTGTGAGTTCATAAACCACCAGCACACTACCCTGCTGTGTATCCCTGCTGATCATGTGGTTTATTCCTGAGTGAAGAGCCATATGTAAAGGATTTGTGTGTAGTCTCGCCTGATTGCTCTAAGACTGTCTGCATGTGGTTTGCTTGCTGTGTTTTAGGTGCAAAGCCCAAACACCAGGCAAAGTCAGTAAACAAACCTGCATTGACAAAAGCTCCTCAGAAGTCCGAAGCGACAAAGACCAGCAGGTGAGCCTCACTCCCTAAAATTATGTGTGTGTTCTCATTGCTTCTTGTGTATCTAGGTGCTGTTCAATCACTCAGTGCCTTTAAAGTGTTCAGGGAGTAATTCAAAGATCCAGCAAGCATTTCGGTTGTTATAATAACTTCCTGCAAAGGTTGGGTTAGACTTTCTTCCTGTCATTTTGAAAGGCTTGTCTGCTGCTGCAGGCAGATAAACGTTATCAGTGTTATTTCCTCGTCCTTCACTCCTCACAGCATTAGTCCCCTGTTTCCAACTTGTTTCTAAACCACGCAAGAAGTATCGGACTTTATAAAGAAACTTTAGACGCAACACTGCTGTAACATTTTGGGATACTATTGCCAGTCGCAAAAGTATCACTAGAAGGGGCCCCGCCTTTTCTGTGGGCAGCCCTGGTGTGAATTATTTAACATTATGGTAGAATGTCCTCAAGTTTCTAATGAGGCAAAGTGCAGATGACCTTAAATCAATGCACACTCTGACATTCCTCGAGTTTAACGGTCTGTGTTAAATAGCTCCAAGTTCCAAGGGTCTGTGAAAAGTCTGTATTAAAATTTAAACAAAAATATCCAAATGCAACATGTTAGGTCCCCAAGTATTGGAACAATGACACCATATTTATCATTTTGCCTCTATACACCACCACAGTGGATTTAAAACAATCTAGATGGGATTGAAGTGCAGAGTTTCAGCTTTAATTTAAGAGGTTTCTCAAAAATATGGCATTTACTGCTTCGGAATTACAGACATTTACAGTACCTCAATTTTCAGAGGCTCAAAAGTATTAGGAACTAACATAATTGTAAATATAACCGTAGCTTTTAATACTTGGATGAAAATCCTTTGCATCCAAAGACTGCATTAAGTGGAGCCCATGGACATCACAAAATTCTCCCAGGAGTTTTTTTGCCAGGCCTTCACTGAAAGCCCTCAGTTGCTGCTTGTTTGTGGGTCTTTCAGCCTTCAGTTTTGTCTTCAGTGACTAAAAAGCTGCTCTATTAGGTTTAGATCAGGTGACTGATTTAGAGATTGGAGAATATTCCATTTTTTTTGCCTTCAGAAAGTATTGAATTGCTTTTACACTATGTTTGTTCTTTTTGCAAATGTACCAAATTGTTTATTTGGCCATTCCTAAAGTTTTTGCTGTCTCTCTGATAGATTTATTTTGTTTTCAGCCTAATGATGGTCTGCGTCGCTTTCATTGATATCTCCTTGGATTTCATATTGATAGCTCCGATCAAACAGCTGCCAAATGCCAATTCAACACCTGAAATCAACTCCAGACCTTTTATCTGCTTCATTTGTCTTGACTTAATGAGGCAATGACCCAAACCTGGCCATGACACTGCTTGCCAGTCAATTGTCTAAATACCTTTGAACCCCTGAAAATGGAGCTACTCTGTAAGAAAAAACAAAAAACGGCTGTAATGCCTAAATGGTAAATGCCATGTTTTTGTAAACACTCTTAAATTAAAGCTAAAATTCTGCACCTCAGCCACATCTTGATTGCTTTATTTCACATCCATTGTGGTGGTGTACACAGGCAAGATGAAAAAAACCTTGTCAGTGTCCAATTACTTCTAAACCTAACTGTAATAGCCCATAGTTTGAATAAGGGACCTGGAACTTGACGTTAAAAAATACTGTCACAAGGGCAAAAACTACAGAGTAACCAAAAGACACACCATGTGAATCCACATTTTGAAGTATAGCAGATACATTTGTTGTATCTGGATGGACAGTACAAATATTTGCCACCAAAAAGATCAAATCAATTCAAACATTCAAAAAAGATGGTGGTCTAGTTTTTACTAATAGTATTACGTTTGAACTTAAGTTTTTGTCTAAACAAGAGCCATGATTCCTTACTGACCGGACAGCATGCTTGGTAATTGAGCGTAGGGTGGAGTGTATTGCCGTACATTTATCCCCTTGCTGTTTGTTTAAGACACATGTGGCAATCAGCAGGATGAAAGTGGCTACTTTATGTTTTCTGACAAGCCTCTTATCCGTTCTTCAAAGGTTATAAAAATTCCCGCTTTCCAGACAGCATCTTCCAAACCTCATGTGTCCTGAAAGCACATCAGTGTTCCCCGGAGAGTTATAACCAATAAATAGCTCATAACGTAATAAATATCTTGGTTGCATCACTGGATTTGGCCTCATTTGCAAAGAAACAGATGGTACAAGTCACAGTTCATCCAGTGCTGCTGAAACAACCTAAAAACTACCTAAATTAATTATTTAACCATTATGTATTTTCTAAATCTGGCATATAATCAAGTATCCTCATAATTTAACACACTGACTCCCCTAAGGTGACATTGTGAGAAATGTTTTCTGGCTCCTAAAGTGATTTTTTTGATGCAAACTGGACAGGAGATCCTTCACAAGGACACCACTCACAACCTTGAATTCCTTTAACTGATAATCAGCTCATGTCTCGGAAGCTTGACCTTGACTGAAGTAGGGAATTGTGATGACTTCATTCACGCTTTATTGACTGTTTTACGAATTGCAGTCCCACCGGTAAATCAAGTGTGCGAGAGAGTAGCAAAGTCAAGCCTGGTGCAGCAGAGAAAGTGCCTACAAAACCGACAGCAGCAAGAGCAGACACCAAGGGAAGAGGAACACCAGATCACCAAGGTACACCAATCAAAGTTTAATGGATTCCAATGTCTGTCAGAATGTGGCAATGTATTAATGCTCCGTTCTGTGTTTGGGTTAGTCTCTAAGCTTGGATCGGCTGTGAAAAAAACAGCGTCCCCGAGGAAAGAAGACGGCAAAGATGGGTTGAAATCCTCTGTGCCAGACAAAATGACCAGTGACGTTCCTAAAAAGAAGCTCACCAAACCCGTTCCAGCCAGCGGACCCCTGGCTAAACCCAGTGCTAAACTAGCAAAAGCCTCTTCGGCTTCCCCCAAACAATCATCTGCAACGACTGCCAAGACTGGACCAAAGCCCAAAAGCACTACTGAATTATTTACGGAGAAAGCGTCTCCAAAATCTGGAGGTGCTTCCAAAACTTCAGCTGCTGCCACTGCCTCCAAGAAATCAGGAACCAAAGGAAAAGATGCCGTTCATGTAAAATCCGAGCCTGTTAGCACTGGTGGTGATGCGGTGCACAAAGATAATACAGAGGTGGTTCTCTCTGACCAGCCTGCAGCACACACACAGCCACCAAGCCAGGACAAAGGTGATACGCTCGGCCTGTCAGTCAAATCAAGCCCTTGTCAGGGTGTCCAGAAGACAGAGGTTCACCCAGAAAACACCACAGTTACTGAGATACCAGCAGCTAGCACCGCCCCCCACATCAAATCTGCTAATACAGGCAAACAGTACTCAAGCGGCGTCATTCCCGCTCACGTCAGTGGGCAAGCCCATGAGGTCAGCTCCCCGAATTCAGTGAGAGACACTGAACGACTCGCAGACACGCCCTGCAGCATGGGAAGCACCCACACTCCCTTTGAGGACTCTTGGAGCAGCATCCAGCCTCAGGTAAGCCCAGAGTCTGAGACCGGCAGCACGCACACCACCTCCTCCGACGACATCAAGCCCCGCTCGGAGGACTACGACGCGGGCGGCTCACAGGACGACGACTGCTCCAACGACAGAGGAGTTTCCAAGTGCGGCACCATGCGCTGCCACGACTTCTTGGGTCGCAGCAGCAGTGACACAAGCACCCCCGAGGAGCTGAAAATGTATGAGGGCGGGGCGGGGCTGAGGGTGGAAGTGCGTCTGCGCGGGCGAGACGCAGAGACCACCAGCGAGGAGGAGGGAGTACGATGGCGTCCGCGCTCCTGGCTGCAGAGGGATGAGATCCCTGTCGAGGAGGAGCACTCGGAGGTCGAGGCCACCGTGACCATAAAGAGTATGCCCAACCACCAGCTCTTCTTGTCAGAGGAGGAAGAGGATGATGAGGAGGCGACAGAGGATGAGAGGTCTGAAGTTGAGGTCATTCCAGGTGAGGCTCCACCGCCGACTGAACCCTCGCCTCACTTTCAGGGGATCGTGAACCTAGCGTTTGACGATGACGGCGGGGACCAGGAGAACGACCAGCCTGACTACCAGTCGACTTCAAACTTCCGTCGGTCAGTGTTGCTCTCTGTCGACGAGTGCGAGGAGCTGGGCTCAGAGGAGGGCGGCGCCCAAACACCGCCTCAACAGCACGATGACACTGCGACTCCTTGCGACGTCTTTGAGTCGGACTCCACGGTCACCAGTGACCAACAGAACCAGCTGCCAGGCCGTCTTGAAAATGAAGGCACAAAGCACAACACAGATGAGGAGGAGCAGGAAGAAAAGCCCTCCGTGTTCCTGACAGAGGTTCAGGAACCCGAGCAGGAGGAGTGTGATCACATCCAGGCCAACACGGTGAAGTCGAGTGTTCTGAACTTGGATTCTGACCCAAGAGAGGTGCCTCCCCAGGAACGCCCGTGTCACCTCGACCTGCGGCACACTGAACAATACAACGGAGGGCCATGCAAAAATCAGGCCTCCGACAGCAAGAAAGCTGATTTACACCTAGACATAAATGGGCCTCAGCTGACAGGGAACTCTCCTGTGCATGCTGCACAATCTCCAGCAGGTAACGTATGATCTACAGACTCTTCTAGACCCCAAATCTGAACCCGTCTCTTATCCCTTAACCCCACGAGTGAGGGTATAGCTAATCCCTGCAAGATTCATTCTCCTCTGCTCTTCCCAGACCTTTACCCAGCACATATCCGCACATATCCTGTCCCTCTTTCAGGAAAAGTTATATCAAACAGCAGTTAAGTAGCTTAACACTAAAGAAAATTCCAACACTAATGAATTCAATGTCATAGCCTGAAACTCTCTCGCTGATTGAGTAGCTGTTGCAAATTTAAATTTGCAGATCCCTTGCAAAGATTTGCCTCGTCATAACCGAGAACCTAAAGCGAACCACGTCAGTCGGAGGCACGACGGCTCAACTTCACTGAGACTGATCAGAGGATTGTATTTGTCTAAAGGAATCTGCTTTGTGACAGGCCCTGTGACATAGGTATATACATGCACTTTTATGTACAGAAAAATAAGATTTTTGCATTATTTTTGTCATTTGATAATTTCAATATCGTCAAATGACAACATTGACCACTTCAAGCCATAGATAATTTGAGGCATTTGTTGGTGCGATATGTAACATTTTAACATCAATATATCATTGCTAAATTAATTTTGAAGTGTTGGTGTAATTACTATAGTACCAATTGTGGCGTTGTATTGATTTCTTGCATCAGAAGTTGTTTCAGTACTTTATATCTTTTCTTCCTGCTTCCCTGAGTGTTGCTTTTCATGTTGCTTTGCTATTAAACATAACTAGTCCTGTTTTAACCGAAGCTTTGACAATTCAAAAAACACAAACATCTCCTTCCAAAGTAAAAAAACAAATCCATATCACGATATTTCTCCCCTAAAACTCTTCATAAATGCTAGAACAAGGCAACGCAATCAAATATCACAACATGACAGACCATATTCCTTGATATCAATGTTGCAGCAATATTATGGGGAGGACTTTGGACACTTCAGAAAAATATTAATACGATTTTTAAATTTACAAATAATCAGTAATGTGGATCTACTGGCTGAAGTAGGTGAAGGAAAATATTTGAACAGTTAAAAACAGATTTTTTTTTTTTTTTTTACATTAATTTATTGTAATGCAGGAAAAGACAGCATTTATTCCATATCAGCCACAATATAATGTTATCTAAACTGTGAGATAACATGTATTCTCATATCACTGGATTGATAAAATCCATATATTTCCAAGCCTTAGTGCCTATGCACATGTCCTAGAAGATTTCATGGTCCTGGACGAATGGGTTAGGGTTACCAACCCAAAGTGTCAGTGAAGGAGATGAGCCTCAACGATCAGCTATATTCACGTCACTCACTCCTGCAAGTTTGTCTGCAGGATCAGGTCAAAACAGCCAAACTAAGCTGAGCGTTTCCTCCTCTTTTCCCCTCCAGTCAGCAGTCGACAAGGACAAAGATAATAAGCGCGTACTGCGTCGCAACTCGCTGCTGCAGACAGGTTGAGACATGAGAAAGAGGTTAAATCTGTCCTGTAATCCCAAAAGTTAAAAAAAAAAAAAAAAATTTAAACCCTGAGCTCTGTCGTCTCTGGATCAGTGCAGAATCTGGCTGTTCGTTCCTCTGAAGCTCCTAACTCTCTGCGTCAGAGAATCACGGCTCTGTCAAACACGACTGAGATTTCCCCATTTATACCAGCATCTAAAAAATTAATTTTCAGCCATTTGGTAATGTTAAAATGCGATGTGTTGCACCCTTAAAATGTGTGTATATGACAAGCAAGCATTGATGAATGTTTTTCAGTTTAATTTGAAGCCGCTGCTTCTCAGAAAAAGTGTGCTGTACCGGTTTCCCTCACATCTCCTTGCTATTTATCTTTATTTACTTGAGAATGTTACTGTAACGTTTTGGTTTGTTTTTATTTCTACTAACATTTATGTTTTTAATTATTATTTTTGCACTGCGCACATGCATGCCTCTATGAAAATTATTTTCTCATTCCCCCAAAGCATCTGTCTTTCTTTTTTTTCCCCATCATCTGTTGCTTTTTGTTGTTTCTAGTGCATAAACTTCCTCTAAGAAGACCCACCGTTTTGTTGTCTGTAAGTTTTTGTTCGACAGGTTTGTGCAGTGTCGATAGCCTCCTCTCTAAAGTATGTGACGTGTCTCTAGCAGCTGCCACGATTCTGCCGTGTCTCTCTTTTTTCACTGTCAAACTCAGGATTTACAAAAAATAAATAAAAACATAAAAAATCCCACTGCACCATCACTGACAGGCTTTCCCCTTTCAAATGTAAATGATTCTGTTTATTCATCGGTGATCAGTTACTTCACATGTTACCTTTGTGAAATTGTTTAAAAGAGAAAACGCATGTCAAAAGAATCTGGGTGGTGGTGGTGTGCCATGTTTTGTTCTATTAAGTAAAGCACTTTTTAAATGTTTTTTTGGTGACAGTATTGGAGTCTGTTCGTTAGAGCTGCACGTACAGAAAATTGTTACTTCCTGACTAATTCACCAGTGCTGCCAACACGTAGCTTACTGTGCTCAAACAGGTGGACAAAGAGATGCATTCAGAAAAGCATTCATTTAAGGCATGTGTGAAACCCACGTCAAAGGAAATCGAATTTTGAGCTCATTTAAAATTTATATTTCCACCTAAGTAACCAAAATGCATCCACTTCCCCCCACTCTGCTGCCCTCACCTAACTTCCCTGGAATGTCTTTTAAAGGATGCAGTTGCATCAGTTTAGAATAATCAGTGTTTTACTGTAGCAGGCACTGACTAGTCTCTGAAATGAAATGAAGAACTGTAGAGGAGCATACCAGTTTGTCATTTAGCAGTATTGTCAATTGTTTTTAGGGGACAATGGTTGTGACAGATTGGATCAAACCTGCAGACCATCCAAAATCCTCTCTCCCATTTACGAGACGGATGCTGGAGAGGCCTTTGAGCGCTGCTTGGACAAGGACAGGAATGTCAGGCAGAAGGCAGCGGAGGAGGAAAAGCAAAGTGGCAACTCTGACAAAAGCAGGGAGTTTGCAGAGAGGGACTGGAGCCTGCTCAGGCAGCTCCTCTCAGACCACGAGTCCAATCTGGGCGTGATAAACCCCGTGCCAGAGGAGCTCAATCTTGCCCAGTACCTCATCAAGCAGACACTGTCCTTGTCACGTGACTGTCTGGACTCGCAGGGGTTCCTGTCCCCGGAGAAGGAGAACTTCAAACGCTGGGCGGAGCTCATCTCGCCCTTGGAGGACTCGTCCACCAGCATCACAGTGACCAGCTTCTCCCCAGAGGATGCCGCATCTCCGCAAGGGGAGTGGACCATCGTGGAGCTGGAAACACATCACTGACAGCCTGTTCTCCACCAACATCAAGCTGATGCATCAGAATTTATAAAACTATTCTGTCTCATTCTTTTAGACGTTTGCTTTCCCCATTTTGCCCTCTGTAACGTTTGTTGACATCGACAGGCTCTCATGCATGCTGAGACTTTCGTAAGTTTGTCTGTAAGACGGATGTTGCTCCAAAGCTTTAGAAACAGAGAGAGAGTAAGAAAAAAAATTTTTTTCTCTCATTGCAGTCTCTCATTATATGGTTGACTGAGGTTTCTTTAAGAAAAACAATATTTGCCTTCTGGCTTATATTCAATGTGATATTGAAAATAAAGATTTGTGTTTCTGGAAAGAATGAAGACTGTTCTTCACTGTCAAGCCATGGCAAATTGTAGACAGATATAGACTCAGGTATGGCACACAATAAATAGACCTTTTAGTCGTCATCATCATCCAAAAACACTCACAGCTGCAGTATATCAGCATAACTGAAGGCACTCCTATATTTTAAAACCAAAAAACAAATCTATTTGTGCGGTTTTGATATTTTCAGCCAACCAAAACAGCCGGAAGGTGGTTTTAGATACCACAGTGACCTCTAGCGGCTATATTTTAGTATGACACACAACTGGCGTTCTGCGTCAGAGGCGGATGTCAGATAATTTCAGTCCAATGTTTTCAAAAAAAGTAGGTCTTCGATTTTTATTGAGGTGTAAATGTAAAATTGTAAAGTTGCCGCTAAGACTTAACAAATTTTAAGCTGCTCTGTCTTGTAAACTGTGTTATTTTCATTTTCTCTCCACATAAGCCCGAAGGAAAGAAAGAAAGAAAGAATTACAACTGGGAGCAAATCACTGTACACACAAAATTGGACCGATAGAGACATCATATTATCTTTAAATGACTTATTTCATTGATTTCCACATTTTCCAAAAAGAAAAAAAAAAACTATATATATCAAAATTCACTTTACTTTGAAGGGAAGGATAAGAACTTATGCACAATTGATAATCTTTTCATTTTAATAGCGAAATTTGAAGATGTCTGATGGAAACCAGCTTTTATTTATCTTATTTATAAGAAGTCACAATTAATCTAAGAAATGTCTTCAATCACCAGTATTTTATGACGATTATATGGACCCATTTACTTACTATTTGATTTTTTTGATTTGTTTGTTTTCTTTTTTTGGGGGGTAATTTATTCATTAATTTTACTTTTATTGTTGTATTTGCATTTATTACCTCTCTCATTGCGTGTATTTCATTTCGAACCGGCGTGACTCCATGTTTGGACATTACGTTTGTTAATAAAGTTTATTTGAAAAGAGAAATATTTTTGGTTTAACAAGGTGAGACCACAGCGGCTCTGTGGGGGTTTCTTCCTGGCAACAAAAGGTGATGGCGACCCGCGCAGAAAGGACTCCTCAGTGGACAACAACCGTGATAATCAGCACGTCGCTCTGGGTAACGAACTAACTTCTGGGCCATTTTGAAGTTAGCTAGTTTCAGCTAACGTTAGCCCTTTGAAAGTTGCTAATTTGAGCCTGTTGCTAGTTCAACGCTAGCTAAAAACAGACCGCAGAATTGGCATCAAAATATCACCAGTCGGCAAAATATTGCCATCAAAAGCACAAAGTCAAATTTTTGACCGAGTTTAGTCGCTACCTTGGCTGAATTTTGTGACGTTTGGTTCCACCAGCAGCACGAAGCGAGTAGGATGCTGAGCGCGCAGCGGCACCGAGTCCGGTTCTCCGACAGCGTCCAGTCCGGAGCTTTTATTTTCCCTCTGTCAGGTGAACTTTTTGGCATTTCAGTAGTGAAATTCTTACACAACCTTAATGGATTTATTTAATTTCAATTATTATCTTCCGCATTTTTAGCGTGTTTGTTTTGTTTTCTGCTGTTGGATCAAATATAAACCATTCACTGAACAATTAGTCCTCTAGTACACTTCCTTGCATTGTTTAATCTGGTAAATAATTTGATTGGCAGTCAGACATTAAAAAAAGGAAACAAAAATCAATGTGAGTAGTATTGATACTGGATGTAAGAATTGGCCAGGAAGCATTCAACCTAAAGTACATAATAAATACAGTGCACACATTTAAATTTACTTTAACTTGTACTTTTGATTGCACTTAATTTCTTTTAATGTCAGAACTACATTTAATATCAGATACTTAAAGATTTTTTACTCGTTTTTGTATCTCTCTGGGTGACTTTCACATTTAACAAAGTCATTTTTCTTTACGTTAGCTCAAGTGTCACTTTTTATGGCATTATTCTGAACATGAACACATTACTTCAATAACTACGCAGACTTCAGTTCTTATCTGTAAGGAAGATTGTGGCCACAACAAAAGCAGCAGTAAATAAAACTTTCACCTTTTTGCATTAAGTTGACAGGCTTCACATTGATAACATGATGTTTATGAATCGATTGCGTAGGTACAGCGTTTCTGCTGCTTGAGCCTGGAGACGTCCCAGGGCGTGTTGAAGAATCTGGGCTCACAGAGAAGATAAAGACGTTTGTGCAAGTCCACCGGAACAGCTTTCTAATTCTGTATGCCCCCTTCAATGGAACAAAGGAGCTGGAAATGCTGTCAGAAATTCAACACAGGTAGATAAATTACTGTAACGTGCACACTAAGGTAACCAGGGCTCTGTTTACTCGATCCTGAGCAATTATGCAGGGCTGATAATGACATTAGGGAGTTAAAAAGTCATAAAGTAATAATAATATTTAGTTTTATTTAAAGGCGGCTTTCAAGACACTCAGGGTCCCCTTACATTAGAAATAATATACAATATAAAACAATAAAAGCAGCAATAATAGGACATACAAGACGAATATATATATATATATATGTATAAATGCAGTGCATGGATAAAACATGTCGTAACTAACAAAGCACAAATAATACAACATTAATCCAGTTATGATAACCTCACAAGTATAAAAAAGATAAACAACGGAGGCGGAATATTTTAAAGATTATCAAAAAAACTTTTATTGTCTTAACTGACAGCAGTGCATTCTAACATTCACCAGAAATGTAATAATTGTAAATCACCCAAAGCATCTTTTTCTACGTTGTGTTCTTCAAAAACAATTTTTTTTAATTGGCTAATATTGATAACATATTTGCCAATATCTTTATATCTGTGATAGGGAAATAACATTGGCCAACTGTTATATCAGACGAGCTCTACTACTTACACATGCATTGTAATTCTTATTTTTACTATTGTATCAAAAAGGTACTTAAGAAAGTGAACATTTATTAGAAACTAGGCTCATTTAACATAAACTAAAATGCTTCAGATTTTAGTATTTTTAATGATTATGTCCCACAGCTGGGCGGCACAGTGGCGCAGTGGTTAGCACTGTCGCCTCACAGCAAGAAGGTCCTGGGTTCGATTCTGGGTCAGGACGTTTCTGTGTGGAGTTTGCATGTTCTCCCTGTGTCTGCGTGGGTTTATTCCGGGTACTCCAGCTTCCTCCCACATTCCAAAAACATGCAAACTGGGGGTTAGGTTAATTGTTCACTCTAAATTACCCGTAGGTGTGGATGGTTGTTTGTCTCTATATGTCAGCCCTGCGGTGAACTGACGACTCATCCAGGGTGTGCCCCGCCTTCGCCCCAAGATGCTGAGATAGGCTCCAGCCCCCCCCCCGCAACCCCTAACGGGATAAGCGGTAGAAAATGATTGAATGAATGTCCCACAGCTCGAAAAGAATTTAAAAAAAACAACAAATTGGAGCCCCACATTTTTTTTCACTGTAACTGTCTAAGCCACAATCAGCAATATTTAAACAAAAAAGGGATGAAATATTTTTACATGTAGTAAAAATGTTATATATGAAATCAGAAAACTTAAAATCATGTAGAAAAATGAACTTTTCCACGGTGTTCTACTTTTTTGAGATGCACCAGTATAGTATTTGTCAGCTAAGGAAGTGTGTTTCTCTTTCAGATTCCTTGGCAGTAATCTCAGGATCCTGCCTGTCCGCAACAACGCAGAGATCGTCAAAGGCATGTTGACGATTGCAATGGTAAAGATAGGGGCTGCACAACAGATATAATAAGTCAGGCATGCTGTCGTTGCTGTGTGACGCTTCAACTAAGTGCCTCTCATCTGCAGGCCACCAGTAAGCCCCACGCAGACTTAATCCACGACCGGCTGTCTCTGGCTCGGGCTGACATCATTGAAAGCAGTCCTGTGTGGGAGATGCTAAGAGACATGCTCTGAAGGTGATCTGGCATTACAAACACTGCAGTTTTATTCGACTACTTTGTGAAAATAACAAAAGCTAAAGATCTGTTTCAATATATTAAAACGTTTTGGACAGTAAGTTTGACATGAAAAACAATGTATTCAATGGAGTTTTTCTTAGTGAAACTGAGCAGATAAGATAAAACCCGGTCGTGTGAAGAGACGCTAGTTGGGGACCCTCAGCTTTTCCTCTGCAATCTCTTCAATACGGACAATTAGACTCTCCATCAGGTCAAATGTCACCAGAGCACTCTGCAGCACCTGAGACGGGAGATGAGTCAGCATGCTGGTCCCGTACAGCCCCAAACCAAACTGACAGAGAGTTTCTGTACCTGGTGCTGCACCTCTGGGCGCATGTTGGACACCTTCTCATGTCTCACTGTTAAGCTTTTGACTGGTCCTGCTGATCTACCAGCATCTCTGGCTTCTGGTGGATGTAAAACGGAGTCAGACGTATAATTGATGTCGCATTTGTGCAACTCAGAAGAGCAGCAAACGCCTACGGTACCTTTCGCTTTTAACTTTTGATCCTCCCTGAGTGACTTCACTTCTGCGGAATAATGGGCTCTGGATATGCTGATGCACACGCGCAGCATTTTGAGATAGTTGACTTTGATCCTGCACAGCTCGTCCCACACACCTGCCTGGAGGGAGGAGGAGTAAACTGTCAGCTCTGTGCTTTAACCAGGCTGGCTTGCACAGGAGCAGCGACAGTGTAGATTTTGACTGACTTACGGGACTCCTCAGTGCTTTGTCTCTGAGAAGGAGATAACGTAGAAGATTCAGACTCTCCATTATCCTGCAAGACAAAAATAGCACATCGTTCTCACGTTTTGTCTTTGAAAGTCTGCAGGTAAGTTTGACACAAACTTTGGCATGAACCTGCATTTGGACTTTAGGATGAAGTAGTTAAGTTTGGAGGTCGGTTATAGTGTTTACGTATTATGAGGTCGCAATAAAGGAGGATTACCTTAAAAACCACCCCATATTTTTGCATTTATAACTGGCATGCATGAGCCTGCAGTGACCTTGACTTCTGACCTATGGCTTCCAAAATCGAATCAGTTCAGCCTTGAGTCAGAGGGGACATTTGTGCAAATCCCTCAAAGCCTTCTTGAGATATCGCGTTCACAAGAGTGGGCCGGGCGGACAGACAGCCCAAAAACATGATGCCTCCAACTCTGGAACAAGAAATCTTGCCTCCAAGGTGGAGGTAAAAACAATACTTTATAGTTCTTTCAATGCCACAGTAAAAAGACCAGAAAAGCACCTATTCTGTAGGGTTTCAAAATACATTAATTGACCAATTTTTAGGATATAGTCAGACTGTCATTAAATTCTGCCAGAGAATTGCCCCTAGTTTTTGAAAGATTTTTGGTATTCGTTGTAAAACATTATATATACAATATCTGTTTTCAATAGATAATTCCAAAGGAGTCCAAAGTTACAATGATAAACCGTCCACGTTGCCCACCTGTCCATACTGTTGAGCAGATCGGTTTCAGCACCTTGTGGCAAGCAGAACACCAGTCCCAACAAAGAGACAAGTTCACCTCCAAGGAACCATGAATTGGCATTACCAGGCTGAAAAAGGGGTTATCAAAGATTAAACATTTTCACATAAAATCTACACAATTATTCTAAAAAAGAGTAATGTGATGTTTTTAAGTAATTTTTTATCTCACCTGCATAGAAAATTCGACTTGATTCCTGATGTCCTTCACGATGTAACTCTCTAATCCTGCATGTTGGCTGGTTTTTAACATACACCTGCAACAGCAAATACCTCTGTTGTTCATAAAATTCAGACTGGTGCAAAAGGTATTTGTAAAAAAAAACCAAAAAAAAAAAAAAAAAAAAAAAAAAAAAA
>KV751319.1:16916830-16938789 GCA_001698575.1 Mola mola
AAGCCATAATTCTCAAAATTAAAACAATAAAAGGCTTGAAATATTTTATTTTAATACATAATAATGAACATTTCCACAATATTCTACTTTTTCTAGATGCTAAACACATTTGTAATTGAAAATGTCTGAAAACTAATCCCATGGGAATATGCATATAGAAAAATGTCCTTTGTATTCACATGATGACCTGTAGCCTCATAAAAAAAAATAAATTTGACGTACAGAGTTTCTTTTTGTAGTGATTCTCTCACCTGAAGAACTTGTGCTTTGCTTCAGTATCTAACTTATTGATGAAGAGCTGGAAAACCTGCAGTCCTGATTCTCTCTGGGGAAGCCGTGATGAAGAAAAAAAAGATAATTCAGCACGTTCATATTGGAGATAATATCTATTCTTCTCATCAGTCACGATTCAGTACTCACCAAATGTCTCATTGGGCAGCCTGTCAGAATTTGCCTCAGGTTCTGTAAATTTCATTTTACCACAAGTCAGTGATGGTCAAAGTATTCCTGTTTTAGTTTCAAACAGGTAGCGTGTCGCCTGGCCCATGGTGCATATGACATTTTAATCTAAATAATTATAATTAGTTTAGCCTGGGGTGTAAGAAAATATTTCTAATTGCAATATATTAATGAATGGCTTACTTTCAAAGATAGTCAGTTACTAGTAGATGCTTTTATTTTGTTTATTAAGTCCTTTGCAGAGACACTGAAAAGTTTTCAGATGTAGAAGAGCAGTGATAAATACAGATTCCACTTCTCACTTGTCATATTCAACTCTTATGTACTCAGATTTTAAATTATGTATATGGCATTCCTCTTTGTACATCCCTGAAAAATATGCACTAGTACCTCTGATTTAACAATAGCTGTGTATTACAATAAAATGAATTTTATCCCCAGTATTGCGACACATTCAGTATCACAGGATTCTTGCCAATGCTTAGCGTTGATGCTACCAGTAATTAAAATTTTATTAATTTGTCGTTTCGTATCGTTTCGTTTTCTGCCGCTTCAAAATGTTGGATCGTAATCCAGTAACCCATTTAAAGTTTGACTGCAGTTAACTGGTTTAAATCAGGAGACTCATCATACAATAGCACAGAACCGTTTTATTTTGGGTCATTAAGTTTCCTAAAACACAGATTGATGCCATGCTAGTGTCACCTGCGGAACACTGTAGAAGCTCCTCTGTTCCAGTAGGCTCACTGGAAGGCTGTTGTCCGGCACACTCTCCAAGCTTTTTGAACACAGCACCTGAGTGAAAACACACAGTTATGGCAGTGTGTTTTGACTGTCTCATCTCTTAGACCATGTCTGCATGTTGACCTTACCAGTCCTTTGAGCAAGTGTGATTCCTTTTTGCTGTTGGACGGAGAGAACACTAAGAAATCAGTCCTTTCAAGTCAAGAATTACATTCAGCTTCTGGTGTAAAGACGGCATACCTGCTTAGTAGTTGATTGATGTGTTCTGCGTTGCACTGAAGAACAAATAGAGGACTGGAACAGCAGTAAACAGGACACTGTAAATGGTTTGTCACAGGTAACATCAATAATCATCATCACAGTCTGACCAGATAGTTGCTTTTCCATCTCACCTAAATACAGCAGGAAAGCTTTCCATGGTGATGAGCTGCACAAACAGAAGATAAGCCAGACAAGCTCTTGATTCCTTGGACTGACTGCTGTCAGTGTGGTTGCTTCTTTTCCGGGAGGTGAAGAGCAGAAGCTCAGAGAAAGACTCCTTGACTGCAAGTAGTGTGGCCTGATGCACAGGGCGTATGTGTGAGTGATCCAATCAAATTGTTCGAATGCTTTTCCCAGAAGAGGAGGGGAAACTCGCTCTTACCGTTATCTCAGCTGCAAAGAGCCCCAATGAAGATTTTCTGTCTCGGCCCAGTTGAGCCTCCAGCAAAGGATCTCTCAAGCTCCTCATGCAGCTGCAGAGAATCACCATCAAACCTTTTACAACGGATTTGTCTAACTTCATTCTAATGAATAAATTGACATTTTTAGCTTTCCCTTACCATATCAAGAAAAAAATGGGAACACTACTAAAAACTACAGCCAGTGAAAAATCTAAAATAGTTATTTAATAATAAGTTAACCCAGCAATAAAGCATAGCAAAAGTTCCATTACCAACTTTGTTATTCGAGCAAAGTTTTAATGATCATACATATTTATTTATTAGTCTCTTTGTTAAGGAACAACAGAAATTACACTAAATATGTATTCATTATTAAAAAAACAAACATTGAAAAGTTTCTATATGCTAAAGTGGTGCATATTTAGTGTAACCTCCTCCTTATACACATTAGAAGCTTGAAAATATACAAACCAACTTTCACATCAAATCACATCATTTCATTCAAAAAGATCAGAGGATCGGACAGACATTAATTACAATGTTGCACCAGCAAGGCCAGTCTCTAAAGGAAATCAGCAAGCAAACTAGAAACTCAAGACAGGGCATTCAAGCTGTTATAAAGATATCTTAAGAATCAGGAGAGGTCAACGACCACAAAGGAGTGTGAGGCCAAGAAAACTTTCAAAATCTGATGAGAGGTGTCAGTTTCTTCGAGAAAGACTTGAAGTCCGGCAAGAACCTGACCCAGCATTATTGTGATGCCGAGGTGACCTTCTACAGTCTGAAGAAGCTCGATTATGGTCTTTGGGGACGGGTAGCAGCCATGCTAAAGCTTACAAAGACTGGCATGGAGACCAATGCGAAAGAGTATTATGGGGTGATGACTTTAAACAGTAGAAACAATTTTGTTGTGAAAAAACATGCAAACAGGGGGTTGGGCTAATGTGTCACTCTAAATTGTGAGTGTGGATGGTTGTTTGTCAGCCAGGGTAAGCGGTAGAAAATGGATGGATGGATGGAAATTTGGTTTTATTTTGTCTACCTATTATAGTTGTGTACCCGCTGAGAAATAAATATGGAGGATCATTAAAACTGGTGGTGGACAGTACTGTACACAAAGACAGAAACTTACTACTTGACAAGCTCAGTCCTCAGCTCCTCATGCTCCGGGGTCACAACGGAGTCTCCATTCTTCCTCATTACCTCCTGTATGAAAGGCTTTGTAAAGGTCACCAAGGCGCTGCAGCAGCGGCACAGACCAACCTCATCAGCCTCTTCCTGCTGCTGGCTGTAAGGGACGGGCAGCCGGGACAGCTGTTTCTGCAGAGCCGACAGAGCCAAGCCCACACCGGCCCCCTTTCTGTCTTCTAAACGAAACAGCACTGACCAAGACAAAAGGCTGCTGTTAGCATTACTGTACAGCAGAGGGAGCCAGCGCAGTTTTTCACACTTGTAGATGAACTCGTATTAGTGATCAGTCTAATCAAGAGCTGTGCTACCTGTTTGAAGAGGTGGAACCACTCCTAAGATGGTCTCAGAAATGTCACCTGGTCCAGTGTCCTCAACTAATTCCAGCAAGCTGTGAAGGAGTTCATTTGGGCTGCAAGTCTGAACAACAGAGCCAGAATTAAGCCTGATGTCAGAGAAGGCAGGTCATGGAATATCGATGAATTTTCTGCACCTACCCTCGTCAGATATGTGATGGCAGCCTGGCAGTTGTCAAGGCTTGTCTCTTTTTTAATGACTGTACTCAGAAGAGGTGCCATGAGAACACAACCCATGGACTCCACAACCCTCTGAGTGAACAAGAGAGAACAGTCAAGCATCATCAGTGAGCAGAGTAGCACAGACGTTTCCTGAAGATTTCCCAGGCCCCTCCTTTTACATCTGTGCATGCTGCATGCAAGAACAACTGCAGTTTCACACTTATCTTGTTTCTGAACCTATGAAGGCTGTGACTTTGAGTGTGAGCAGACTGAGTAAAATGAAGAACCGTGGTGTGTGGATTAAGGACAGGTTTAGGTAAAGAACAAAGAATTTTTTGACACACTGACCACCGCACTGACCACCATTGAGTGATGGTGATATTTTTATAGTAAGTACTTTAGCTTTCCTAATAGTTTTTTAATAAATAATGTAAAGTGGTAACAATTAGTAGGAAAGTATGAATATCCTATTTCTGAGAGAAAAACTTGCTATACTTTTTAGTATTGGAAATTATTTATGTATAGGGGCCCAAATTAGACCACTGAATACTGTTCTGGGATCAATTAATAAGAATGAGTCAATCAAAGGCATCAAGAGGTTGTAATGGCGGCATGAAAAGGGCTCTAGCCACACTGATTTGTGGTTATGTAGACACCACATCACTGACAAAACTGCACTTTTTATTGTAAGATGACTTATGGCTCCGCACTGCCTGTAGCTCCCTCTGTGTCTCCCTTTTTTTATTGCGTCTATCCATGTTCAAAGCAAACAATTTCTCATTTGATAATCAATCATTTAAGCCCCTTAAGATTGTTTTGGCCTGAGAGAGTTTAGAGAATTGCAAATGACACATCCTTTCGGAAAGTGCTCCACGTGTGAAGAATCGTGGAGATGTGGGACAGTCAAGGGCACTTAGACGAGTGCCGTATGGAAGGCGGGTTATAAGTGGAGCGAGAAATCTGACTGGATATGTGCTTGTTCCCTCCCCACACCTCCAGGCAAAGAGGCCGGCCAGCACAGAGCAGCGGCTGCATGCTCGTGTTTAGCATAGTGGGGTGGTGGGGAGAGAGGCTGCTGCTGTGTAGCAGTTCTCACTCAGCAGCACTGCAACTGTGTTTGGGTTTCAGTAGCTGTATGATTAACATTCTGCTGTCACTTCCTGTCTGAAAGGTGTGACTACCATAGAAGATCTGTCTGTGGTTGTTTTTGGCGGTGAAGTAGAAATACCTGGTTCCTCTCATCCTGAAGGAATGTCTGAAGTTGTTCACTGGCACCCTGAGTGAGACAGGCAGAGCCCAAACTTTTAAACTGCTGGAAGTCCTCTGGCTTCAACTCTTCTTCTGGAGTATCTCGCTAAATACAGGATGGGGCCAGAATACGTAGTTACTGTATATCCAAATTAGCCATTAAACCAATATTTTGTAACTCACATTTTTTGACCCAATGCTAATATATGCACATATTTCTATTCCTCTGAATTAAAGTACAGTTTAATTAACAGTACTCACAGTGCTTTCAAAATTCACTCAGGCTGCTCAACTATTGCAGCAGTAAAAACGCAGATTAATCTATTGGTTATTTTCATGATTTATCAGTTTGATCTATCAAGGATCAGAAAATGCTGGGAAAACATGAGTGTCGGTGTTTCTCACAGCCCAAGATGTCTTCTGATGTCTCTGAATACTCAGTTTACCATCACAGAAGAATTTAAAAAACACACAAAACAGAGTATATAAGTATATTTTTATCTAGTCACTTAAATAAATGAATTGATTAAGACAGCTCTCTGTTGTAACAGCTCTAACTTCTGCTGGTTAATTTAAGTGTCATATTAGCAGAAGTCAAAGATCGATGCCGATCGATCTTGGTTGACCAATGCCAATATGCTGATACTATTTTGCACCAGATCTCATTAGATTTTAATTTTTAGCCTCAACAACAATGAACACTTTTTTTAATAAATTAATTTTATTTGCTAATAAATGAAGACCTGTATTAGATCTAGGCACCAGTATTTATGTCTCTAAAACTTCTTCTCGCCTGAAGGCGACACGTCACAGCATCTTCATGATAATGAGTATGTTTACCTCAGCTGAGGTTGTACTGCGGCGATAGAATACTGTTGACTTACCCATCTCTGGATCACACCATTCACCTGATCGTCATTCATCACCAGCGTCCCCTCACAGGCAATCCTATTATCAATATGTCTTTATTTTCAACACAGAACAATGGGCGCTGCAGCAGCTGTAGGAACCAGCGTCGGCACCAGTATCAATACGACCAAATGTGTAGCTTTCCTGGTGTCCTGACACAGAGAGAGAGAGATTCAGTTTGTAAGGAACTCACACATAAACCTCTTATCTCCCTTTGTGCTTGACATGTAATAGGATTAAACCAGAACACTTGTGTGTGGTCACACAAAATGTGGAACTGTCTGCAAGGATCCAGTCAAATAACACTTTCTGCACCGTCAAGTAAATACTGTACAGACTGGTCCCTCTGTTGAAAGTTTTTGTCTTTGTGCTGTCTGTCTCTCTCTGCTACTAGCCCCTAACATGTCTACGAATATATATGCATCATTTCCGGCACTGTGGGTGAGGACATGCCACCAGTATAACCTGCGATTAAAATAGCAGTTGGTCATGTTCATACTGTTGTAACCTCTGAGAAGATGTCCTGTTTAGAAAATTGCACATTAGGCCCCTGCTTCCCTGTTGAAGATTAAAGGCTGTTTTTTTAATGGTGTTTGAAATTTACCGGTAGACTTTTTATTTTTCTCGTATGCTATGATAGATGTCACAAACTCACTGGAAAACAGGTAACAGGTTAAAGCATCACAGAGGCCTTCGTTCTGTCTTTCACAAGCACAGTTGAACAAATGATGCTGCAGCTCTGCTTTAACAGAGGCAAACAGACTTCAGTTTTAATGCCACAACGTCCGGAACTTTAACACGTGTCAACCTGCTGTGTTCCTGGTCCGAGCCTCCTCACCAATACATGATTTGACAGCATGTTAGATAAATAAATCCCCCTGGGTCGTGTGTTTGGGTGCTGCTGCCTGTTCTATATAATTAGATTGATGAGCTTGTTGAACAGAGAAGGATTAAGAATGCCTCTCCATGATTGCCTAATGACAACATATTGCTCCTCTGTGTAAACACAAAGGCTTCAAAGCCCTGGTTCCCCCCAGGGTTGGCGTGTGTTTGCAATATTATAGAAATACAATCACGGACCTCCTGCTCCAGTCAGACAGCTCCAGTAAAGGAGCAGCTCAAGTCCTGATTTTAGATGAATAGGGAGAGAAGCGGGTTTGAACGGTTGGATTTAGCCGACATCTGCTGC
Organism: Mola mola; assembly: GCA_001698575.1. Taxonomy (NCBI): domain Eukaryota; kingdom Metazoa; phylum Chordata; class Actinopteri; order Tetraodontiformes; family Molidae; genus Mola; species Mola mola. The sequence continues at coordinate 16,923,748 of KV751319.1, forward strand.
TCAGGTTTGCTCTCTGTATTGCTGTGTGATGAGAGCCTGATACAAAAGCCACAAAGCAAACACCGTAGACTACAGACTGCTGTTCGCCCCGTGTTTGTCACTGATTTTAGTGATTCTTAATTGCTGGCTGATGAGGTTTTATTTTGACAGGGCTTCAGGGAGCACATAATACAAAAGTAAATAACATCTACGATCCCTACGTGTTCGTCATTCTGCTTCTTAAGTTTTCAGTTGATTAAGCAGAGCAGATATCTTTTGAGTGCTCTTGTTATTATTTTATTTTCCGAAACTATTTTGTCTACTAAAGGAAGGTTTTGAAAAGCTCGAAAATAGACGAGGAAATGGACAGGTTTTTTTTGTTTTTAAACTGCACTGTTTCCAAAGTCAAGAGTAAACCTTCACACCCTGTTTCATTTGTATTTAACAATTTTCTTAATTTTAAAGCAATTATTTGTAGAGAGGATTTTTATCTATATGCAAGCAGCAATCTAAAAATTTAATTGGAATAGAATTTCTGTTACCTTGATATGCATTGGTACAAAACATGGAAGAGATCACAGTTCCATTTCAGTGTTATAAAAAGTACCCAAAATTATAGATACGTTTGCACAAGTATATTGTAATAATATGTAGTAATAATATTTAGTAATATTGTAAAAGTGGAACTGTATTTTCCACAAAATATGATCAAAGCCCCTGAAAACTTCGAAAGTTAAAGATTCCCTCCACAAATATTTAAGGCTTATATAAGAAGAAAAAAGGTATAATTACCACATCAAAATCTAAATTAAAAACTTATTTCCTGGCCCTCATTGAAAATTGCAAAATGAAAACGCAAATGCAACTTTTTAATTGTTGACAGACGTCTCCTGCTTCGCTGTCAAGTCCATTCTCAGTGTTTGTGCACTTTATGTTTGCACATCACTCTTGTTTACACTGAATATTGGACCAGGATTGACTATTTGTGATGTCACAAATTGTGCTCACAGACCCCGCCTCCGAAAATCAGATTTTCAGTGATCACAAACGAATTTTAAACTTTGAGGAATGAATGTGAAAACAGCCTTGTAGGCAGTTTGCCCATACATGAACAGGCATGCTTTAAGTATTTCTCTATCTGATTAATGACAAGCATCTGTCGTCACATTCTCATGTTGTTATATTCTGATTAGTGCACAGATGTATGTGATATTGATTTTTTTTATCAATTAAGCCTACACCTACATCTTAAAGGAGATTTATTTCTAAAAGGCACTTTTTTCTGCTTTGAATTTGAATTGAATTTGTATGTAAAACCAATTACTTTGTTTATCTCTCGTGAACACTAGAAGGCAACAGAGGGCAGCACAGTGTTCAGCACTGTCACGTCACAGCAAGAAGGTCTGGGGTTCGTATCCCGGGTCAGGGCCTTTTTGTGGGCAGTTTGGATGTTCTCCGTGTGTCTGTTGAAAAACATGCAAAAAGGGGTTAGATTAATTATTTACTCTACATTTCCCATAGGTCTGAATGGTTATATATGGCTATATGTCAGTCATGTGATGAACTGGATACTTGTCCAGGATATACCCTGCCTTTGCATAATGACACTGGGATAGGCTCCAGCCCCCCCGCGACACTGCATAGGATAAGCAGTAGAAAATGGGTGGATGGAAAGCAACAGAAAACAGTGCCAATCGGCAACTGACTGATTGTATCTGAGGAGCTCTGTCAGTACATTTTATGTTGTATCCCTACAGTTCTTGCCTCAAAAGCCAATAGGTGTTTCACTGTAGATATCTCCCCCATGTGTCCAGACAGTTACATTGACTGTTAATAGTGGCAAACAAGCTATTTAGTTCCAACGTACCATCATGCCCCGTGCCGTTGCATTGTACTGCCTTGTGGAGCTAATTGGTTCCAGCGACTGAAATCCATACTTCAGTTAAATATCAAAGAACGTTGTATTTTGTGACGTTGAAGACCCTCAAATTTCAGGAAATTGGGATTAGGTTGAAAAATAACATAATTCTCCATTAAGTGAAATAACTCAAACTGATCCTACTTTGGCAGTGTGTTCATGTGGGGTGCCAACACTAAAAATAAGTTCAGATAAAATAAGTTCCATTTTTTTTTTAATGTTGGATTGATGTATTTCTATTTCTTATACTTTAATATTTACTTATGGAAGATATGAATTTTGTATACTAACTCTATACTGTATACTTGGTACATTATAAATGGTCTGTCTCAGATGTTTGTTGACTTAAAAATTAATGGATTAAAACAGTAGTCATCGTAGCCATTTCCATATATTTCTACCTGTATCCAATTGTCAGGGGATAAAATATCCCATTGTGAAATCTGATTCCCAAACACCTCTAATTTGTCTTTATTGTTTAAACTTATTTGGAAGTCCCGAGTATCCTGAGGAAATTCATGTGATAACGGTGTGTGACTGGTGCTGTCCAGGCATTTGAGGAGTGGTCAGCACTGTTCAGAGACACACATGTACCTGTCACTGATATCACATGTCCATTTATATTTCATTGGCTGGACAACATCACCTCAGTTTTGCAGCGATGACATTGGTATAGCCTGATACAAGATCCAGCGACATTACGTTGTAGTTAGATTCAAAGTTAAAGACTGGTGGTATCATTTCAGTCGTGCGGCAGTTAGTGCAGTATTCATGGAGCAGCAGTCTAGTATACAAACAGGCAGCGGTCCTATGAGAGCCAGATAAAGCCCCTCCATTTTCCCTCTCCATTCCACATTTCCTCTGTGACCTCTTAGAGAGCAAGAGCCTCTAAGTGAACTATTTATCCAGTTAGCTTCCCCCCCGGAGGCCTCGGCAGACTGCTGCAAGCTCTCCTGTCTGCCCCAAAACCTCCCCAGACACCGCTGTGCTTGTCAAGGAAAACTGCCGTGTTTAGGGTTTCTCCCATGGGTCCATCTTCAGCTTCACTGCTGCCTTCTCTAACAGCCAGTTGAGTTTGATTTTATGATATTTTTATGTGGCCCAGATTTGCACTTGTGATTTTTCTGCTTTAAATGTTTCTTCGTCTGAATTTGAAGGCACAGAAAAATGATTTTCTCATTGTGGTACTGTATCCAAGCCCAGATGAAGAGCTGCTCATTAAACACTAAAAACTGCGATCTAAAGGAGAAATGAATGACAAACCAGTGCATGGATCATTTAAGTACTTTTAACAGTTTGAAAATGATCCATTACAAGTAAATCTGCATTCAAAATATTATTTATGTGAAAGCACAGAGGGTTGTATTAATATATATTACAGCATATCAATAGATTATCCTTTCTAATTAATATATTGTTGGTTATTTAAATTATATCATTTGCATCCTATTTTCTAAGATGATTATTACTAATGACAGTAATATTATTGTCATTAATATTTTCTCCTTCGTACTGCGTCAAAATGTGTTGCTTGTAAAACCTTGTATTAGGTGGCAGTAATTTCAGTGATGTGCATCTCAGACACTCTGGATAAAACTTAAACTATTCATCTATCCAGGTCCCAAAAGTGGAAATGCGTGTGCCTGATGAGGGGGTCTCTTTACATCAGCCATTGGTCTTGGTGAGTCTCATAGTGGAGTCCACATGCAGAATATCTTCTGGACTCCACTAGAATATCAAGAGAGATATGCCGGTGAACAGAGAGCTAATGAAGATGGTGGTCTCATAAGGAAGAATTGTGACCTTGGGCCCTTTTTTTGTAAAAGCTTTGCCCCTGTAGCAAACAATTGCAGGGATGGGCTACTCAGGTGCAGTCTGAGTGTACGACCGTGTTTAGGCAACATTTGTTTGTGCTCAGCCAAAGGCTGCTGCGGTAACGTAGCCCAGTCTTTTTCACATCTTTCAACATGGTGTAAAGCGACTGGACGTGCCGGTGTGCTCTCAGGTGAAAGCTCCCAGCGTGAGACAAAGACCCACGCCTCAGCCTTTCCTTAGCTGCAGCATCTGTCTGGTTTTGTGTGCTACTGGGGGAGCTGCATCAACAAATCCATGCTTCCCGACCCGGCAGACTCCGCCACTGCCTGCTCAACCTTTTTGTAAATCGGCATTTTGATGACAATTCCCAGTGTTAAGTTGCTGCCAATCAATACACACAGAGCGGACTCCTTAATAGACACAGAAAACTGCTGCTTGCCCACTGTATCTTAGGTTTGTGGAGACTGACACCCTGTCTGACTCTGATCAATAAGTGGTGCGGCACACAAGCTCGGCCCTGCCCACTCTACCTTGACAAGTGGGACTTGCCCCCCTCCAGCAGCCTGGCGAAACTGCCCAGCAACTCCCAGAGGTGGGTGAATCGGCACTGTTACATGTGAACTGGCTGTCAAAACAATTTTGTCATCTCCCCTTCTCTCCGGTGTTTAAGGATGCTGACACACAGTGTTTGGGGTACCGATGTCTTGTTGGAGGCTTTTAGCCTGTTTTTTTCTTCTCCCCAAACTGACTTTATCTGTTTAAGTGTTCACTCAAGTGTTACAATTTGTATTTCACCTGCCACAGATGTCTCCTGGCACTTCCTGCCCACTCATGACTTCCTCTCTGGTCATCTGATCCAGACCCTTCTTGAATTTACAGAGTTTAAAACTTCAAGAGGAATCTTTTTTTCTTTTGCTAGTTATCAAGGTCAATGCATTATGCATTCTGGGTTTTTTGCTTGTTTTCTTCAGTTTGAATCGGTTTGAATTGATTTATCCACAGAATTAAACACGAATCATCAGTAGATCCTTTAGGTCATGTTAAGTGGATTTTATCAGTGGGTGGAGGGTTCTGAGAAAGAAGAAACACTGCGGAAAGAGGGCCAGATCAGATTCAGCTTGGGGTCATTAATGTTTCAGAGGATGCCAGAGGGAGGATGGGAGAGTCTCTGCACTGCCGGGATCCATTTCCTTTGACTGGGGCTTTGTCATTTTGGATCAATCCCACCGCGTACAGACGTACTGTAAAGGGGCTCGTCTCGGAGGGGTTGATTGGCACCATACTGGCACGCTACAAAAGAACTGCGTTATTGGGTTCATGCTGCTTTAATCATTCAATGCCACCTTTTGTTTTGATAAAGCAAACATTTTAATTGTGGGGAGAAAGGAGGGAATTAATAAAAATTGCAAAATAAGGCTAACATAACAACAATAATATTAATATAGTGATTATTATTCACACTTTCTCGCTTTGTCTTCCCCAACCGTTGCCCAGCGTAAAACCTCTGGGGCTGTGGAGGTACTTACCCTCCTACTTGTCTATGCTGCACTCGGCACAATGGCATTACTCCACTTTGATCCTGCTGCAGTCTGACACATGAACACACAGACCCCTGAATGGGCATTAGTGCAGGCTTCAGCAAACCCAACATCTGTGCCTCCCAGCACTGCCACTGCTCAAATCATTCATTAAATCAGAACACAAAAAGTAACTTTACTTGAATGCCTCAGCATAAATATTTGATCATGGCTGAGAATAAATCTTTGTAATTTTTCCACTGCCTCCTCTGGCTGCAGGCTCCTCTTATAGATCTTCACAGGCCTCGCTCGCTCTCGCTCTCTCTCTCTCTCCCTGTGCCGTTCGGTTACAGGCGCATGTGTAAAATGGATCTTATGCATTTTTTAAACAGATTCATAGCTGCAATCAGGCCTGGTTAAGGGGATGACTGTATCACCGAGTAACATCCTGTGCTGCCATGCTCACTCACAAATCATATGCTGCTTGCATAGATAATGGAGCCTGTTTGTTCGAGCGAGGTGCTAAACATTTCTCTGTTATAATGTGTCTGACTGCCTCATTAACATTTTGGCTACACAACAGCTCGTGTACATGTTTTGTTTGTACGAGTCCCGTGTCGCACATTCTTTTTGATGTTTTATGTCGCAAAAACACTGAATCACACTTGTCGACACTGATGAGTGTGAAACTGATCGCCATGAAAAGATTTCACTGAAACGCATTTACAAAATACATGAATATTCATTCACTCATTCCAAGTCATAATTAGATGCTCCTTTGGGTGCATGTGTAGATGGATCTCTGCTGTTACAAATTCTTGAATAAATCTGGACCCTGATCTGAATCCGGCCGCTCCAGAAGTTTCGTTTATAAAACAATGTGTTGAGTCCTTACTAAAAGTCTGCATGCACACATTTAACAGCAGTCCGTGTTCCCTCTATAAATCACAGTCCAGCTGGAAAAGTGCGCAGCTTCTTTTGCCGCCTCCTTACGAACACAGTCAACCCTAAATGATCATTGCAAAAGCGCCTCATGAACGCTGATGGATGGGATAGATGGGTCTTTTGGTGAATCACTGTAAAAAGAAGAGAACGCTATAGAAAAATGGATGATAATTTCATCAGTTTGTTTGCACAAAGTTCCGCCCTTTGTCTGCTCTCTGGTCATTTTACTCTTTCTGGGCCACTTAGGAGTTTATTCGTTGTCCCACCTAATGTCCTTCAACTTGCAGTAGCTTGCTCAGTTTTTAGCTCTGGTCGGTAGGGGTAAGATGAGCATTCACGTTGGTCGTGCTACCACAATGCTTTAGTTGTTCATTAGATTGTATTAGCTATGCCCTGAAGTGTGTCAAGACTTTGGATTTAATGTTTAAGGTTGTAGGTCTTAATGCTGTTGGTGTGGGATTGTTCGCAATTTTCCGCTTTTCTGGAAAAAGATACGACATCATCGCCATCTGCGCTACCATTCGAAAAAAATTATATATAAGGAAATATATTGATTCTGAGGAGAAAAAAAATATTTTAAAAATCATCAAACCAATTTTTTTCCACCCCCAATGTTTAGTGACTTGGAAATGTTCTTCTATTCTCTGACTTGTGCCTTTCAGTCGGCGTTTGGCATAGTTAAGCGAAGTGTTTCTTTATCTTCAAGTTGGGTGTTTAGTCTTCATACTGACTCACCAACATTATGACTTTTATGTTTGCAGCTTACAGTCAATATAAACCACCTAAGCTACACGAGGTGATTTCAATTAAACTAATTTATGTGGTGTTTAAAAACCAATGCACTGCGCTACATCTGCTTCCAGTGATTTTTCTTGAAGGGCTTAAAAACTTACTGCAAACATGTATTTGTTCAGACGATTTCGACGTGAAGATCCTGTCTGCCTGTTGATCAGTGTGAAATAGCCACAGTTCAGTCTACTTTGATTTAGTATTCCAATCCAATCAAATACAATTTAATTGGTCAAATGAAGGCTTTCGATGCACACTGCATTGAAATACAGTGGTGCCTTGCAATTTGAATAATAGGATAATTTAAATCTGCACGGCTTGTGATCCTATATTAAGTGTGCTTTAGTTTTTCAGGATTATGATTATCTAATTAAATACTATAATATAATAGAATTTCAGAGTTTCAATGAAAGTATTTAGCTTTTCCTTTCATTACTGATATTAAATACACACAATCATGCAAGAAAACTTAAGATTGACAAAATTATTTAAATGAAAACACCAGTGATAAAGAAAAATTACACAAAAACTCCACTTCAATGGAGACTTTTCATTAATTGCCGAGAAAATGTGTGGAAGAGTATTTTTCCCAGACGGTGAACAGCTCCGTCTTATTCCTGCAATAACTTTAACTGGCAATGATTTTGGTCATGAATTTTATAGCTTTGTATTCCACACATCAAATTGTAGGCAATGTGGAACCTTTTACCAGTCAACAGGAACACCATCTATACCCCTAAAAGGCTATAAAGCGCCCTCTCTTGTCACATGTTCTGAAGATTTGCTTTTCCTGTGTTTTCTTTCCCCTGAAGAGAAGAGAATCTTTAGTTATGAAGCCTTTTAGCCAGAGTGGATCCTTTTAATGTCACCTCCAGGATTCATATGTTACGAGACATGACTTCAGATAAAAGACAAAACCAGGCCAACAAGGACGAGAGCCCAGCGTGGGAAAGAACAAAGCACAGTTTCCTTTTCGTACGGTTAAGAATATAAAATTATATGCGTAAACCACGCAGGGAGTCAGGGACTGTGACACTGACACGAGTTCTAAGTGAGCGGCGGAACAACGGCCTTTTTGTGCCTGAGTGGCAGCTCACACCCAAATTGGCCACTGATATGTAATGCTCAATTAAGCAGTAAACATGCCTTTAAATGAGTGGACAGCTTTACCAACCCCCCCCATCTTTCATCAAGGCTGTGGATCCCCATTCCGGCCATCAACCCCCAACCACCAGCAGCAGCAGCCTTCCATGGACTCAAGCTGTTCAGGGCCCCAGACCCTCAGAACAGAGGCCGGCTAATGGAAAGCTTTCAAGTCGGCCTCAGAAAAATGTCGGCTCTCATTTGGCCTCCACCATTTTCTGATATCACTGGTGCATGTGCATGTGTTCTTGTGTGTCAGAGCGTGTCTGCTTGTGTGTGTGTATGTGTGTTTGGGTCAGGGCTTTGGAATCACTCACACACACACAAACACCTTGGGACGTGCCATTATAAACTGAAAACAACAACACTGTCAATCCTCGTCATTGCACATACATGCACACACACTGCAACAACAATATCACCGGCCTGCTTTGTCCTGCATGAATGTGTCATATTATTTTGGCTTAAAATAACAAAAAAAAATGTTTTAAAGGTTTAATGATGATGATGGCCATGGAGTGTTTTAAAAATCAGCAACCAAATTTAAACACATGTTTAAAGATGAACATGCAGTAGCAAACAATGGCAAATAAAAGACCTATGATTTCTTTCCCATCTGTCACCGTTTTAATAAAGCAAAGTAAAAACTGCACTGCAATAATTAGGAGGTTAAGGCAGCTTCAAAGTTTTCCAGGATTTTCGAAACCAAACATCGAATCTTTGCTTTGTTAGTGAAAAAGTAGCTTGTTGATCAAATTTTAAGCTGGGATCAAACCTTTAATGTTTAACATTTGTGAATCTTTCCACGAACCATGAAACGCAATAATCAGACCATTGAATCACAATGGTGAGCGGGGCTGACCAGCAGTCAGGAAGTAAACCCAGAAGCCAAAAGTTACCACCAGGCGAGCAGTTCTCATGGATGTCATCTCATAGATGTCATCTTTGCAGCTGGTATCTGTTTGGTTGGTGGTAATTGTTTCCTGTTTAATTTCCGTTTCATTTTGAAGGGACTTTGTTGTCTGTTTTTGTAGGGATTATTTTCTAAATTTGAAGTGTCAAATTTGCTGTTACTTCCTGTTACCTGTGTTAATTTCTAGTGTTTCCTGTTTAACTGTGAAGGTTCAGTTCTTCCTTGTGTCCTGTCCGGTTTTACGGTTCCTGCCTTGTGATCACCTTCATGTGTTCCATCTGTGTCCTGGTATCCGCCCAGCCCTAATGTGTCCAATTATCTCCTACCAACTTGTGAATTTACGTTCGCATGCTCCTCTTGTCACGGCGTCACATGTTCCATTGGTGCCGTTCCTTCCTGCTTGTCCTTGTGAGTTCCTGGTGTTCTTTGAATTTGGTTTGTTTCCTTGTGTTTTAGACATTGACCTTTTTATTCTTATTTAGGGACTGTTTTCATGGATGTGACCTCTGCCACAAATAAAGGACCACTGAACTTATCATTGTATTTGGGTCCAAATCTCAGCATGTCCAGCACTATTCAAGACATCTAGTTTTTCTAAAGATTCATAAGAACCTGGAACTTTAGCATGCATTGGCCAAGACTCAGGGCTGACACAAAAGATTAGGTATCCTGAGATCATTTTCAAAACTCGAATTGTCTCATGGTGTACAAGTCCCAAAAACAATGATAAAACCCAAACATGCATCCTGACCTAAGTCCCACACTGTAAAGCCTATATGTGTTTGTGTTTGTGGTGAGTTAAAGCTGTCCAGGTAAAGTGTGGCTGAGGAGGCCAACACGTTTCCAGCCCGTCAGCTGCCTCGCTGGTGTCTCTTGTTATTATTTCCCTCTCATTCTGCTGCCTTTTTCTTTTTTTTTTTTTTTTTTTTTTTTTTTTTTTTTTTTTTCCTCCCTCCCTCTCCTGCTTTTTTTTTTTTTTTTTTTTTTTTTTCTTTTTTTTGCTGAGTCATGAATAATTTGTGTCTACGCCTTGTTGCTTGATGACAGCTGTGCGGTTGGTTCACAGTCTGTTTTTCAGATCAGGTGAATAATGAATAAGCCTCCGCAACAAAAGAGCTGTGTCCCTGCATGAGTCCTGCCTCTGTTCGCCCATCCCAGCCCAGTTAGCATGTCAGCCACCAGGGAGGGGACAGGTGAGCAGGGACGCTTTCTCTCACCCAGAAAACTGCCCTAAATGAAAAACAGAATGAGTGAAACGTATTTTATTTTCATATCTTTACATCTTCTGAGAAATTCTCACCATCATTTCCTGTTGCTGCACAAAGTAATCAGTGTTTTCTCCAAATACTGCCATTAGAAATTAGTATCTCGTCAGGTTATCTCTCTTGATAACTCGTCAAACCTGTGTGAAATCTGCTGAACAGGAGCCTGAGAGCAAATAGCACATTATTATTACACTATACAGAACAGGCATGCTCCCCCTCAAACCGTCTTCTCTCGCATGAAACGTATTGCGTGTCAATTTGACCATACATAAGACGATGCTGATACTAGAAACTGAAACCCAGCTTTTTTCTTTTTTTTTTTCTTAAATCTGTGGGGTATTGCATGTGAGGGTTTTAATCAGATTCTCTCCTTTAGTGCATTGCGCTGAGAACCACAGCTGTAAATCAAGAGAGGCTTTCAAAAGCAACTCAACGAAATCTCAGACGATTGTTTCTTTCTGTGGAAAAGGGCCAAACAAAGAGCTGTTTGTAGATTTATCGGAAGCCTTTTTCCACAGTCTAGACCCAGAAGGCCAGAGTGGGAAATGATTTAGCTTGTTAAAATGGTAGAAAATGCAAAAAAAAAAAAAACCCCAAAAAACAATGCTAAAGTCTTTTATCATTCATTTTTAATTTTGGATTAATAATGAATCATTCAAAACCACAAATCCCAGACTGAACTTTCTAATTGCACAACTCTGTCTGCTGAGAAAAGCGAATGCAGCCATACATCAGGGTGTGTGTGGAGGCCCAGTAGTCAGGCCTCGACTCGAGCCAGAGACTGCAGTGCTCTGATTACTCGCCCACTCGAATCGATCGGGCCATATTCTATTCATATTTGATATGCCTCGGGGCAGTGGGGTAATGCTTTAGAAAAAATCCAGCCATGAAGGAAATCTGGTCAGCCTAAATGGCTTGTTTGAAGATTTTTGCTCGAAAAGCTCCTCTCTGAGATTGAGTTGAGGAGCGTCTCTCAGCGGAAATCGTGCAACAACCTAGGAGATAAGAACTCAAAGCGCTTGGGTTTCACAATAACGAGGCGATGTTTGAGTTGCTAATTGCCAAAAGTTTTGAGAGGAGGTTCAGAAGTTCAGCAGAAGTCTCCCAGTCCTGCTCAGCAGCGTGACGCCACACCTGAATCTGCCCATTTCCTTGGAAGGGTGGCGGTCAGCCTGGCGGCCTGAGGCTGCCCCAGAGTGTGAAAGGCACTTAATGGTGAGCTCAGCTTCATTCCAGCAGGAGAAAATTCCCCCGTGACCTGATCCAGCAGCACTCAGTGTGGACAGAACACTTGTCTCCTTGTTGCTCCTTTAATTTCCTGTCAGTTGGAACTGTGGCGCTCCTGCGCATGATTTTTGTTTCTGAAGGAGAAGTAAGCGCAGTGCACAGCTCCATTAAGCCCTGCTTTAAATGAGCTCGCTTTTTTCCTGTTCGCCTTTCGTCTCTTCATCTTGGGGTTTAAAATATTCAGTGCTTTCGCAGGCCTGCATGTTGTACGGTTTTGGGGGGGGTGAAGCGTGCATGGAAAAATCTTTGTGAGTCAGTGATTTCAATCAATGTTGAGGGAGGACAACTAACTGATTGCTCCTCTCCTCTCTTGTTTTTTGCCTGCTTCGAGTCACAAAATATGCTTTTCTGGTGTTCAAACATACAGATAGCTTCTGAAGATGACTGACTCCCTAAAACCAAATTATCGAGAATTTACAAGGTTTTTTTCAAGAGTTCCCACACTTTTCAAGGCACCTGAACTTCTCCATTGTTACAATATATAGAAGCCATCAGGAGTGTTTACATTAGGATTAGACAGTTTTGATTACATTCAATTATAATTATAATAATCTCTAAGCATAAATGTCTCTCAAGCTGAAGAATTCAGGACGAAAACAACTGGCTGCCTATTTGTCATTTTTATTTGTATAAATAAATTGGAGGGGCAGGTTTTGAGCACATCTTGAAGGACGCAGTACATTATGATTACAGCCTTGAATGGAAGTACGCCACCTGCTTTATTTACCTCCATACTGTCTTTAGATGTTTTATAATTTAATAAAGTGTATTTTTTCAGTGACCAATTTCAGCCCGTGAAGGCTTCTGATCACCCAAAGGCCTCAGATTAGATCACTTTTCTTCACCAATAACAGACACAAACTCTGTGCCAGGATCACAGCTGCTGCACGTGTTCCTTTTGGGCTTGTTTTTTTTTTTCTGTAAACAACAGCCATGAGGGTAAAAAAAAAAAGCATTTGGTGAACGGTTGAATCGACTGTTTAAGGTCCAAACACACGGCTGCGGTGGTCAAAACAAACACAAGCCGATCGCCTCTGGGCAATAATCACAATCACAGTAGGTGGCATCGACACCTTTCCTGCTGCCCGACACAGATTTTATCCAGACAGATTTGAATATATCGTATGGAAAACAAAAAAAGGAAAAATCATTACGGGTTGTTGTTTTTTTTTTTTTATTTAACTGCGCTTTAATTTCATAAAACCAGACAGAGAATACAACGCCCAGCGGCTCCGTGTTTTTTTTTTTTTTTTTTAGAAACCGTTAATTCTGACGATGAAGTGTGCAAACTGGAAGAGATGGAAGATAGCATCTGGGCGACTATATTAAATCACACAGTGTGAGGAAGCGTGTTGTGCCCGCAGCGCGTCACGCTGAAAACACGACGCAGATTTCCATCTCTGGCGCTTTCACCGGCCGATCCGGCCGGTTGCGTGTGAGCATAAACATGTGGACGTTTATCTGTGGCGCTGTGCGCGTCCACGCCAGCCCGGGTGTCCAAATAATTAGTGTTCACTCTGTAAAAATGTCCGTTAGAACAACGTGTATAATATGATAAATAAATATTCGACCTTTCGGCTGATAGCTGTATGTTTCACCTCCATGTTGCGTGAATCTTGATCCAAAAAAATGGAGGAAAAAATGTCCGCAAGTGAGGCGATTAGAGATTTTGTTTTTGCCAAATCTCTTGTTTTGAGGGGCAACATTTTTGTCTCTAAAGTCGGGAGGCCTGACTTCATTTGAGTCCGTGCTGCGTCTCTTTGTGCCTCCTCAGGTCCACCTTCCTCTGGAAACCTTTGGCGCACAGGTCGCAGGCGAACGGCTTGTAGCCGGTGTGTTTCCTGCTGTGCGTGATGAGGTTGGAGCTTTGGCTGAACGCCTTCCCGCACACCTGACACTTGTGAGGCTTCTCACCTGAAGGAAGACAATTAGAAAAGATTTCAGTCGAGGTTTGCTTGCATTTTTCCCCCGTACCACGGCCCGTTACGCATAGACTCTCCTCCACACCGACCCTGTCCCCCCTGCTTGCCTGTGTGGATGAACGTGTGCTTCTTCATGTCCGACTTCTGGTGGAACCTCTTCCCGCAGTACTGGCACGGGTACGGCCGCGTGTCGGAGTGGATCAGCAGGTGCGTGGACAGCGTGGACGACCTCTTGAAACTCTTCCCGCAGATTTTGCAGTCGAAGCTCCTCTCCTGAAAGGCGAGCAGACGGCAGGCTTATAGTGGCGACCTCACGCCAGCTGCAGGACGCTGTTTTGGGGGGGGCGCGTGTGAGGTCACCTGTGAGTGCACGGCTTTGTGCTGCTCCAGGCTGACCGCGTGTCCGAAGGTTTTGGCGCAGATCTCGCACGCAAAGGGCCTGGTGCCGCTGTGCGACCTGCGGACGTGCACCTCCAGGCCGTGCGGAGTTGAGAACACCTGCAAGAGAGAGAAAAAAGGGGAGTCAAATTAATTAAATTCAGCTGAAGGGGGATAAAACGTCTTCAGTAAAGGCTGAGCTGAAGCTCGGGGATCCCCCCATCCGCACCTTGCTGCACTTGATGCACTTGTAAGCGCCACCGAGCATCAGACTGGAGCACAGCAGGTCCGACTGGGCCTCCGCGCGGTGGCCGCTGCCGTGCAGGTTCCTCTCCGTGAAGAGCAGCGCGTGTCTCCGGTAGTCCCCGCACGCGTCCTCGCCCAGAGCCCGGTCCCTGTAGTAGGCCCGGTCCAGCTCCAGGGCGGGAGGGAGGCCCTCCTGCACCAGCTGGGGCCTCAGCGCCGGGGCCGGGTAGCTGGCCCAGTCGTACGGCCGGAAGGGGACGGTGAAGGGCTGGCTCTCACCCACCAGAGGGGAGAGGGATTTATCCGAATCGACTGCGGAGGAGAGCAGATGAATTTTTTAATGAAACCGCCGACGGGACACGAGGAGTCGCGCCGTGTTCTTCCACAGGACTGATGAGGCCAACCGGGAATTTGGGAAAATGGCAGTTTGCACTTTAATCAATCAACGACGCCTGGTGAATTTTAGCTCCAAGAATAGATCCAAATTTATATGTGAGCAAAATAAGATATTCACCACAAATATTCTGTTACAGAAACGTGAAAACATGTTGATAGCAGGAGACATTTAAACTCTATGGATGAGTCCAACTTCCCAGTATCTATTGTAGGGATAATCAATAATTAGTCCAAATATTAGGCCGCGGATTCCAACGTGCTGCTGAAAATACACAATCACAAAGTTATTGATGGATAAATATCCCAGCTGCGGTGTTTGTGAGCGACTTCGTCGCTTTCTTGTGTGCGGTTTGAATGCGCCCTCGATGCCCCGCAGTCTCTCTGATCGTGTTCGTACCCGGGGACGCAGACGGGGACGGAGGCCTCCACAAGTCCTCGTAGTCCGTGGAGCGATCGCACAGGCTGTCACCGCAGCTCGGCGACCACTTCGGGGAGAAGTCAGCCGGGGAGAGGCCGAACCTGTCCAGCG
>KV751319.1:16949853-16961050 GCA_001698575.1 Mola mola
TGCACGTTGTTGACAAAATATGCGTTTACTGAGGACATTCTAAAAGGTATGAAGGCGGTAGTGGGAGATATCTGGTGTTGCATGTTTTTGCTCTATCACTTAGTAACCAAACCTCAGACCACATTGTGTGATCATGTATGCCTGTGAAGCGAGGACGGGGGTGTTTTTTTTGTAGGTGTCATACTTATAAATAGTCTGGTCCTCCATCTTAGACCATCTGAAACACCTTAAACATTCACAGCCCTTCTCTAAATAGTTCAAATGCGTACTTTTATACTATTACTAGTGGCCGACTGGTCATTACTGTTTCTAAGAGAGCTGTCTTTGACTCAAAGCCTTTGGTATAATTCTGCCTTTTGTAACTGTAGGACCAGATTATGATCATCAACAAACAAGAAACTATAACATGAAAAAAATGGGGGAAAATGTGTAGTGGCAGGATTTCACCACATTTAACTCACTGCATCACAGTCTGACAGTATGAATTGCAGTCAGGGTCTTTTTAATGCCCTTTTTTGCTTCAAAAATCATTTTATGCCACTGAATCTGACGGAAAGTTCTCTCCTTGCACCAGATTTGGTTGACTCTGAATTGAAATGTACTTAGCTTTGTATTGTTTATTTGTGTGAGCTCTTGAGGAGTTCTAGGTATAACAATCTTTTTAAATTAATAAAATAATAAGAGTAATTTAGCAATTTGGCAGTACCACCAGTGAGTCCCAGCCCAGAGAACGGATATTTAGCCAGTTTCTGTGACCCTGTACTTCCCTCATCCACCCACCCCCATTTAGCATTTATTTACACTCTAAATACTTGATAAAACGTTTATAGAATGTTATAATAATGTACACTGATATAACAACAGTGGAACTCTTTATCTGTATTACTTTTCAACAATTCCCTCGTGTCCCTCTATAAAGACATTTTATCACAATGGTTTGTATTATATTGTTGTTCATTACCTTTTTACAGTAGCCTACATTTCTGGGACCTAGATGTTGAAAAATGCATTACTAAACACTTATCCGTTAACACCTAATTATAGTGTAATAAACAATTGATACTTGTTTGTGTACTGATTATAAGTGCTAAATAAGGATATTAAATAGTCTTGGGTTCCCACTGAAAAACATCAATATAAGCAATAAATACTATCCACACACTGCTGCTGGCTTTTTGCACCTATCATGTCAACTTTTTTCCCCCTATTTTTTTTAAAACTATCTGCACGGTTAAATTCCAACAGTTGCCACTAAGACGCTCATTTATGTAGAACCAAAAAGTGCTATATCTTGGACAGCCAAAATAATAATAAGTATTTTTGTTTAGGGTGGGGTAGCTAACTGTGAGGCAGTTTCATTTTGTCCGTCAAGGACATTTGTAACATTCGAACATCGTTACACCTCTCCGACAAGTCGGAAATGAAAGAACTAACTTGCAGAAGTATTTAGGGGATATATCGACGCCAACTTCACACTACATGACTTTAAACCCTGTCTTCTGTTTGCTCACAACACCTCCAATGCTATGTGTGAACTATTCACAGATGCAGCTTGTGAAGCACTAAACCGCTAGAAGCTACTTATCTAATGGGCCCAATAACGGAGTCCGCAATAACTACAGGCAATCAGAGCGCAGGACACTGGGTAAGGGAAACTAAAGTGGTCACCCAGCAAAAATACATGCTTAGAAGCATTTGTTTGGTGCGATCAGGACAACAACTACGCCAAGAGACCATAGCGAGACATCAATCCAATCTCATGTGGAAGTAAATCACACATTTTACAGGGAAAAAAAACTGCAAAAGGTGCAGCGCCTCATCAACCATTCACTCAAGTTCCGACAGGAAGACAGGTACAACTATTAGATTCACCGATGCTCAGATCTGTCCATTTTTAGAGAAGCCCACAGCACTTCAGTACCACACAAGACAGAGTCAAACACTGTGTGTGAAAATCAGAGGGGCTGTACAAAGGTCTACCTCTGCCCTGCACAGGGAGCAGCCAGCCCACTGTGACTGTGCACTAATAGGCTCTGAAAATAAAATGTAAATCTCTGAAGGCTGTCCGCCACACCACAGCTACATATAAATGTTATACATTTACTGAAGAACTATTCCGAGTGTCAACTTTGGCACCCTTTTAGAAAAAAACTGCTCTCTTCTGTCTGACGGTGCAAACGTGTGCATTCAGGTGCACCTCAAACACAGATCAGTTAGCCATCAAGGTTGTTTAGAAAATAAAGAAAGTAAGAATGTTTTATCCTGAAAAACAGAGGCTTACATTGATAATTTGTTTATTTTTCTTCCAGTACAACATTTTTAATAATTTGATGATCAAATCAAAACAACATCAAATATATTTTTACAGAAGTGTTTATCAACAGATCTCCAAATAATTCTGTGACACGTTTCAAGTTGTTCAAAGTGTTTTTCTGACCGTCAGTGGACTTTTTTTGCCAACATAAATCACAACATCAGTGCACTTTCCTTTAAGAAAGTGAACATTTAATAAATGCTGGACTTATTAAAAGTTAAATAAAAGGTTTCAAGCATTTAACTATTTTAATTTTGATAATTATGCCTGCAGCTAAAAAAAAAAATTTCACTTTACATGATATGATTATCAAATACATAAAAATGTTTAACTTTTTGAATTAAATTACAAAAACATGATATTTGCACTGGAGGTCTTGAATTGAAATACATTCCAGCCCGCTGTATATTTTATTTAAGTATCTGATGACACATTCATTTATCATTATAATTTGAAGTGGACATTCACTTTTATCCCCTGTTGTCTGTTTACAGAGAATAACTCTTCCAATTGTTGAGCCACCAAACACACCTAAAACTATTTACAGTTTATTTACGGCCTAATCGATGGTTTTTGTCTATTATCCGTCAGAACGGCTGAGAGCTGGCAGTGCAAGAAGAGGCCAGTATTTGTTTTGGTGTGTATCGTTACATTTGTTTGGGGATAAATACTTTCTTCACTCTTTTTTTGTTGAGACTGGTTCACACAGGAAGTCGGACTGACATTTGAATTTTGAACAAAATAAACTTCAGATACATCTTTTTCTGTAGAGCAGCCCGCAGACCATGTTTATCAATGACATCACATCTGAGATAATTCGCAAGACAGACTTTAGGTCTGGAACATGTGTGGGAATGTGTCAACTATAGTTTCAGGTTGGTTTGTCCCTTACAAAGAATGTCCTCACCTCACGTTTGATGTTCTGTCTGTGCCTTAAGAACTGAAGTAGCTCTCTGCATATTCATGACTGAATAAGCAACAAAATTTGGAAAAAACAACTCTGCTAATCTGCGTCATCAGGACAGCGTGGGCATGATTTTGATCAGATTTGATCGACAATGGTGCCTCCTTGGTGATGCAATTAAACAACACAAGAGCTTCTTTTCAGGTTTTTATGTTTTTGAATTCTAACTGGTGGATGGAAACGTGTGAAAGTTTTTCCAGTCGGAGCACGGTCAAACCACTGAGAGGAGCTCAGCCACAGCACACGGGTCTGTCATGCCAAACAACTACTGTTAACCCACTAGTACGGCACCAATTGACGAAAATACTGACCAACAAACCCATCTGCGTCCCATCAATTAAATCAACTAGTCTCTGGTGTTTCAGGGGGCTTCACTGGTTGTTTAGTGTGGTTTGTGATGAGGTGGAGAGACGTTAAAGCTTTCTGCAGCGGGAGGAGAGTGATGCTGCTTACAGACAGACAGAGAGTGTTACCTGAATCTCAAGCTCTGAAATATGTTGCTGGAGTTCAGCCATGGCAGCTATGTTGTCAGCTTCTCGCAGCCTCACTGCCATCACCTCTTCTTTACTCTGCAGGAAAACAAAAGTTGTTATTTCGACAGTTCCACTTAAGCTGAGCAGGTGTGATGCTGAATGGCCTGTTATAAACATGTAGAGTGTGTGCATGCGTGTGTAACTGGAAATTGGTACTAGACTATAAAGAGCAGTTCAAATGAAATCTAACAACATCGGCAGATTGGACAGAATTCAAAACTATCCCTGATAACAGAAGTTTCTTCCTGTCTTCATCTGTCAACACAAACTTTATATGTTGCCACAAAGGAGCTGTAGTGGTTTGTGCACACAGCGTAGCAGCATATTTGTACCTTGCACTCAATCTCAGCTTGTCTCCGCTTGATCTCTTGTAGTTTCGCATGAAGGTCTTTATTTTGCACTGTCAGTGTTTGCACACAGTCCTGGAGGGTGCGAGTCTCCTGCTCCGCGCGTCGCAATTGGTTGCTGTGAATCTGATTCTGTGTGAGCAACAGGTGGTACGTTTACAAAAAAATATTATATTTTATCTGATAAATGTACAGCTCAATCAAAAAAAGGTGACATAACAGGATGATGAGAAGTTCCTCCGATGCTCCACACTTGATTTTTGTTTGAATTGTTTAGAACAGATGAATACTGCCCTCTGAAGGACACAGTGTGACAGTACAAGTAATAAACTCACCTGTACCTCATGTTTATTATTAGACAATTGGTTCACAAACCTTTTCACATTAAAGTGCCCTCTAAACTGACACAGCTTAGACCACAGGCAATTTGAAGAATTGTGCTTTAAAAACATTAGGCAGGAAGTGTATGGAACCCATAAACACAATGGTCATACATTAGTGACTGGTTTACTAAGGAATTAGAGTGAAAATAAACCAGTCCTTTTTTGCTGTACACATTAAAGTAAACATCTAATTTTCCTATGATTAATGTCATTATGAGGGCACAAAAAGAAGAAGAATTTGAAGCAAACAGCACAGAATAAATCAGCTCAGTGAAGGTGGTCAGGAAGCTGAGCTCTGACCTGCGTCTCCATCTCCAGCATCCTCTGCCGTGTCTCTCGCAGCTCCGCCTGGGCCTCAGCCTCACGCAGCCTCACACTCATCAGCTCGTCCTGCAGCTCGCTCAGCGTGTTCTTCTTGGGGCTGTCCTTCCAGCGGCCTGCTGTGCGCGCCAAGTGACGCTGGTGAGAGGAAATTCAGTCACTCAAATTAAGGAACAATAAAGAACAATAGACCAGTAAAGATAATGTGCTGCTCAAACTGTCATATTGGTGCTCACCTGCCAGTGCTCCTCCAGGTCTCTGACCTGCTGTCTCAGCTCTTTCAGGCCAGTCAGAGCCTCCGCCTCTCTCAGCTTCACCCCAATCAGCTCCTCTTGAAGACGGGCCACATTGGTGTCATCTGGTAGCGATGAGTTTCTCTAGAAGTGTGAGAAAACCTTGATAAATGTGCCATTTCTGTGTCTCACATTTTTAATTCTAAACAGTAATTATCTTCAGGTTTATAAAAGTAGATACTGTCTTGATTATAGTATCACTTAATATCACAATACACTCAGGTGTAACCCTTGTATTTTACTAAATGTTATCCCCAGATTCAGACCGTTACACAGAGCAATAGGTCATAAAAGAACATTGCGCGTTGGTTGAAATCTGAGCAAGTGCATTATGCCTGAGGAAACCCACCTTCTCCATGTCCAGGATCTTGTCTTGCATCTCCTTCAGGGCACACTGAGACTCTGCCTCCTTCAGCCGGGCCTGCACCAGTTCCCTCTCCAGCTGCAGGACGGACTCCTCAGAGAACAGAGGGACTCCCTTCTACAACGGGACAGAGGAGAAAAACACAGTGAAGCAGAGCTACAAATGTTGATGCTTGTGTGTCATGTTGGTATTTAACAGAAAATTAAATATTCAATCTGCAGAAATGGAAAAAATCAATTAATAATAGTACAGCTAATATTGTATTTTTTCTCATGGAAGAAAATACACCTCAACGTTTCTTTACACTCCACGGCAAAGAACTCACCCTTCATTTCAGCTCGCTTCAACCATTTTGCTTTTCACAGTTACATAAATAATTCAGGATTGCTCATTGTGAAGCAAGGTAGCAAATTATGTAAAACATTGTAGCGCCTGCACATTATCATCTGCAAACCAACCATCAATAATTCACAATGTTAGGCCAATAGATATGTAGCAGGAGTCTTTTGAGAACAGGGGGCCATGTGTGAAGTCTACCAGCCTCTAAGATAATGCTTAGAAATTCATGAATGCATTTCTGAGGATGCACAAGACTGTAAATGGTGGCTGAACTGCGTAGTACTGTGTCCCAATTTGAATTCATGCATGCCAAAACAGATTACTCAAAGCCGATGTGCGAGGGGAGGAAAGCCCTGCTCTGTCACTGCTTGGATTCTGTTGCTGGGCAATAGGTGCCAACTGGGCAGGGGATAACTGTGACACCTCTGAATTGCATTAATCCAGACACGTTTTGACTGGAGTCAGTTGTAGCACACGGCCTGATCTCGAAATGGTCAGCCTGAAGAACACAAACTGACCTGAGACAATGCCCTGGTCTCCGTGTCTCCTGTCCTGCAGGTTCTGAGCCAGTGCACCCTAACAGGTGGGGACCCTGTGGCCCTCCTTACCGCATGTGGCTGCTGCTGCCGCTGATGCTGCTGGAGCTGCCTGATGGTTTTCTTGGCCTGCTCTAGCTGAGCACTGGCCTCCTCGCTCTGCTGTTTGACTGTGGCCAGCTCCCGCTTCACCAGGTAGTTCTCCTCTGCCTCCTGAGCTCGTGTCACTTGTCCCTTGGGACATAACCAACCGAGGAGGGGTGGAGTGAACATGGCGACAAGGGAGACGAGACGGCGGAATGGGTGGGCAAATCACATGTGAAGGTGAGGGATTGGGTTTTATTCTAAGAACATGCTCGTTTTAGTTCAAGCACCGTGTGAATTTTAGTTCAATTTCTTAACTTTCTCCTGTGTGATTTGTGATTCTCTCACTTTGTCTGCCACAATGTGGTATTTCATGCACTTCTTTAACGCCGTAATCACAGGTTAATCTAGTTTAGTATATAATTCAGAGAATCACTTGAGTGGATCAGGTTCTGCATTATTAATCTGTCCATCACTGTGCTAATGTCAAGCATGCAAGGTTACAAAGAGACAGAAGAAGGAAGGCGCAAAATAAGTAATAAGGGTCAAGAGAAAATGAGGAATATACCTGGATCAATCTATCTGCCAAGGAAGCACTTTCCTACAAAACAAAAATATCAACAAGAGACAGCAGAGAGAGACAATCTGGAGGACAGTTTAAAGCACACAAAAGAATTATTGATTGTGTTTTTATAGAGAAGGAAGGCAATGTTCATTTTCCCTGCAGAAATATTTTTTTACATACTGCAGAATGATGTTCACATTCGGGGGCAGAAAAGGAACATTGCATGCAGGTGTGGTGAAAATGAGCTGGTGAAAGTGAAAAATTAGGCCGAACACAGTGGCAAGTTTCAGACAGGAAGAAGCACAGGATGGCCCTAGTACAATAAACAGTGACAGTGTTAGGGAGCTACATGCTGTCTAACTGAACACAAGCTCTGAGCTTGGTCCATCTGAGCTTTTTCAACCGTTCCAGTTAGTAGCGTCTGCATTACGTGACCGAGACGGTTCACAGAGCAGCAGCCTCCAGCTGGTTTTAAATGACAGACTCCAGTTAGAGCAGCGTTCGTCCCTGCAGGCTTACGTGGCCAAGCAGACACCCTTTCTATCCACAGCAACTCATGCAGCAGTAGTGCCCAATGGAGGAGACACAAGAAGGTGCACGATGACGCCAATGGTGCAACCTGGCATGCAGTGCTTTGTATCGGCTAAAAACAGAATCAAGCAGTCACTTTTCGCATTCCAGACAAGTTTGTTACAGTCTCTGCATCAGTTAGTCATGCCTGGTGAATTTTAAAAATTCACAACATGAAGTTATTTGAGCCTCGCACAGTTATCATGACAATGTTAAGTCCGGCTCCTGCTTTGTACGCAAACTTTATCTACAGTCAGAAAATTGACCGACTGCAGCAGACAGCCGGCCAGGCTTTATCATGTCAACGGATGACTTCCAACTCACAGAGCCGAGTTAGTGAAGGCAAGACAGCATCATTAGGAGGAGATGCATGACAAATGAGCAAACACACCAGCGTGGGTTAATGTCAGGTTGATGAACAGGGTGCAGTGTCTGGTGACAAAAACCACTGGACTCACTTTCTCTAGAGTGTCTATCCTCTGCTTCAACAGCCGGTTTTCTGTCCGCAGCCTCTGCGTAAAAAAACAAGTTGCAGAATTAGGTGAAACTGAAGACACATGGGGGAGCGTTCAAGTCTTTTCTTTCACACTAATCAATCTCCACACACCTTAATCTCCACCTGCTCCTCCATCTCTTTAGTTTTGATTGTAGTGTATTCTTTCTCTAACCTGTAAAAAGTGCACAGGTAAAGTACTTTAGTGTCATTCACACAAATGAAGATTATTTTTTTTATGGGCTGACATTACTGAATAAAAATAAAAGCAAGAAAAACTGGACCAAATACCAAACAGTCTGAAAGAAAAAAAAAAAAATCTATTATATTGTAATTACAGCATGAACTAATGTTTATTTATCGATTGCTCTCAAGTTTATTTCCGCAATTAATTGATTAATCATTCCAGTCTGTGACAATATCAGAGTTACCCCTTCAAAAATGCCTTTTATTGGTCCAAAACAAAAGTGCAGAACCAAGAGAATCTTCATCTTATAAGAAGAATGAGAAAAAAATTACTGAAATGGCAATCAATTATGAAAACAATTGAGAGTTAATTTCCTTTCAATTAATCATTTAAAGGTTGCAGCTCTAAATTTAAACCATGGTCCTAATGAAACAGTTAAATTGATAAACTTTCAATTAAATAATTCAAAAGGCTTGTCACACTTTAAAATGATTCTCAAAGCAAACATATGATTAAAGTTTACACTGGTTTAAAAGAAATTCTCCTTTAAAAGTGAGAATTATCTTCATAATACTGGCATCAAATTATATATGCACGTCTGAAAAACGACCTTAAATTGAATTTATTTGGTAATGAAATACAATCAGTATAAAATAAAATATTACCCAAGAAAAGTCCTCTCAAGAGAAATAACTCTAACAAAGTATCCAATATAACGCCTCCAGTGTCTCGTGTGAAGAAAACATGTTAACAAAAGATAGTACACGTTGACCACCTGAGAGCTGTGCTTACTTTTTCATCTTCTTGGCGTTGTATTTAACTTGATAAGCAGCCTGGATGACCTTGTCTGGACCATTGTCAAGCTGGTGTGGGATGACCTTCTGAAAGTGCTGGAGCAGAGTACAGAAACAATTAAAGGAAAGTGTCACACACCCACAAACCAGCCACTCGACTCCACTACCAACAACTACGCAACCCTGGGTGACTCAGTCAGCTGTTTCCCTGACCTCAGCAGAAACTACATCCAACGTTAGCATGGGCAAAGGCACAGTATATGTAGATAAGCACCAATTATCTGGGAGTGGTGGAGGTTCTTCCCTCAGGGCTTATGCATATTTTGCATCTGAGCTGCTGTTACTTGACTGACAGTTGTGCCAATGTACCTGTAACATTCCCTCCATGTCGAGCTGGATGAGTTCAGTTTGATTCATCTGAAGGATGGCCATTCCCACGCGAAACACTATCTCCAGGCCCTGCAGAAAGAGATTGACAGTAATCCCTGAGAGGTTAGTGTGCTCGTAAATATGTCTGACGTGGACTAGTAATTAAGAATGTGTTCCAACAAGTCTCACAGAGGGACAGAGAAAATGACCATTTAATGTGGGCTGCAGTATTTGTTTTCCCCAAGAGGTGGAGCTAATGGCTAACATGATAGTGAATCTGTACTTAATACAGGTTATTTTGAAAACATTTGGCATAAATATCTTTATTGTGCTTTTTTTTTTTTTTTTAGATTTTAAACTATTAGACGTGTGGTATGAATGGCAGCAGGACAGGATTCAACCGTGAAAGTGAATATAGGAAATAGGAAAGGCTAACCATGAGAGTACTTCTTTCAGAAAACAAACACAAGAGTATAGCTTAAGCTAAATAAATACAGTGAAACACATGCAAAAGTCCTCTTGACCAACCTCACACATGAAAATGTCAAAGATCCTTGTGGCAACGGGCAGAGGGAAGCAGGTGAGGAAGATGGTGAGGAACCAGGAGGAGGCATACATGGAGGTGTGAAAGCTCTGAGCCTGGAAATGCATGTGCAGCTCAGGGAGTTGTTCCTGCGAGGCAAAAATGACAGATTCGCATTGTAACCACTACTGTCTGTCTCTCATTACTTGTTGTGGCAATCTTACAACCATATATGAGGGGTCTACCTGGATCATGTTTTCAAACTGGTACATGCACAGTCCCAGTTCAGCCATACTGGGTTTGAAGAGCTCTCGCAGTCTGTAGTCTTGCATCAACTTCACAAACACGCAGAAAGCCTCCTCTTCGGGCATCTACAGAGAGAAGAGAGACCTCTGTTCAGTTCTTTAGTCACTGAACATGTCAAACTGTTCGCTGGAAGCTGGTGAATCTGTGTATTTGTACGCATTTTTGCAGTGAAGACAGAATTATTACCTGCATGAGCAGCAGTCCCACAATGAATGCGCTCCCCTGACAGTAGCCGACCTCTCGGTCAACCAGGGAATACGCCTGTGGAGACAGTGATCAGATGGGTTTTCAGTGAGGTTTATGCAATACTCAAATTCTTCTGCACACAGTCACCTCAGCACAAACAGAGACTCGCCTTCATGACGTTGAAGAGCACTTCCTGGCCCAGGCTGTCTTTCTCCTTAAAGAATTCATGTTCAGGATAGGTGCGGGCGATGTCTCTGCGGATAAGCTTTTCACACGGCGACGTCATCTTCAGGAGTTCGGAGTACTGGTCCTTGATTGGCATGTTCTGGGCATTGCACAACAGCTGCCACACTATTGCACGGAAGTGGTGAGGAACCCCTTTCCTGACAAGATCCTGTGGAAAGAGAAAAGAGACACTTCATACAAGTGATATACAGATAAACCGATTGACAACCTATCTGTAGGACCATCTGGGGGCTTGTTCATATTTTTAGCCTGGTCAACAGTGAAAATGTCAGAAAACACTTCCTGTGGAGAGAGAACAGACACGTGCACTTCTAACAACGGGATGGAGCCACGTACACACTTTGTGCTTTAGTATTAAAGTAGCATTTCTACTATTTATTGTACCCCAGTGTGCACCTCAAAGTAACACGTCCAAATTTCCACTCGCCAAAGAGCATCTCGTCTATGATACAATTTGATTAAGCAATTTCCTGTGCTGAC
>KV751319.1:16967948-17077140 GCA_001698575.1 Mola mola
CGACTGATCAACCTGCCGATTAATGATAAGTTTTTCATAATTAGTATTGGCTGATTAAAACGCTTGCAAAAGGCCAATAACACAGGTGGTTTTGTTGTTGTGGACCACCAGATGTCTGATGATCATCACAAGAAAGAAAATGATAAATCTGCAATTCTTATCTTCAAAAGTTATACATATATTTTATAAACCACTATTTCATGTTCAGACATTTTTTTCAGTTTCATTCAAGCTTTAAAGTTGTTGAAGTAACAGCACTGCAGCATCCAGATAAGCTGCTTTTACCATAGAATTTATGGAAGGTCAAGCTAGGGATGGGCATTTTAAGCACAAATGCTATTCAATCACCACTGGGAATTCATTGATCAATATTCCAATATTTGCACACTTTATGTAGCAGAGTTTTCACTGCACCCCAATTTTGTTGAAAAAGTTCCACATGGAACTTTCTGACAGCTGTAGTAGTCTTCACATTGTAGACCGTGCTACCCGTGTTTTACCAGAAAAAACACAACAGTTATCACGTTATTTACAGGCAATGGCAAAAACAACAAGAAAATATGTATTTTCAGACTAACCAATAACCGGGCAAACTCTTTGAATTTTTAGAATATCCAAAAACGTGACCCATCCTTAGTTCGAGGACGGCGTAACTTCTAGCAAAGCTATGGATCAGTAAGTGAAGCCAACAACAGACTTAGATTAGTATATGTGCAGCCAACAGATGCTGAATCTATCTTAACTGTATAAATAACTAGTAAGGAATTAGTAGGGAATATACCATCTTAAACAGCAACTCATTTGACCTGACATACTGAACGACACATACGGTTATTCTTGCTGAGGTATATATATTTTTTTATAATCTTGGAAAACGACTAATAGCTGCTGAATTCACCTTGTTAACTCGGCTAGTCTGCTACCATCAGCAGCTACAGCACCCTCAAAAGCTAAAAACACTGTTCACATTCACATTCACATTCATTTCACATTCAGCAATAGAAGACTGGAAACACTTGAGACAAATTTCAAACTTATTTCAGTCTATATCTGATTCGTCATTTGGGATGCTCATGAGATAGGAAGCAAATGTAACTATGAGGCCTTTTATTGTTTGTGTGAATGTTACGACAGCTAATATTCATCATGTTTAAATAATGAACTTGTGTTGTCTTTAAATTCTATTTCAATAATTTCAGATGGCTGAGCAGAAATCTCGGCCCATACGGAAGTATTTTACAGAGCCACCAACACCAGCGAAGGCCAAACCTTTAGTTGAAATTTTTAATTTAAATTAATAGCACTGCAAACTGCGTGCTTGGTGTTCAAATGTTCAATAAGCGTCCATTTACAGAAACATTCTGTCTCAATTCTTGTTTTTATTAAATTGTTGTATTTTTAATCATTTTTACAAAAATGGGATATTCATTATATATTTGTCATCAGCTTTTGAAAAACCCATGTGGGTCGATCATCAGATGACAGTATCATGGAGGAAGAATTCACAGAGTTGTTAACAGAGGGGTCGCATCACCCCCTACGTGTTCTTTAATCTGTCAACAACGAGCACATCCGGGACAACACAACTTCCATTACATGACTTTTGTAACAACACTGCTCGTTGTGTGCCTGCTGTCACCACCTTTAGACAGAACAATAATCAGCTGTCCCTTCGTACGCTGCATAGTAAGACACATTGTGTAGAGTTACACGATGACTCCAAAGCTCCTCAACTAAACATGCAGTGACCTTTTAACAACCGAACTAAAAAACACACTGGATGCTGTTCCAAGAAACAGGTTTACTATCTTCTCTGCACATCTTCCATGAAGAGAGCAGGAACCTCTTCAATCTGGACCTGCGCTCTCTCAGATAACCTTGGAAGATCTCAATACAACAGACACCAGCAGGAAAACTAATGCACTTTGTAAACTCTGTCAGGGATGGCCAAGGAACATACTCGAAGCAGTAGAACTGGGTTAGAAAAAAAACTCTAAGCAGCTTGTTTTATGTTTGTTATGGTAGTTTAATGGTCTGCCACCAAAGGAGAGAGTGTCACTGCTCAGCCGAAAGAACCTGTTCACTGCGATAACACAGAAGTACAAAGAGGAAGTGGAGAATGTGTTGTATACGCTAAATACTTTCACATTTACTTCTGTTAAATAGAGGATTAGTTCAACGAAATTAATGTTGGCGATTGCTGGAATCATGGACCCTAAATATAAATGGTTGGCACAGGGGGTCCACAAAAAGTGACGCCAAAGGGTCTCCACCACCCCCGATGGCTGGCTCCGGTGTAGGTCCTAAGCCCCGCCCTCTTAATTATTTAGGTAGGGCTTGGATCAAACTAAAAACTCAAAAGTGCTCCTCAAATTAAGTTAAATACCATGGCCCTGCTTCCCGAGCGCCCTGGCTCCAAATGGCATCACCAGCAGAAGATATTAGTGGGGTTTTTTTTCATTTTTCTACAATGGGCGGAAGTAGAGACACATCATCTATCCTTATTTATGTCAGCAGTTTATGTCATAAATCACACCCACTGTATGTTAGCAGTTGGAAGATTGGCCGAATTAAAACCTACCTACAAATACAGATCACAGTTTTTTTACTCAAATTTTGCTTCTGTCACTTTAGTTGCATGTGTGCTTTTTAGGCTAAATGTGGTTTTAATTAATTATTTGGGGCTACAAAAAGCATGTACACGGTTGAGAACTCAATTCTGAAGGCTTCACTGACCAATCACCGCTGCACAGACTCTGACTCCGCTGGGTGTCAACAATAGCTGCACTGTTGACGTATTTTACTTTAAACATTACAAACTACCAATAATGTGAAATCTTTCTTTTAGATTAGCTTTAGAACATTAGAACCTTCTGATATTTCCTTTCATATCAAACAGCAAAAAAGCTGAACCCCTGAGGTAATTTGTCGTACTTACACATTGGATGTCCGGCAGTGTGCATTTGCACATGGGCACATCGCAAAAAAATACATGGCGCAAACCTACAATTTATTTCTCACAACTTAGGCTTTGTAAAACTGTACCCAGGTACTGTTAAGCCACTGGCTGAGACAGTCTAGTGAGCCATCACATACACAGAGAGAACATATTGAAACCACTCAGTCTAAGTCCAGATCAAACACAGCCAAACAAGTACAATTTCCAATTTCCATATAGTTGGGGCAATTTTTATAGTTTTATACGTATGTTGTTAAAAAAAATTAAAAGGGAAGAATGACGAACAGGAAAAGCCTCAGAATTGGAATGCTCACCTATTCTGCTCCTCCAGCTTGGCGAGCAGCTCCACATCATCGGGACTGAGGTGCGCCGGCGAGGATGGTGAGAGGGCGGGCGAGGAAAGAGACGTGGAAGAGGAGGTGGCAGCGGTCTGCAGGGACGTGGGTGTGGCTACCTGGCTAGCCATCTGACTGACAGTGTGCGACACCGAGTTCTTCACCCATGAGAGAGTAGAACTCAGCTTACCAGCAACCTTGTCTGTCGCCACCTGCAACCGATAGAGAATACCTATTAATTCTGTTGGAACTTCTCAGTAATAAAATATGGGAAGCTATTTAACGTCTTGCTTTAGCCATTAAATAAATCCGTAAAACCCAATGCCTTGGATTTAATTCTACACCTTTCCCTTATCTAGTTTGTGGGCATCTACATGCTACTTTAGAGTCGCCTTGTCTCCACATCCAGCTCTTCCCCTCACCAGAGCGAGCCAAAGCTTAACTGACTTACTACCTTTTAAACAAGTCTACTATATGCTGCATAGTGGAATTCTGACATTGGAGTAATCTTTTGGACATCTTATCAGTATAAATTTGATTTTAATTTTCTTTAGAGGCTGTCTTTACGCACCAGAACTATAAAAGTAAGGCTCCACCATTCTCTTGCAGCAACTCTACATCTTTGCCAATAGAAACTAGTGTCATTATTTAGTTTTAGTTTCATTATCACCTGTTTTGACAATAGTATTACTATTATTACTATTATTTCCATTATCAATTAATTTAGTGACTATTTTTGAGAGGTTCAAAATGCTTCTTTTGTCCAACCATAAATAATAAATCATCCTAAATGAAAAACAGAAACTAGCAAATAATTGACATTTTGGCTTTAAAAAATGACTTAGGTAATCAATTAACTGAATACACAATAGCCTAGCTAATTTTTTCCAATCAATTGATCAACTAATCATGGCAGGTTCCAGCGTTAGCAGTCATTTTCCAACTAAGGATGGTAGTTATTTGTGATGTCTGTTTCCACAATCCTTAAATTATTTTCTCCCTTTTCCAGTAAAGTTGGGACTAAATGACAACCATTAACCATTACCATGTGAATTCATTTTGTTTTAAAAAAAAAAAAAGGAAAGAAAGAAAGACTACATGCAGATTGTCATAATGAATCAACACATTTTTTAACCTGTAATTTTTACTAATACACTGTACAAGAGCAGTATAGTGTTTTATGTGAAGTAATATTATCTGTATATTCTCTTACAATGAGCCGTGCAATTGGATTTTCTTTAAAACAACTTAAAAACTTCAAAGAATGTTCCAGGCATTCCTACCGGCTATTCCAAATAATCCAAAATCAATTCTTTCCACTGCTACAGGCACTCCATGAGGAAATCCAGTGTGTTTACTTGAAAGAACGCAACAAAAAAAAGAAATGCTTAAAATTGAAACAGAAGCGGAAGGTTGTATTCCGACTGTAACTCTGCTACGCCTCTGAACCTTTGATACAATGACACACTGCTCTCTAGTCATATGCTGTTCATACTGTCAGGAGGGTTCAAAGTGCTCCACACTTCTTAAAGTCTCCTGCAGCAATCAATGTAAACAGGAAGTCAACCTCTGCACATATTCTGTTATTCAAATAAGGGGGATAAAAGCTGGCACAAGCATTCGGTTTGACAAGAACAGGAAATCTGGATCAGCCACCAGGAAACCAATCATTTCATTTGTATACAATGATGAGTCATTTGTCTGAAAGTATCAGCTCTACGAGGAAAAGACATAAAGAAGAAGAAAAAAGAAAGGAAGTGGTTGAAAGTGTGTTGATAAAAATATGGCATAGTGCAGACTCAGAATGTTAATTAAGATTATTTTTTTTCCATCTACAAGTACACAGAAAAGTGACATGACTTGACCCTTATCACACAACACAAAGATGGACTTAAAATTCCTTTTATGTACAACAATAAAAACTGAGAGGTAGGTAATGTAAACATGAGACAGGTCAGGCTTAAAAATGCTTTTCAAAAAATCTGAATACCATGGTAAAGTTCTTATTTTGTAATTTCATTAAAAAAGTTAAACTTTCCTCCCCTTTACTCTATATTCATTTCACGTGAAGTCAAATATACTGCCTGTCCAAAAAAAAGAGTCACACACTCTAATATTTAATTGGAGCACCTTTAGCTTTGATTACATGTATTTGCTGTGGCATTGTTTCAGTAATCCTATACACTGTCATGACATTTATTTCCACCCAGAGTTGCATTCATTTCTCGCCAAGATCTTGTTTTGTTGATGGGAGAGACCAACCACCTTTCTTCATCAAAGATGATGGCTTACCACTATACTTCTAGGTTTTTAATAATGTGTGGGACAGTTCTTCACCCAATCTAAGTAGTTTCAGCAATCTCCTTAGTTGTTTTCTTCGCTTGATGCAGGCCACTAGTTTGACCCATTTCTAACAGAGTCACATCCTTTCCACGACCACAGGACTGGTCATCTGACACGGCTGTTCAAGAAATGAAAAGCTACTCATGGCGTCATTTAGGGTTAAATAACTTGTTGCGGGCTAAAACAAATTAAACACTGCATTACTTATCCAATAAAATCACCAACTTGCTTAGTTAAATCAAGGTGGTGACTTTTTTTGACAGGCAGTATATTTCAAGCCTTTTTGTTTTAATTTTGAGGATTATGGCTTACAAAGTTAATGTGAAATATAGTAATATCATGAGTTGTTATATGTTAATTTTTTTGAGCTGTGGTCCATAATTAATTAATACAATAATATTCTCTTCTTTTGAGATGCACTAGCAGTCTTCAGTTACACTTACAGATAACTATAAATCACTCTATTTGGGGTGGGGAGCTATCTAAATTAAGCAAACTGTGTGAAAAAGATCAGAAACGGTATTAACATGGGACCGTTAACAAAAACTGGACTCCCCGATCTGTTTCGTAAAAGAATGTTTCTCCTCGGCCTCTTTTTATGCGCCGCTGAGCCAGGCCAGCATTGTGTCTGAGTCTGTCTTTGAAAGCAACAGAGAACAAGAGGACAGAAAGTTTCTTCACGCATTCTGGCTCTGAAAGTGAGAGATGCCATGCAGAAACCAATTATTAGTAGTCAAGGAGACAGATAACTAGTGCTCAGAACCTACTTGTATATTTGCAGTCAATGAAAATCTGTGACAGAGTTAAAAAGTACAATTTATAATCAAATTATACTTAAGTGCCATTTTGAGGTACTTGTACTCCCAACAGTATTTCCATTTGTCTGCTACTTTTTCTTTTATTTCCAATTCAATATATTTTGTAGTCTAATATTCTAATCTTTACTCCGCTACATTTTTTTTACAAGTTACTATATGGATTCTGGTTAATTATACAATATAAAGCTATTATTACAAACATTTTATAAGCAATTGGCACATAAAAAAGGATAAAATATGAATATTGGATATGGCAAATTGGGCAGAGTGGTAATCCCTGATGTGGACCCAACTGAACATCGTTCTCTTTATGTAGACTCTTATTAGCCCTAACAAAGGATTTCACTAATTAATGATCAACCGCATTGGTTGAATTGACTTCGAAAACACCAGTGTACCTTCGTTAATTTTCTTTTTCACCTCAAACATGACCTGAATACTAGATTAGAGAAGCAGCTGTAAGCTTTGATTAACATGAGAACAGGGAACTGGGACAAGGCCATGACGTGAGAGATCATACCAACGCGTCCAGGTGGCCTTAAAAGACATTCCTGTGAGCAAGCCCTGCTGGCTGAAGCAACGCTTCCCTATAAATAATCCTGGATGCAGAGATTGTTTCTGCTTTTTTTTGCGAGAGAACTCAAAGGGAGGCCCTGAGATGCAGGGCGCATAGCTAATGAAATCCTCAGCATGGCAAGAAAGAAAAAGTCTCAGTGAAACAACCTCAAGACGACTGAGGAACTGAGAGAGACCAAAGGCAGAGCAGAGAAGCATTTCCTTTCTCCACATTCAAAAAGGGCCAAACGATACTTCATAACAATGTGAAACGGACCAGGCTGTAGCAAACTCTGAATACAAGCTATTTACAGCATCATCTGGGCTGATCATTAGGACTAGTTTATCTCACTCGCCTTTCATCACATGCCATTTCAAGGGCAGTGAACAAGAACAAATCTGTCTATCCCAGCAGTGTGTGGACAGGTTGGCTATCGTCAGGGAGAAATGACATACGTGTGCTGCGTGAAGGCATTAAAACGCAGGCCTGACTTACAATAGCGCACTCATGCTGAGGTAGAGAGGCCTTCTGCTGCGAACAGGGAGGTCCACATTTTCTGTGTACAATCGGCATTTCAATGGTCTGACTGAAGGCTGTTCTTCAATAAAGCAGCCGTAAAATAAGACCTACAACCTCAGGCTAATATTTTATAGACCATGTCTGTATAGCATAGCCTCCACAGTAGCACAGGAAATTAAATGTTTCAATCAAAAACTCCAACAAATAAATCTCAGCCTCTGGCTCGTTTATTCCGTGGGAGTGAGAGCTATAGTAGAGCTGAAACATAAATCAGACTTTGAAAGTGTGTGCCGTGTTTGTTGTCTGCGTCCATGAGTGGCATATGGTCTCCCACAGGGTGCTCCTAGATCCCTGCCACATGCACATATGTTGCACTACCCGTTTGGCTCACTTCTATCACCTGCACTGAGTTTAACAGATGTCACCACACCACCACTTAAAGCTGTGGTATTTTCTATCAAGTCTTACTGACGCTTTTCCACTGGGATAATTTGCAAACAATACCTACAAACTCTGGGGCAGCCACAAAGCATACATCATCCATTGTCTGGTCCCCTCTTAATCTTGCAACATGTAATTGGTTCTCCCTAAAGGACTGTATGTTCTTCAGTGTCTATGCTGAGGCCGTGGGTAAGAGTAGGTTGTAAAGCTTTCTGTTGTATCTGCAACAAGTACAGACAAGCGTGTCCTCTGATGTCACCACTGCTGGAGGTGGAGTTGAAATTTGCAACTAACAAAGGAGCCCACGGCTGTCTCGACTGGCCATGAAAACACGGGAAACTCATTTTAAATATACCATCACAGAAATCCTCCACATGCCACCAAATCTACCATCTTTTTAAGCATACGCCTGAATGCTGAATGCTGAATTCTGAGACGCACTTAGCTAAAATAATCCGGATGAGATCAGAGCAATAACTGGAAAACTCAATGCATGTATCTAAATAATGAGCCTAATACTAAAGAAGGCGCCTATATGGAAATGTTGGGCCTGATACTGATATTTATGACTGATGTACCCCTTTGTGTCAAGGAAATTAAGAAATCCTCTGTGTGAAACATATCTAAACGTAACAATATTAAGCCACATCGGATGAGACACATCAGATTATCATCAGCCAACCGATCCCAATAATTAGGCCACAAATCAGTGCATCCCTCCTTCATACGTTTAGGAGAACCTAATCGGAGCATCCATTTGGTGAGGACCATTGATTTCTCCTCCCAGGAAGGTACCATTCATCACAGTGATAAACGGGATGCGCTTAGTGCTGCTCCGCCTGACTATTAATACCTCACATTTTCCCAGTTTGCTGGATGGACACGCTTAGGGATGCCATGTTAAGACATGATCACAAAAGCTTCTACAGCAGCCTGTGATGCACTTTCCCTTTTTCTCTCTAAGCCTGATATTGTTCACTGCGATGTCTGGTAGGCCAGTAGGGCGCTCTGAAGTTAACGAGCAGATTTCTTCTTCTTCTGCATCTTTTCTCAGACTGCACCCCATGTTCACACACATTAAACACCATTGTGGCGTACAGACAGTAACTTCAACAGGGGAGCCACGGATGACACACACGATACGTGTCCTCCTTTTAAGGCTCGCTGCGGCTGTGAGCCGAAATGGAGCCGTACCATCAACTGCAAACATCCTGCAGAGGCTCTTCTCTTCCAGGAGGCTCCACGACAGGGATATCATAGCTCAATATATTAATTTCTGCCCCGGCCAACAAAACAAAACCACCACTGAATTTGCAACTGTTTTTTCCAGGCGATAGCTGGAATGCTTAGCAAAGACAATTGAACGGGACAATGTTTCCCTTACATTCAGTGTCAGCGCTAACGATCACTGTGTCTAAGCTAACACTGCGCCTCGGTAAGGGAAAAAAGTTACGTCTCGACGAGTCGGAGTGTAATGTCGCAGATACAGGGAGACTCAGCGGCGGTTTTGTGAGTTAGTGTTCGTTCCAGCAACTAGACAGAGCCCGGAGGACAAGGACACCCTTTACCTTGACGCGTTCTGAACCAGCCGCAACGAACGTCGTCTGCTTCCCATGCACGAGGATGCGGTCCCGTTTCGGACACTCCGCCCGAAAACATTAGCTATATTTTCCGAGTTAGCATAGCCGGGGCTCCGCTTAAAGCTAATCCGAGTCACGGTTGGCTAGCTCCCATTGACTGCTCGGTCCAGCCCATACAGCGGCTTCATACGTGTACACAGACGTCCGCGGAGCGCAGACGGACGGCGGCGGCCTACAAACTGTTTACATCGCACCGAGCATGCGCTCGCGGCTGAAGTTAGACGCAACACTGCCACCTAGCGTTTGTCTGGAGAATCTGCACTTCCCCTCATGCTAATGCTAGTGGTACATTTACAACATTTCCAAATATTCTAAACACAGAGGTGAGCTACATTTTTGTAGCTAAATATATAATAGGTGTCCTGAAAACTGTTCAGGATATACATGTGTGTAAATGGATGCCCCACCGAATAAGACTGTTGGGAAGATGACCATCTAATCTGTATTTTAAGATCATTTAACTGTACTTTGAGTTCGCTTCAAACTCAATTACATGAATCTATTGTGTTTGGCAGCACTGACACAACATCGCACAAGATTAGAATGTGTTCTGGAAACAAGATCTGAAAACGGTGCATCATAGTTAGTTTCAGCCATGCATTAATTAATTTCCTGTATTGGGATCAATAAAGTACCTCTGAATCTGAATATTATGAGTGCTTATGAATTAAAGAAAAGATTCTTCTTTTGCTCTTTTAAAATCGTCGTCTGACCTTCAATGACTCACCTGAAATTCATTGCTGGGAGAAAAAGATACTTCTGTTTGAGCAGACTGGAGGTTCGACTGCTGTCGCCTCAGGGTTGTCTCAGTCAAGGCTTCATAGTTGAATAAGAACACATAGTTAATCCATTTAAGAGAACTCCGTAGACACTGTGTGCAGCCCTTGCCAAATAAAAGCATGAATTTAAATACAAGCACAACAAAAAAGAAGGTTGGATGATCTATAATGAACTAGATACTGAATGACCGACATGGCTTTCGCTCAGCGAGTACAATCAAGTAACCACATCAGAACAAATGTGACGAAGCAACTTGAATTCCCATACCAAACAGCCTTAAAACACACTTTTCAGGTTTTGCATGACAGCAGTGACGCATATCTTTTGTTCCGCATTAGACATTCCTCTGTTCATAGATTTGGCTGAAAAGCAGCTGACGTTGGAGGACGACTTGGCAACAGCGTGGAGACTAAAATCTGAAACGCTGTCACAACAGTCATAGCTCACTATGACAGATATAAATAACAGGAGTACTGGTAGTTGTTCAGCAGCAAAAAGGAAGCTTGTGAAGAATTTTAGAGGATAAAATGGAATGAAAATGAATAGAACCCAATCTTACAACACCGATCTGTGTTCCAGTGATTGTAGCAATGTATAAAATTGACTTCACATTACTCACTTTGCTGGCATTAAATCCCCACTCAGTTGTACCTTGTAAACCATTGTGATTACTGGCTAAATACTGATGCAGAACTACATAATTCACCTCTGAACAAGCATTGTACTTTTGTCAAACCAGAAATCACAGAGAAGGGAAGTGCCCTCATTTCACACATCACCTCACTTTGAAGTTCATCTCATTTCCAAACTGCACACTATGTCCTTCAGGTACACTCTGCACCTTTTATCATATGATTCGGGAATGCCCAGGTGTTGCTAGCTTCTGGAAAATGGTAAAAGAAAATTAATTGTATTGATTTTCTTTTGATCAAATAATGGATTAATCATTGCAGGTCTAGTCTCATGCATGGGTTGCGTATACAATGAATCACATTTTTTATAGTAACGTATGCAGAAGGTTCTTTTGGGTCTTACGTGCACAGTACATGTATTTACTGTTGTCTCACTGATTGTATGTCTGCAAGTCCTGAGTTCAAATGACGACAAAATTTGATCACAAAAAAATAATCTCATGTGGAAAGATTATTTTAAAACGTGGTAGGTTTTTGATTTCTCAAAAACCAATAAACACAATTCTTAATCATAAAAACACAGCAGTTTAATCAATATATCCTCTAAAACACATATTAAAGGGGGGAAAATGGTCCAATGAGATACAGAATGAGCAAGGTCAGTGCTCTTCAGGGGATCTTCTGAATGGTAAGATCAAATCTGATGTACATCATAATTTAAAATCCAGATTCAGTTGAACCCTCGTCAGTTTACATACAGAGCACATTTAAATGATGACTGAAGAGCTGCAGAGAAAACTATAACAATACGATAAGGCGGTTATAATAAAACAAATGCAAGGTGCAAGGCTGCTGGTTTCTGAAGCCTGTAGGCAAAGCATGTGGCAGCAGATGTCTGACTGTCGCTAATCTGGATGTGCCAGCCACCAAAAGCTGCAGGCTGGACTGGCAGCTGAATGGTGACAGCAGCATTTTAAGATGATGATGGCTGCTGAGGGCCAGATGCAGAGGCTGATGGAAGCTGCTGTAGCTGCAAGCTGGTGTTGAAAAAATTGAACTTTATGCAGAAAATGTCCAACAAAAATAAACGAGACAATCAAAAACTCTAGTAAAAAAATTACACTCTGTTATCTCACATCTTGTACCTGTTTACGTTTATTTTGGGTTTTAAAGATGCACACTGCACACTGTTGCTGCAGGTCGAAGCTGATGGCGGACACCAAAGGTTGTAGGCAACTGGCTGTCAAGAGACTGTGGGTGGAGGCTGAGGCCACTCTGGATGCAGAATAAGAAAATATCACTGTATTGTTAAAAAAGAATATGCTTAAGTTAAAAAAGTACAGCCATATTATTGATCTGTGTCCTAAAGGATAATTTCTCTGTTTTACAAATAGCAGCAGTTGTAGGCGGGTGCAGGGACACTGATGATGCTGATCTTCCACTTATCTTATTTTGTTCGTTTTAACTGTGGTTGAGGGTGGGAGCTGAGGCTGTTTTCACAGACGGGGATAAATCTGGCTGTCAGAAGCTGTAGGTGGAGGCTTGGACTAAACTGGAAGGTAAGAGATGTGCTCTAGGCAGAGTCTGCCAAAGATTTGAGGCTAGTTTGGAAAAGGAATGAAGAGATTGACTGATTAATGCATGAACCTTGATCGATTTTGACGGTTCCTGTCTGGAAAATAAAGCTGGACGTTGGTATTTAACCGGAGTGGTGATAGCTGCCGGTGCGGTGCTGGGTGTCAGAGGCAGATAGGGGTTTGAGTTGGCTGCAGATGGATGCAGGCAGAGGATGATGTGTGTAAAGCTTTTGCATGCTGGCAAAACTGTACATATTTGCATTTTCTGCCAACAGGTTCAAGCTGTGGATGGGGATGCGAGGCAGAGACTGGCTGGACCTGCAGCTGTTACTAAATTGTTGGATGTCAAATGCTGCAAAGGTAACTGAAAGATGTAAGATCGTGGTCCTAGAATGCTTTTTTTCATCTTTTCAGCTGCAGCTCGAGTGTCACAGTGTGTAAGCAGAAGAGGCTGTTGGCGAGTTAAATGTAGATTGGACACATTTTACATTGTTGATGTTATTTCGGTAAATTGTCGCTCCGAGCCGATAGGGGGCAGAGGGATAAATCCTCTTCGTAGCGTGTCCGTGGCTCATCCTGTGACACGGTATTTACGGAGCATGCGCACGATGTCCTTCCTTTTCCCAGTGCAGAGGAGTCAACTCCCCAGTCTTTGGCTCCGGGCTCCTTCATAAGGAGACTAAAAGACTGCAAAATGGTTCGTAATTTGTCCCAATATGTGCCTAGATGCATACCTAAGACATACATGCTGTGCTGTGCGGTGTCCAACGTTTCAGAACCTACTTCCGACGTAAAGATGAGGTTTGATTGAATCCCGCTAACGCTTAGCCGGGTCTTTCCAAACGTGGCCTAATGGCTGACTTCACAAACCCAGCACCTAATTTTGCCCATTGGTCGCTCTACTGTCATAGTCACATGTACATGACTGCATGTTGTCCTCCTCCCGGATTTCCATTTTACACTGCTAACCATTGGCCTGTTTGCCTAATCGTCAAATCTGCCTAGCATGGATGCTAACTGCGCTCGTTCAATGCTATTGGCTCAATTTGCTAATGTTAGCCTGGTCCAGCGTTAACTGGTGATACTGACAGTCCAACTATTGTGTTCGCTGAAACACAGTAAACACATTTTGAGCCTGTGTTAATATTAAGTGTGCCATCCTTGACTCCTACAACTTAGTGGGTTTTTTTTTTTTTTCAGGGTTTTGTTAAAGTGGTGAAGAACAAGGCCTACTTCAAGAGGTACCAGGTCAAGTTCAGGAGGAGGAGAGGTGAGAGACGCTGTTTCAGTAATCTCCCTGCACGTGTCTAGGTTGTTTTGATGCTACCGTTGTCAGTAATTGAATGTGTGTGTTTCATCCAGAGGGAAAGACTGACTACTTTGCTCGCAAGCGCCTGGTCATTCAAGACAAGAACAAATACAACACACCCAAGTATCGGATGATTGTCCGTTTCTCCAACAGGGACATTGTCTGTCAGGTAAGGGAACGCTGGGGTTATCGGGTTTTATCCAAGCGGTTGTCCCCACAATGTTACATGGTCTTACGACTTTTGATTGGGTTGCAGATTGCCTATGCCAAGATCGAGGGTGATATGATCGTGTGTGCGGCCTACTCGCACGAGCTGCCGAAGTACGGAGTCTCCGTGGGCTTGACGAACTACGCAGCAGCCTACTGCACTGGTTTGCTGCTGGCCCGCAGAGTACGTTTAAACTTGTTTGTACATACTTGTTATCATGTCTTGATGTGTTGAGGGATTTAGGTTAGCTGCAATAAGGTCCAGTGTGAAATGAAATAATTTGCCACGATAAAAGGAATGTGGTTTGCACAGGTAGACTTGTAAAGAAGATTAACTCTTCTTGGCTGATCTGGATTTTAGTCATCAGTCTTAGACATGTTACTATTTTGTGTCTTCAGCTGCTGAACAAGTTCGGCCTGGATAAGGTCTATGAAGGCCAGGTTGAGGTGACGGGCGACGAGTTCAATGTAGAGAGCATCGATGGTCAGCCAGGCGCTTTCACCTGCTACCTGGACGCCGGGCTTGCAAGAACCACAACAGGCAACAAGGTGTTCGGAGCCCTGAAGGGAGCTGTGGATGGAGGCCTGTCCATCCCACACAGGTAACTTGTCCCACTCTGTGTCACACATTCTGGATTTGATTACATGCTATGTTTTATTTTCTGTTCTTTTGTATTTTACATACTTTGAAATGCAGGTGTTATTATAAATTTAAAGGTGTCTGCACTATATTTATGATGCTTGAAGAGAAATCACGTTTTCCATATGGAGAGTTAATTTATCTTCAGTGCGATTGGTTTTGCATTCTAATTGGCACTCAGAAGCTCTTCAGTAGAATCTGGTAATCTGTCATTGCGAAACTCAGGCCAATACATAAAATGGTGAAAATTGATAAATTCGGAGTGTGGTGCATGCACGTCAGTTGTATTTATCAATTGTCCAGGTGAGATGTAAAGGTGCGGAGACTGGTCTGTCAGATGGTTTGACACCAATTTTTACATGAAATGTCAAAATGTGAGCCTGAAGTAAATGGCAGAAAATTATGGAAATCACTTGTTCGTTAACTTATACCCTGTTCACACAGTTGTAAGATTATTTCAGACAACAAAGATGTGACTTTTGTCCGCTGACTTATTTTTGTAGCTGGGCAATGCAGGAGAAACAGCGTGGCTGACTATCTGATGGATGCAGAGATTGTCCGTGAAGTTGGCTAAAACCCCTGAGGTGTTTCCACCTTTTTTGGCTCAGAATGGATGTTTGGGACGGTGTCCGCATCTAACTGTAAACATGAATGGATTGTGTACAGTTAGGGCTCAGTGGAATAAGCAAGGTGAAGAACTTGTCAGTTGTGTTTTCTGCTCGTCGTGTGCATTCATGAGAAAGAAAAAGCTGCAGACAGGTTGAAAAGCAGGCCATTAAACCAAATTGATACCTGGTGTGAATGCATTGTTGTGTGGTGTTGGTGCTCTTTTAGTAATCCAGGAAAAGGGATTGTACACACCATGATGGTGCACTGTGTGGATTGTCTTGATATGGTGTCTGAAGGCTCTGATTTCAAATAAGCGTTAGGAGTATGCGGTCTAATTTTACGTTGTCATTGATCGACAGTCTCCTGGAGTTGGTATACGACCACATGCGGCCTCAAAGCAGATTTGCTAAAGCAAGTGGGAGAACACTCACCCCCTCTTCCTACTATTACTGTGCACGTTGACCGAGGTGTCACGTTAATGTGGGTTTGTGTCATGCAGGTTAGTCAGCACAGTTATTTATTTTTTGCTGGGTGATAGTTTATTAGATTTGTGCTTATTGAAGTATCCTGAGGTACTTGCAATAAACTTAAATTTATTAGAGGGTATATAGCATAATGTTGAATATCGCAGTCGCACTGCATGAGACGCTTGATTTTGTCACTTTGTGGAGGCTTTGTAAAACTGCACTAACGTATACATCTGACACTGAGTGCCTCTGAACATTTTATTATTTCTTGTATTGAAGTTTTTAGCATGGATGTTACTCCTCCTCGGATAATCCCATGATGCCTTGCATGAGTCTCTCCAACAATCCATTCTTCAGATCTTACAGTTAATATCTTCTCGGCTGCTAAACTTCATAACATCATTGACTAGCGGATCAGAGCTCTGAACAAAACAGTGATATTAATTAGAGGAATTAATTCACTTGGCTCCTGACCGCTGATGTATTGTAGTCATAGCTAGCAGTGAAGCAATAAGGAGAGTGTGCCAAAAAGGTCCGTTATATCTCATTTATGCAAATGTAGAATTTACATTTTATTTAAAGCCTGGCTGTCTACAGAGCATTTCAAAACTTAATAAAAATGAAAAAATTGCACTATGGATGTTGAACTCATTTAAACAATTTATCAGATTGACCACCAATGATTGTCATGCTAATATTTCATTGAACTTGCTTGGGAATTACCACCTTTTTGTTTCCCCCCAGCACCAAGCGCTTCCCTGGATATGATCCAGAGAGTAAGGAATTCAACGCGGAGGTCCATCGCAAGCACATTATGGGCATCAACGTGTCCGAATACATGAGCTACCTGATGGAAGAGGATGAGGATGCTTACAAAAAACAGTTCTCCCGCTTCATCAAAAATGGAGTCGCCCCCGACTCGGCAAGTCCTCGCCATCGTGTTCTATGGCTCTTCTACTCTGTAATAAGTAGTACAAAGAACGGGGGTAGAGGCTGTTATCCTATTGACTGGTGCTCTAATTGATCTGACGGGGAAGTTGGGCAATCTGAACACAAATGACTTTTCATTTTGTGAACTAAATAGGGGATGCAAAGTGCAAAAGATGGTCTTGTTAGTGGTTAATTTTACATGTGCGTTAGTAATTCCTCGTGGGAGCTCAGGGTCATTGTGCATTGATCACATCACTTTACTCTGCAAAGCAAAGACGGACCAAATAATCAGTCTGAATTTTATGCATCTTGTGATCAGCTTGAACTCTGCTGTAGCCCCTGTGTAATTCCAGCAGTTCAAAGGAAGGTCTTAATGCTGGAAAGCATCATAATTTCCGATGACAGAAGTCGTCGTCAGATTTAGAATGTGTACACACGTGCAAGTTTTGGTAGCTTGAGTGTAGAAGTTCTGAGTTGGAGCTCCCAATCCAACCGGATCAGAACCACTACTTACAGATTGTTTGGTATGTTATGGTGAATTGTACTAAAAGGTTTCTGACTCCATGATGAGTCATGCTTTTATTAATCACTACATCAAGTCACAAGGGATTTCTAGTGTTGGAGACTCTTGGAAGTTGAGCAAGTGATGTCAGCTGTTGGTAAATGAGAGGAGCAGGTCCACTGTGAGAAGCAACACATTAGTATGGTGGTTGAACCTTACATATTAAACTGTAGAGGAAAACAATCTTGAAGCGACTCCAGAATTTCTTGCATTTTGAGGCAGTTTGAATATGTTTATTTTAATGAGTGTAGCAATATTTGGATGTTCTCAGCTTATCTAAATAGCATTTAGTAGCATGGCTAATGAGCAAAGAACAAATCTACCCATTAATCTCATGAAGTGTTCTGTTTTTTTTTCCTTTCAGATTGAGGAAATGTACAAAAAGGCTCATGCTTCCATCCGAGAGAACCCTGTCCACGAAAAGAAGCCTCCCAAAGAGGTCAAGAAGAAGAGGTGAGAAATGTTGCTGTAGATAAACCTGTTTGTCTCTTTGTGGTTGTCTTGCACAGCAGATGTGCGGCCCCTGCCCGTTGCTAACTGTTTGCTTTGTGTGGTGTCTTCAGATGGAA
The DNA here is from genome assembly GCA_001698575.1 of Mola mola. Taxonomy (NCBI): domain Eukaryota; kingdom Metazoa; phylum Chordata; class Actinopteri; order Tetraodontiformes; family Molidae; genus Mola; species Mola mola. Next base: position 16,985,842 of record KV751319.1, read on the forward strand.
TCGTGCCAAGTTGTCTCTGGCCCAGAGGAAAGACCGCGTCGCCCAGAAGAAAGCCAGCTTCCTCCGGGCTCAGGAGCAGGAGGTTTCAGACTGAGTTTTTCAGCCTGCTTCAGCAAAAAAATTTGTTCAATAAATTTAATGAAAAGTCCAATCTTGTGAACGTGTTCATCCTTTATAGGCACCGTCGGGGAGGGCCTGTTTGTCCCCTCAACTGGGAGAATATCACTTTGGTCAAATCTACACGTGTCACCATCATTAAGTGCTCACATTACTCCACATGCACTGCACAGGATTCAGCAGACAGTATGGTTAAGTTAACTTTATTGATGTCATGTTTTTTAAGGAAAAAAAACACTTATTTTGCTTCTGTATTTAACCTTTAACTTAATAGGTGATTTTAATAAGAGTGAGTGATTCCTTAACTGCCTCAAAGATTTGAGGGATAGGAAAAGGTCTTTGTGCGTCAGCGTTCATTAAGAGTCTTTTGTATGGGAGATTTTTTTCCATAGCAAAGTCTTGAGATTGTTCAGAATCAGTGAGTGCTCGATTTCCATCTGCTCCGTCCAACCTTTGAGAGCGATGCAGGCGTACAGCTGCTTCTCGAGCTCCTCTCTCACGTCGGAAGGGGCCCCCCTCAGAATGTAGTCCTTGATCGCCTCGCAGGCTTTGGCCAAGTTTGGCCTGGTGACCTCGGTGGTGCAGCGGTGCTTGGTGAGGTCACAGGAAGTGAGGCAGTCCGCCCCGTACAGACAGTCCTCGTCTGCATCACAGCGCTGCTGCCTGATCCCTTCCTGGAAGGTGGCCTCAGGCACGATGTACCGAGCGTCCGTCACCTTCAGGTCGTGGCGATCGTTGTAGCCATAGGTGGCAGCGCTCACGTCGCACATGAGGAAGCTGCCGAAAGTGCCGTGGAAAACGTCCTCCACCAGCTCCAGCAGCCCGATGGAGATCTTGGCCTTGTGTGGCCAGGAGGGCGTGAACCACTGGTCCATGCTGCGGCGCAGACCGGCAGGAATCCACACCTCGAGGACCCAGGGCAGGCTGATCCCGTACAGGGGCGAATGTGGTACCTTCTCCATCACGTAGAGGTCTCCACAGAAGCCCAGCAGCTTGGGTGTGTGCTCCCTGTCCTGCAGCACCAGCGCCAACAGAAACTCGTTGAGCTGCAGCAGGGCCCAGGTGGAGTGAGCCTCGGGCAGGGAGATGTGACTGTCCTTATTGGCGTCTGTTATGGACAGCACTTGGGTTGCGAGGTCTGCAAGGTTGGCCTGATCCCCCACCTTAGACTGTGAAGGAGGGAAAGAAAACATTTTAGGATGAGGTCTGATTTTGGATTATGTGGTGTTTATCCAGCACTTGTTGACCTTCAGGTGGTTGAGGATCATCTCTCTGAATTTTTCCACAGACGTCCCCTTGGTGGGCTGGTCGAAGGCCGCAGCCTCCATCCTGGGTTCCATCTTGCTCCCCAAGTCATAATGAGGAGCCTCGTCCATCTGGCACTTAATGACTCCCTCCAGGTCGCCCCAGCTCCCAGAATACACCTGAAACGCACAGACCAGCCCTGAGGTGCGGTGGGTGAATAACTGGGAGGCAGCGTGGAGATACTATATTAGACTGACCTGGCTGTTGGGCCTGGCAGTGAAGCACTTCCCCAAATAAAGTGTGTCTTTCTCGCACAGGCTGCTGCAGGCCGAGCCGTCGATGACCCCTTTTTTGTACTTGTCACACTGATAGACACAACATGAGATGGCTGAGCGTAGTAAAAGCTGTGGGCGTGTGAAGCGGGAGACATAAAACACTCACTATTGAATTTTTGCAGTCGAGGCCACGACACAGCTCAGTGTAGGACGAGTACTCCACGTACACGATCCAGCTCCCCACGAAGACGGCCAGCCAGGAGAAGAACAGGTACTTCATGTGCAGGTAGGAGAATCTGGCCTGTTGGAAACACAGTCCAGGGATGTTTTAGAAAACAAAAGCATGGAAATGAGAAATGTGCTCCGGTGCGATCACGCGATAATGTTCAGTCCTCCTCTTTCTGGAGAGCGCAGAGATGAAGGCTGTTTAATATTTATATTTACAGTATGTTATTGTTCCGTGTCTTGATGTTGTTCCACTCGTGTTGGTGGATCAAACACTGACATTATATCATCATCCAAAATAATGCAGTAAATGTTATTGCGTTAGTAACATTTACTGCATTATTTTACTTTTCATAAGAGTTACTTTTTACTCGTACCTAAGTACATTTTTATTATAATACTCGTACGTGTACTATTTTGTTTAACAGCACTTTTGCTTAAAGGTGAATTCTGCCATTTTTCAGTCTAAGCCGTATTTCCCAGACTTTGAGGGTTTGGTTAGGGGTGTCACACTCATTTTAGTGTGGGAGCCACATGCAGCCCAGCTTGACCTCAGCAGGGCCAGTCAGAAAAAACTCATAAAGAAAAACATCAGCAAATTATTAATTTTCTTTTAGTATGTTTTACGTAAAAATGCTTGCTGAAAATGTTTACTATTAATGAACAGTCCACGTAGGGCGGCACAGTGGTGCGGTGGTTACCACTGTCGCCTCACAGCAAGAAGGTCCTGAGTTCGAGTCAGGGAGTTTCTGTGTGGAGTTTGCATGTTCTCCCTGTGCCTGCGTGGGTTCTCTCCGGGTACTCCGGCTTCCTCCCACAGTCCAAAAACATGCGAACTGGGGGTTAGTAGGTTAATTGGTCACTCTAAATTGCCTGTGGGTGTGAATGTGAAATTATGAAAGATTGGTGCGCTTTCAACAGGTCCCAATTACTCCATTCAGTCAGTCTCAACATCCTTCTATGTACAAAAAAAATGGTATGCAGGAGTAATTTTCAAATAAATGTGCATTTTGTGAAGATTTAGACCCTCAAAGTTTGGAAAATAGGTTGAAAAACACCGAAATACTCCTACATTACATACAACACATTTCTTTTAAATGACATTAGTTGACATTTCCGAGTCTCAGTTTCTAATGTTCCCATGTTCAACTTTTTTAGTGTTACATTCATTGGCTGACTGTTATGTTTGTGATAAAAGGCCACAACATGGGACCAAACAAATGTAACATACAGGTTTTTTTTTTACTTTTAGTCTTTACAAAACAAAATGGGCCTCCAAAAGTGGACTAAATACGAAAGAAAACAATGCAAAATCATTATTTCTCATTGGGTTGAAGATTCTGTCTTTCGCTCATACTTTTGAATAGTATACTTGGAGTGACCAATCAGTCGTTATGGTTTTCAGGTGCCAGACCCCCACGCTCCTCTTCTGGACCCGCCCCTGCTTCCACCAACTCTTTGATCTTATCATTATTTTCGCTTTGTCTGAAAACAACCTTGATGAGAGTGGTGAAGCAGGATTTTAAAGAATAAAAAGTTGACATAACTGCTGAGAGTTGCATTTCTACGGAAGAGGCACACAATGATAAAAGTCCACAATGTTAATTTGCCTGTGAGTGAGAGCATCTGAAGAAATCAGAGTACATAATTAATGGAAATGCTTCGAAACAGATGCTCGGTAATTAACATTATAGACGCTGTTCGTGGCAACATTTGGAGCGACTCAAGGCTCATTAACTTCGCTTTTGATTTTCCCTCCAGTTCCCGAGCTGATAAATACAGTCTACTTGGATCCATAATTTCTTTCCTCCAAATGGAGAAAATTAGCAAAAAATCACAGACAGCCTTGCTCTCCCATCACTTAGTGAGTTTTGCTCTGAGTGCTTGACAGTGATGGACTCCTCCCGCTCCCACCCTTTGCCACTTCCACTTCCACTTGTCCTTATTGGTGCAAGGCTCTCTGTCTCGCTCCCCAGCCTTCTTTAGTCTCTCTCTCTCAGTAACACTCAGTATCTCCATCTTCCTCTGAGATCTTTTTTTTCTTTTAACCCGCACTTACCGTTTAATGGAAAATAGCCGGATGGTCGCACATAAAGATTCATAACCTTAAGAAGCACAAGATGTGAGCTTTATGTTCCGTACTGAAGACAAGATTACATTTGTATCTGTCTCTAAATGGATGTACACTTCATTTTCTGCTTTTGACACCATTAGATCGAGCTCTCACACGGCCTGTGTGCCACAGTGTAACCTGATTCTCTCCATGCAGTGCCCTTCAATTGTCCAACGCAACCGACCCAGAAACAATAGTGGGTCACGCTGAGCTGTAGCAAGCAGTGGAAACGCGGCCTGGTCTACAGACAAAAGTTAGGTGGAGAACTTGGTGAAGTTGTTCTTCAGAACAGGTTTCACAAACAGGGAAATTCTTCATCTTTTGGTACATCAGCACCACAACAACATCAGTATCAGGTCTCTGAGAAGAATTTGCGAGAAGCTGTGTTTATTCCAAAGAAAGATCTGCACCAACTTGGAGTGCTATTTCGGAGGATGAAATGCCGGGGACAGCGAGGGAGGGATGGAGTCTGTTCAAGGACCTGCCGGTTTTATTTCCGTATGCAATCTCGTAAGATTACAACTTTTTTCTTGTAGATTTCTGACGTGATTCTGAAAATTAAAAAAAGAAAAATCTGCAATTTGGCCCCTGAAACTCCGTCATAGAGTTCTGATCCCTTCAATTTGTGCATCTTTTTGGCCACTTGAGGACAGCACAGTAACGTTGTGGCCACTGCCTGCATGCTGTGCTCTTGGAACACGGATGAAACGTCCCGAGTTTAAAACTGCATTCTCTCTGACTTCCACCAGGGGGCACTTCCACCAGCTGCAAAAAAACAAAGGTCAGAATGCAAGAGCCTCTAAACAAAAACAAGCCCCTATACAGCTGCTTCTCTCTTGACCGACTCAAAATGTGCTCAGGGTCTGAGTGTCAGTCTTGGAGAAAAGCAAATGGTCATCATTTTGTAAATTTTGGCCCCATTTGTAATTAAATAGAAGTGGGGTCGTCTGTGGACAGTCAGTGACATATAGACGCGCGACATTGTCGGTGGATTTATTACATTTCAAATTGGTTTGCTTTACGTTAACATCTGAAAGCAGTGTTAAGCTGCGGAAAAGGCAACTGACTGATTGAATCTGAGAAACATTTGGGTTTTTTTTTACAGGATCTTTGCACTGGGTTGAGCACACAGGTGTTTAACTGCATACATATTACACAGTAGTTTCCATCATGCCCGGGGTCATTGGATTGTACAGCCTTGCCTTGATAAATGGTCCTAACTCCAAAAAAAAAAAAAAGTATTTTGTGACGTTTTAGACCCTCAAAGCTCAGGAAATAGATCTTAGCATTAAAAATACTGGAATTCTCTAGTACTCTTTATGCCTGACTGGTCACTACATTCAGCCTCTATCACTGGTGTGAACCCCGTCCGCACCAATCACTGCCAGCGTTCTATCAACACCTCACTTCCTGTTTTGGTAGCCAAAGGAGAAGTTAGCAAGTCGTGGCTAACAAAAATGAGTGGCTGGGGACAAACGTGGAGCTACGAGAAACAATAATGCTCTCTGGAAATACGGGCAAGAGAAATCATTTCTAAACATTAGGAAACCATAAAGAAGAACAGGGAGGTGTTCAAAGTCTTCAGCTGGAGAATGAAGCAGGATGGATTTAACCGAAGCGTTGAGCAGCGTCGCGCTAAAGTTAGGAAGCTGTGTCAACAGCACCTAAAAATATGCGACAAGTTGCACAAAAGTCTCAGCTCTTCGGATATTAAAGACAAAATTGATGTTGTATTACGACCTCGACAATATTTTGAACACAAGATGGAAAAATCGTCAATGCTCCATGATGTCGGCTGCTGTAGAAATTGTGAGAGGACCAATTATTCGACGGCATTCCGTGCACGTGACTCTTGTCTACAATTTTAGAGTCAGCTCGAGGTTTTGCCTGTGTGAACGCGAACCGAACCAGCTGAAAAATGAGACCGTGCATCCAATTCGCCTCTGGTCGGCACCGAGGAAGCCAACTATCGGAGCACGACCTCAGAGTGCAAGAACCTTCCGCCAAGGTCATGATCAGGACCGCGCTCAAAACTGAATCACTTGTTCTCCGGGCCAAAGTCCAGGATCTAGGCACGTCCTTTTAAGTTACCCTGTTCGCAGACAGACAAACAAACAAAATAATCACCAGTCAAAAAACACTGGCGGTGGAGGTAATACTGAGCATTTTAGTATCCAGGTACCAGTTTACGCCTCCGCCGGCGTCGGCGCAGCATTTAGAGTCTTGTTCCTGCTCACCTGATGAATGAAAGTCAGAGATTCTCAATCATCATCTTAACTATTTAATAATACTATTGACCAGTTCCTAAACATGCGCCATGACGATTCCCGCCTCTTTACCCATCGACCGGTTTACCAACAAATGGGACCAGGCAGGCCAACGGAAAATTCAACCGCAGCGGCCGCAGGGAGAAGTGCTTGTGCACCTCCCATCGATCCGTTCGGATGCATCAACGCCAGAAGCATTATGGAAATAACGCTCCATAGGGGGAACCAGATGCATGACTGGACTCTGTCTAATCAATAGTGTGTGGCTTTGATTCCAGCTCTGGCCGGTTCATTTCTATCTCCGGGATTACGCATTGACCCTGTGTGGTGGGAGAGTTACGCAAACAAGAGCCAAGGAGCCGATATCGATTGCGGCCGCTGTGACAGCTATTAATTAGAGCCTGACTGGGAGCTGTGGCTGTACGCTGAGGTGGGCGGAAAGAGACGGTCCTGTCATGATCTGGCTGAAGTCCTTCCTCTACGCCGCCCCCACAGCCCAGTTAGGAGGCCCACGCAGCAATTAAACCCGGAAAAAAACCCCAAGCACGTGACACTGAGGGGGGCCACCTGAATGCTGAGCTGCTGAGACCGAGATCGGAGCCCATCAGGCGCTGCTCGGCACTGTTCCGACACTTCTTGCAGCCTGCACACCATTCATCCATTATGCATGGTTATAAAGCCATCCCTCAGAGGTTGCTGGTTTAATGGGCTGCCTTGCAGAGCCCAGAAAGACGGGGAAAAAAACGAGAGGAGCTAAGGATGGAGAGAGTGAATGATGGGAGCTATTGGCCTTGCAGGATGAGGCCACCCTCATTTGACTGTGCAGGAAAATAAAGGATGGCAGGCTGTCACGCTACAAAGATATGACTCATCACAGTCCAGACAGCAGGCACCCCCCACCCCCACCCCAACGCTGACTCAATACTGCGACATGAACACATGTGAACATGACTTTATCTGCAGCTGTTTCTATGCTGAGAGTGCGCGTTACTCGTGCGAGGACGACAGCTTCCTGTCAGTGGACCCCCCGCCATGTCTGAACCAACAAGTTAGAGCTCTGATGGGAAAACATCGGAGGAGGGCTGCCGGCACGAATCCGGCTCCTGCCATCGTGTGCGAAATCAGGCGGATTGGATGCAGAGCGAATTATTGGTGAATTCTAACCTGACACGCGCGCGCGCGCTCCCTCGCTATCTCCTGGATGGCTGTGCGTGATGCGGAGTCACGCCAGTCGAGTTGCATTAACATGCGGCTGCAGTGGGGCCGACAGAAACGTCAGCAGCTGGCAGTTTTGTGCAACTCATCCACGAGCAGGAGATGAGGACGCTGTCAGCTGCGGGAGACGAGCGTGCGCGACCCACCATCGCAGCAGGTCATTTCAAATGCCAAACGACCACTGAACTGACACGGACGGACGAGACGCTGCAACAATCCCGCTCACATGAAAACGTGTAGAATGGGAATTAGAGGAACGTGAGAGCGGTTTGTCAGTCAGGATGAGGTGTGTTAGATGAGACAACACGGCCTCGGTTTGACTGCCGGGCGCCAAAGTTTCCATTTGACCTGCGCGACCTTTTAAATGGGACTTTAGAGGCATTTCCGTTCATAGAAAATGAAAAAAGAGAGATGTTTTTATGAATTCAAGGGAAACACGTAGAGGCCGAAGGGTATGCAATTTTTGGGGCAAATACAGATGCCATGAGTGGGATGCCATAATCCCTCAAAAATGAGGGCATCAGACATTCTGAACTAATATGTAACGGAGGCAGAATCATTAAGAATACAGGTATATAATTAAGAATTGTAAAATCGCCCCGAGCAGAATCTTCCTCTGCACTGTCCTCTTTAAAACCATCTCTGGGTTGCCGACACCGAGCTATCCGTGATCAGCCAATATCGACCAATCGATGCATCGGTCGGCCTCCAGAAAAGTGCGTGAGCGGCAAAACACATTTCTGCTTCCCCCGAGGATCCCTGACCGACAGGTGCTGCGCTGTCTCTGCAGTCTGCGGGGCTGGGGCAGCCGTCCCCCCGGGGCTGATCTCACGCCACTGACGGTGGAGACAACCGCCGAGACGCGTCAAAGTGTGGGAGGAGAAACCAGGATGGAACCAGTCCCTGCCTAAACTTTTGAAAGCGCCGGAGGAGAGCCTCTGTTAGGACGCGCTGGAGCTGTATCGCCGACGTGGTTGCCACAGCAACGGGTATCAGGAGGATTAAAAAGAAGGGGAAAAAAAAAAAAAAAAACAACCTTCACAGCTGCAGATTTGCACCGATCCAAACGCACCGGGTCGCCTCAAAGCCTCGGTCGGCGGTACCGTGGATGGACCGAGCCGAGGCAGGATCCCTGCTGGAGGGCAGCGGGATTTCCCGCGAGCTTACCTGGATGTACAGAGGCTTCCTGAAGACCCCCCACGGAAACGGATCTCTGGCCATGTCGGGGCGCGGGACATGTCACCGAAGATGATGCTGAAGGGGGGGATTCGGCCGCACGCTGTGGCAGCAGGCAACGCCTCGCGAGCAGACGGGCCGCCGAACCTCTCCGAGCGTTCGGCTGCAGCCGGACGTCAGGGGCGGTCGGAGCAAAGACGGGGGGAGGGGGGACTGGTCCAACCCCTGCTCTTGTTCTCTTCAAGTTTCAGTTCCTCTCTTCAGTTTTAGCCTGGCAACCAACCACACTGAATGTTTGTCAGAGCAAGATGAATCAATATATAGATAAATAACTGGTGAAACGTAGGTATGTTTGGAATTCATTGATTATTTATCACTGTATATGTAAGAGTGTTTTGTAAAAAAATAACGTATGTGCTCATCACGAAGCCGTTAACCCAGGAGGATATTAGTCTACATTAGAGTCCTCCACCGCAAAAATGCTGTGTGAAGGGTAAAAAGAAAGAAAATGTGCACAGGCAGCAGGCCAGGACAAAAATACATTTGTTTCACAGGGAAAAGCAGAAATCCAAATAACTTGCGCTGTTTTTAAATCACTGCGGTTATCAAGTCAAAGCGCATAGTGAAAGAACTTCTCCTGCCTGGCCCTAAGCCTCCTCTTCTGTAGAGGCTAGCTACATGAAAAGGGAGGATATAAAAGCAAAAATAGCCGGGAGAGAATGTCACATGGATGGAAAACACTGAAGGCCGTGTTGGACGTTTGGGAGAAGTTTGCTGTGAAAACGGACCGAGCAGCCGTGGCTTTGCTGCTTCTAAAAAGTGCCACGTTAGCGTTTGACGGCTGCAAGAGAGACACGTTGCCCCCGAGGAAACACATCCAAAGCTCATCCTCGTCCACACACACACACACACTTGCATTGTGACGCCTTGTCCAGCTACAGAGCTGCATTCTTGATTTTGTGACGTTTAAAACCCTCAAATAGGGCGTAGGTTTAAAAATGCTGGAATCCTCCTTTAATAAAGCAAAAGGGGACATTAACATTTTGCTCTGCTGTGACCCTCAGGTCAACCCGCTGGCAACCTGCTTCAGGCCAAATTTGGGATGCTTTGCCTGTTTTGTTTTTTTTCTTTTTAAACAAAAAGTCTTTTCACACAGTCAGACAGACGATCTCTTGATGTTCTTTAGGGAACTATGATGAAAGACGACAAGGATCTCACTTCATTTTGTTTTAATTTCAGCTGACATGATGGCATGTAACGTACAGTATTGATGTTGTTTGACGTAGACTTGCATTGCAATAGGACAGAGGGAAAATACGTGTGACAAATCTACAATTCTCCTCGACATTTGCACAATCTCTACAATTGTTCCCCTGTTTTAGAAGGCTGGGCGCTGCTGCTGATCGCAGTGTGTGGATGCGATGCCCCTGGCTGCCATATTTCAGATGAAGACGTGCAGGGCTGTAAGACTGCGTCTCAAGAGGACGCACCGATGAAAGGTAATGGACGTTCAGTTATAGAGCACATTGGGATGAGCATTAACATCCATCAAAGCAGACAAACAGTGTAATATGCGTGAAAACACAAACGCAATTGGTCTTCGCGGCGAGGAAGGACAGATGTAGTTACACGAGAACACAGATTTCACGCAGCACAAAGCACAAAGCCGCCATCTGCCTGGAATATTGGATTTTCGGGGAGAGGGGCTTATAGTGTTTGAGAGGAGAGTTATAGCATCTAGGGAGACAGAAAAAATGGATGCGGATAAGTTATTTCCTGCGATTATGTAAGGCTGATTACCTTGAGGCCCTTTGAGTGGGTAGATTGAAAAAAAGAAAAGAAAAATAATCTATTCCCATATGGGAAGAAACAAAACAACAACCTTGCAGAGGCAGGGATGGGGGCAGCGGCACCGCTGGAGTGCAGAGGAAATACGGCGGAGGATGTCAATGGGGGAGGACGGAGGACATCTTGCACAAACGTGACCTTTCACATTTACTTGCGCTGGAAAGAGTTCAACTCTCCATGCTGAAAGTCGGTTTCATTAACAGCGATAATCCCTGTTTAGTCCTGAAGCGCACACCTGCTCGTTACCTCTTCCTTTCATCAGAGGACCACCGGCAACCCAACGAGTTGCCGAGGAAACAAATGATAGGATGCATCTGTCACACAGCAAACCAGCAGTAACAGACACTGTGAGGTTATTGTAGAAAGAGAAAGATCACTTCTTTAAACCTGCTTTGGTGAGAGAGAACAAACCCATGAGAAATAACTGCTGTTAGACTGCCCCCTCGTGCTGATGCTCACGTATTACAGTTTGACAGCTGAACTCAGACGTGAATGTGCAGCGGTGGATTCTCTCACTAACTGAGAGAGACAGAGAGGAGGGGAGACGACCCACATATGGACTAAAAGAATTAAACCAAAATGAACTGTGTGTGCAGGTGTGGATTATTCACCTCTCCTGTACTTTAGTACTTTCATTTGCATCACTATAGAAATAAATGCTGTATGTGTCTTCATACATTCAAGCAAATACAAGTGGCTTGAATGTTGTAGCACAGATTGCTTCCAGAGACCCGTCTCTCTGTCACGGTTCCATGAAATCCTGCTCCGACATTCTCACAGTTATTGTTCAACAGCTCCCTCCTGCACGTAAACCTGAATTACCATGATGAAACCAACATCGCCCATCTAACATCGCTCAGGACCGATACACGGAGACAAATTTATTGATAGAACAGAATTTTCTGCAAATCTGTCGTTCTTACGTAAATGCACACAATGGACAACATGCTTTGCTTTGACTGTGTTTAATGTTGCCCTGCTCCAGTTTTCCTAGTCCTCTGGATTTTGGAGGCTGCATGACGGAGCAGATGTAAGCTGATGAGCAGGTAAACAGTGGCCAGATGGACTATGATTTGAGTCTACGCTTTGTGTGCTTATTGTTGGTCATGTGTATGTATGGGGACTTGTAGAGCACAATGGCTTCATTGTAGACAACTTGTTCATTTATAGTCTAACACAGCCCCCTTTTATGGCTCTCTCCTCAAACTGCATTGTCCCGAGGCAAGTGCTGGCTTTTCTCCTGAAATAACTCGTAATTTAACGTTGCTGCATCAATTTATTCTCTTATAAAATGGCTTTGGTTTGTTTTAGTTGTAGCTTTATTGCTCAATTGAGAACAAATGTGACCGCTGCTGAACAAGGTGTCATCAGTTTTATTTGTGACATGGATATTATCCAGTCAGTCGAAGATTTTACTGTTTTGAAGTCAAGCCACAAAGGAACTTCTGCGAGCAGGAAAGTGAGAAAGGAGACACGCCTCTCTGAAAAAAAATAGAAGTTTGTCTGTGTTTCTGCATGTGGCCGGCCTGGAGGGAGCACACAGAGTGTGCAAGTCACGCTGCAGGAACCTGTGGCAAAGTTAGATATTTTAATATAACTCTCTCGTTAAACTACAATATGTTTCATCGGTGCCGGGGGGGGATATTTCAGCTTCCCTTCACAGGCTCCTCGTTCATTTTAGAATTGATTTTAAAACATTTAATGATTACTTTTTAGAAATGAGAAGAATCCACTGAGTTGGACAAACACTGGTGTTGTGCTTTTCCTCTAACTGTTGGTGAGAAAAGCAGATATGTCTGTTTCCCAGAATGTTAAAGTGCTCCTTCATGAAAGGAACTAATTGGAATAAGAAAACAAACAAACAAACAAACAAACAAAAAACTCATGGGTCATTTTGTAAGCGAGTCATGAATAAAGTGCAATAAGCAATAAGCAAAAGTTCTGTTATTGTCAACTGTCATTGAAAGAGCAGCAGATGGGAATACTTTATATTATGGTTCTTGTAACAAGAATGAATCAGTAGTTAATAAACCACTTATCAAACTACACAAGATTTTTATTACCATTAATTAGACATGAAAAATTAACAGCGCAATTATCAGATCTATGATTAGTAGTTATGAGACACTTATCAACCGTTAATAGACACCAATACATTTGAATAAGGTGTTAATTAATGATAATTAAATGTATAAAAGTTAATAGCTTCCTCTATGAACCTGTCATGGTGTGTGGGTTGGCCTGGGTGTGGCTCTCCTGGCTCCCAACTCTACACGCCCATCTGCAATCAACTCACCTGTCCCAGTCTGCACACCTGGCTCATCAACGACACAACCAGCAGTATATCAACGCCGGCTCTTCACCCACTCTTCGCCAGATCGTTGTACCCACCATGTGGTAGCGTTCGCTCAGGCTACAACTTGTGTTCTGTCCTAGTCAGCTCAGTTCTAACTGTTTTCTCTCTCTCGCCAGTATACCTGGACCACTACTGCTTGCCTGCCTGCCAGCCAGCCCCTCTACCCACTGCTGCCTGCTCCCTGCTCCCGCCTGCCAGCCCTTGCACATTTTGTGGAATACAACCTCGTTTACCGAAAACCACGTTGGTCTGTGTCTGCGTCTGGTTCCACCAAGCTACACCTAACAGAACCGCCACCTAACTGTAGTGAAAGGGTTTGAGTGCCAGACTGATCTTAGGAGCTATGTTGTCGGGGGCTGTTTGCCACTTGTAGGTTAACCCAAGGCATGTTAGTCCTAGGTGAGGGGCCAGACGAAGGGCGGTTCAAGAAAGACCACCTTAATGATGGATAACAAGGATTTGTGCACCCCGTCCAGAGGGGGTACCAGGCCTGCGGAAGGGGTCTGCATACGAGTGTCTGGTGACCGGGCATTTGCCCATGTGGTCCGGCCAGGCTCAGCATGAAAAGCAGACATGAGCCCGTCCTCCTATGGGCCCACCACCTGCAGGAGGCTCCTTAGGGATCCGGTGCCATGTGGATCGGATGGCAGGCGGGGACCTTGCCGGTCCAATCCCTAGTTGCTGAAGCTGGCTATAGGGACACGGAACATTGCCTTTCTGGTGCAGAAGGAAGATGAGCTTGTGCAGGAGGTTGAGAGATACCAGATAGATATAGTTGGGCTCATCCATTGCACAGCTCGGGTTCTGGAACCAGTCTTCTTGAACGGCGTTGGACTCTTTTCTTTGCTGGAGTTGTTCTGGGTGAGAGGGTTGCTTCCCTGCGCCTTCGGGTCGGGGAATGAAGCCTGACTGTGGTTTGCACTTCTGTGGAAAACAGCAGTTCAGAGTACCCATCCTTTTGGAGCCCTTGGGATGGGTGCTGGAAGGTGCCCCTACTGAAGTCTCCATTGTTTTACTGGGGAACTTCAGTAGTCATGTGGGCAACAGCAGCGACACCTGGAAGGATGCGATTGAGAGGAATGGCCTGCCGAATCTGAACCCCAGTTATTGGACTTCTGCGGTAGCTGCAGTTTGTCCATAAGTAACACCGTGTTCAGCCATAAGGGTGTCCATAAGTGCACTTGGCACCGGGACACACTAGGTCGACCGTCAAAGATTGACTTTGTTGTCATATCAGCTGATCTGCAGCCGCATGTGCTGGACACTCAGGTGAAGAGATTAGCAGGATTTATAGGGCTGTCCTGGGTGACAGTTGAGTGTGAAGAGGCAGGGACGAGGATCAGCAACTCTAAATCTGAGGCCATGGTTCTCAGCCAGAAAGGGTAGATTGTCCACTCTTGGTTGGGAAAGATTTGCTGCCCCAAGTTGGGGAATTCAAATATGTCAGGGTCTTTTTCGCGAATGAGGGAAAATGGAGCCGGAGATTAACGGACAGATTGGGGTGGCGTTGGCAGTGATGCGGACTTTCAACTGGTCCATTGCTGTGAATTTACCCATCAATCTACGTTTCAACCCTCACCTGTGCTCATACAATTTGGGTCGCGCCTGAAAGATTGAGATCGCGAATACAAAGGGCTGAAAGGAGTTTCCTGCACAGGGTGGCTGGGCGCAGCCTTAGAAATAGGGTGAAGAATTCAAACATCCAGGAGGAAATAAAATTATAAATACTGCTCATCTGCATCGAGAGGAGCCAGCTGAGGTGGTTCGGGCATCTGGTTAGGAGGCCTTCGGACGTCTCCCAGGGGAGGTGTTTCAGGGATGGCCATCGGGTAGGAGACCCCGGGGCAGACCCATTATATCGCTAGTCTGTTTTGGGACTGCCTTGGTATGCCCCCGGAGGAGGTAGTAGAAGTGGCCAGGGAGAGCAGCGTTTGGGTCTCCCTGCTCAGACTGCTGCCCCACCGACCTGGACCCAGATGAGTGGTAGAATATGAGACAAGAAAAAAGTTAATAGCAGCATAATTAATAGATTTAGTAGTGCTTGTGAGATACTTAATATTTACTTATTAAACACTCGTTAATAGTTTATAGATAGTTTAAAGACTACTTGTCAATGTGAATAAGGTTCTTATTAACATTAATAACACAAAAAGGTAATAAGGGCCTTACTATGATTAATAAATTGTTTATTATGCACTTATTAACAGTAAATTATCTATTCTTGCAGCTGCTGGATCTGAAGCGGTAACGGTGTCCTCAAAATATGGATTCATCTAAGTATTGGGACTTTTTAGGTGATGATTTTAAAAATCGATATTCTCACAACAGATTTCTCACGTAACACGAACAAGATGAGTGCTCCTCTCGCCCGTCACCATCCGAAGCTAAAAACAGAATAATCAACACTATCAAATCTCAGTACTTGTAGAATTGCAATAAATTGGAGTAATAGTAAAAACTGAATCGACCCCATTCAACTGCATCACACTACAATCGAACTGGTTTAATAGAGTATCGCCCCAGCCTTACAGTATTAGTTAATAGTTATAATAGTTAATAATAATCCTTTATTTATGTAATATCACAAATGCACACACACAAAATGATTCAGAGGTAAAGAAAACCATGTGGCCAATTGCTCCACGTTTTGGTGAATGACTCATGAATCACGAGGCAAATAAAAACTGTATTTCCATTGTGTGTTCCCTGGATGACACAACTCTCGATTTTGGATTTTATAGTAAAGATATTTTTCCCTCTTTTCTCACATATTTCACCTAATCATCAAACCTTAGTTCAAACCATCTTTGGATTTTGCAAACACATCTATCAGATTTTTCTATTATTATGAGTCAGCATTTGTCTGTAATTGTCTGACAAAGTTTTAGAGGACCATAACTCTTGGATTGCAACTACATTTAGTGAATATAAAATCTGCATGTTATGACAGTAGCATTAAAGCATGATCTTTTGACAGTGCTGCTGACTTTAATGAAACAAAACTCGACAAATAAGTCCTCCATGTTCTTTAGCATGGCGACTGAAGTCAGCACAGTCTGTGCATTTTAAGTCATTGTCATCATTCTGATGGCTCATTAATGTAAATATCTAATTTTGAGAGAAAATAAAACAGATTTTGAGCAAGCGACATACCTAAAAAAAAAGTATATATAGTACATAGTGTGGTTCTCTCTGTAGTTATTTGATTAAAAAAGTACTCACTACTTTAAAAGTGTTAAGGATGATTTGAGAAATGTGTCAAAGCATCTAAGAGCAGTAACAGGTCACTGACAGACACTGAATACATTATGACACAGACGCTGCACTGCAGCTGCTGTTGTTAACGTGTCTTCATATGTGATCATTTTTTTAATGTCTATATCACAGATCACTAGGAATAATGATTCAATAATTAAAGTATAATCCCTAATTTGAACATTAAACAGTCGACGGCAGTTACTTTCATATTGTTCAGCTCATGTTTTCAGTGTTTTAAAGTTCTTCCTCACTGTTGTTTTCTTCTGAAGGGACGAGTGGGCTAATGTCATATATGTCTCCTCAGAAGAGCCTTGTCGCCCTTGAATAAGCGTAAAAATGAGCCTTTTCGGTTGAGGGCTCCGTGAAAACCAGTCTTATGACTTGCTAATTGTAATGGTGTGCATTGAGAGTTGGCTGTTTTCAGATGACTTGCAGACATGTTCTGAGGTTATGGCCTATAAAAAGCCAAAAACCACCATCAGCTAAATCCATTTTGCAGACAAACCAGCTGTTCATGTGCTCCGGCAGTAAAGGGAGAGGCTGGTACGTCATTGGACGCTGAATCCAGTCTTAGAGGCAACATCTTTGACGTTGCTTGCTTGCGTGTGGCGGGTCGCTGCTGTGTTCACTTAAGTTGCCGTTCGCGCTGTGCAGACCTTCCACCCTGGAGATGAATAAGTATCACAATGAGCTGACTCAGAGGGAGAAGGACATGCTGAAACTCCGACGAGACAGCGACACGAAGGCGACTGAGCTTGTCAAGATGGAGAAGATGCTGGAGCAGACCAAGAACCTGTTGGACAAGAAGACAGAATCCCCTTTGGACAGCAAGGGCTACCAGGAGAACATGGGTGTGTATCTCAAACGCAACATTTCACCTTGTTTTTCATGCTTCTGTGAGTTTAAATCTCCCATTAGTCAGTTGGTTGTAGCGTGTGACTGTGTCTTCTGGCTGCTTTGTCACAGTGGAGGACCTGGAGGAAAAAGTGCGCTCCAGCCGACGGTACAGGAGAAACTCCCTCCATCACACGCAGATGCTGGAGAGCCAGATGAAGACGGTCAAGGGCGAGTTGGTGGGCACTCTGGACCACCTGCAGGAGCTGAGGAACGTCCTGCGTCGCTCGCAGCAGAAAGCAGAGGAGCGCAAAGCTGCCATGGAGAAGCTGGCAGCAGGGCTCAGGTAAACCCTCCGCTCGCCTGCTGCTTTCGGTTGAATCGAGGTTTTAATAACCTTTTCAAGCTCCGAGATGCCAACTGAATTTCGGACCCGATGCCCTACACTCTGCAAACGACGCTGTGCGGGGTTCACTAACAAGACGGCACCCACACGCTGGTTCTCCTCCGGCTGTTTGGCATCCAAAGATGTCAATCGTGAGACTTTATCCATTCACAACCTGCCTCTTAATAATAATCTCATATATTGTTGGCTTAATGACGACGTGCTTTGAATTGACGTGACATGTTTCTTTTCTCCTGAAATCAATCTGAAGATGATTAGAAAAATGCATCCCCCCAAAAAAACAAAGCAGTTTTTCAAACCACCTCTTAAAATACACAAACAACAATTTATATTTCTGCAATGCTATTTTGCCTTCTCGGGGCTGCGTGTCGTTAAGCTCCTGAAAATAAATATCATGTCAAGGACTCATAGATGTTTTTCTTTATTTATGGGTTACTTTATGCACATCCACTTCTAGCAAAAGCAAATATCTGATGATACTGTCAATGTTAGTGCTTCGTGAAGCCAACTTTAATTAATTCATCCCTGCCAATCGTGACATGTAAGTTTGCTTTTGTAATGTAAATCTGTACTTTTGCAAACTAATGAGTCACTGTGATGTTATTGAATCAGTCACTCTGTATGAATTGCGTGTAAATCTATGATTACTCGGCACAAACATCAGTTCTTTTGATTTTGTAGGACTACGAAACAAGGATTTCTCTTTTAAAACGCACAAGTGATTATTTTTTCTCCGAGATGAAAGTGTCTTCCAGTGTTTGGCCTCCCTCTGGGATCAATAGCCTGTTGTCTGGTCGCTGCAGTGAGTCATCTGAACGCTCAGTTTGTGCCTTCCCTGTGGCTGAGGTTTGATTGCGCCTAATTTAGCACAGCTTGGTTCACACGGTGTCACATGCTGCCAGGCTGCCCTAACCTAACTGTAACTATTAGACTCGGACAGGCCACGATCCTGCAGGTTCCTCAGAAAGTGCAGCTGCTTTCTTGGATCCGCTTTCCCTGTTTCTTACTTCCATTATTATACATTATGGATATTATACAAGCGTATAGGTAACTTTTTACAATAAGGGTACATTTATTACGATTAGTTAACACAGTAATAAGCATTTACTATAATAAGGTGTCATGTAATCACTTACTAACAGTCCTCCTGTTAACTAGGGCACTTATTCAATAGTTTCTAACCATACTTTCCATTAACTAATACTTTAATAACACAAAAAGAAGCATTTTGACACATAGGGCCACCTAACCCTAATAAATCATTTATAAACCTGAATTAACCATTTATCAATTCTCTTTAACACCCTTATTGTATAGTTAAAAACATGTGTTCCTTAATAGGTTTAAACTATTGAATAATGTATAAATTAGTATCTTAGTCAACATGAAGACTAGTAATGTTTAGTTGGCACATTAATTAACTGTTAGTAAATGATTACTACTGCATTAACTAATGTTATTTAATATATAACATTATAAAATATTTATTGTTAAGTTTTATATGTGCACCTTTGATTTGGGTTTGTTATAAGATGCTCAGCTGAGGAGCAGAAAATTAAGTGATGACGATTTGTGATCATTTCAGGAGGAAAACAAGTTCATGAGGAACTGAAAAAAAATGCATAAACGTTCACCGGACAGTTTAATTAACATACGCAGCTTGTGTTTGCTTCCTTGTGAGAGGGTTAGTTTGGTTTTACTGCGTTCATTTCAGAGGAATCCTGAAATGAACGCTGTCCTTTATAGACCATGTACGTATGGAGGACAAAAGAGCAAGAGAAAATGTGATGTAGGCCTATGTAAGCTACAGATTTTGAGTAAAGACTGCTAATGTACACTTGATATATCTACTGCATCTTATTAAGGTTCTGTGTTAAAAAAAACAAAACTTGCCCTGTTAGTTTTAGCTCACATAAAAACTGAACGTCAACTAATTAGTGCAAAAGCAGCATCCACACCATTGTGTTCTGTTGCTTTACTTTGAGTGTGGATATTGCTTAATTTCTTTGATGGGTTGTCTGTGCAACATTAAAGACATTAAAGACAGAATTTCTCCCTCTCTGTCCATCACTTCTACTTATTTTCGTCCTTGTCTCCTTTCCTCATGTTGTCTCTCTGTCTCGTCAGTTGATGACGTGGGAGCTGATTGCAGCTGGGTCAGCTGTCAGTTGGTGTCTGAGTTTGTCTCTGTTCTCGTATCAGGTCAGATTTGTCATGTGACCATCACATCATTGAGGTTCAGGGTCCATGAATTTTGCATGCTGTTATCAGTGCAGAGCAGCCAATCTTTCTCTCTGTTACCTGTTTAGAAGACACCTGCACCCAGAGCCGGCCCTCCCTATAAGCCAACTTAGCGGCTACTTGGGGCCCCGCGGACACTAAGAGGCCCATAAACTCATGCATCGTATGCTAAATTGACTTAATGTCTGGCCTCTCTTCTGACAAAAAGAAGAAAGTTGTGTTTGAATTTGCATCTAAACATTTTAAAGCTAAATTAAATCTTAAATAAATTATATAACAAACTTTTCATTGTGTGTGTGTGTGTGTGTGTGCAACAGCAAGGCTAAAAGTGTTCACTCTGAATTAGTTTAGTAAATTAACCTTTACATACTTTTAAGGCCAGATTTAACACGTTTTGATATTTGAAAGCAATAAAGAGACCCAAACCTAAATCCTTTAAGCCTGAAAATTATAACTGTTCCTAAATAAGTATACTTATACTGTGAAGTAGGGCCCCCAGATGTCCAGGGTCGGCCCTGCCCGCACATGAACGAAAAGTTGCAATCTAAAACTCTCAGAGCCAAAGGGAGCATTCCTACCTGAAAAACTGCAAGTTGCTACACAAACCATGAGGGGCAGAAAGTTTGATACCCCTTACAATAGAAGAGAACATTTGCAGAGTCAATAAGAACCCTCCCGGTACTGCATTTTCAAGTAGTCTCACACTGTTGTATCGACTATATAAAGCGGCATCACATGGTGGGAGTGCTTTCTGTTCCAAAGGCGGAAGGACGGGGGAGAAGAAGAGACAAGGAGGCACAAACCTTTGAAATGAGGAGAGAACCCCTGACTCTCGGCTTCTTTCTGAACCAGCTGACTTTGTGTGTTTACTGTCAGTTATCCTGTAGGTCACAATCATGAGGTCATCCAGAGGAGTAGACATGTCCGTGGTGGCTACTGCCACCTAGTGTTTCGCTGAAGGCATGGCAGCATCTCCAGTGGCCCGGGGACTCTTTTCTTTTTTTTTTTTTGACCGCTCGAGCGTGAGCCAATCAGTTTGTAAAGCGGGAGACAGCGGCGGTCACGTGACAGACGGAGCGCGCTTTATCCGCCAACAGAGACTTTAGTAACACCGAGCGGGGCTACACATGCGGCAATTAACCCTTCATTCCTCTGAAGTTTGATGATAAAACTATCATGTAGAGCCAGCTGCAGATGTGGAAATGACTTGGGCGTTTCATGCTGCAAACAGCTACTGAACAGCACCTTCCTGTCGATAATAATAGCCCGAAAGAGACCTGAACTGCATTTTAGTCAGCTTCCTGTTGGTTCTTGAGCTGCGGTGTTGTTGTCCTACTTTCACTTGGGTAAACGGCAAATGACGGTCAGTTCTCAGATTTGTAGCCACCGTGGTGCTGCAGGTCGTAGCGCCCCCTCACATCTCACGTTGTAGGTGGCTCCAGGGCGATTGGTCAAAACATTTTCCGAGCTCCGATTGGTCAGCGAGCTGCTGGTCTCTGCTCTGATTGGTGTAACGAAGCAAAGGGGGGCGGAGTTTTTGCCGAGCATTCTTCCGGCTTACATGTCGGTGGGGGGGGGGAAGAAAAGACGAATGGAAAAAGCTGTAATCCACAAAACGACCATTGCCCAGTAACTCCGCGATACGGTAACACCTGCACACACGTCGAGACCTTGTTGCATGTTGACCCGATTGAGTTTAGGTCGTTGCGCTCCTCAGAAAGTTGAGGATTTAGCACGGGAGTCGGACGACACCGAGTTAGCCATTCTAGCGCTAGCCCTCTGCTAAGTTAGCTAAGGGTAGCTGGCTAACGGGGTAGCTTTTTTAGTTGTAAAAAGAACAAAATGCTCACATCAAAATGAGCTTTATCTACGCGACGGGTTATTACGCGTAGTCGCTTTTCGATGAAGGCAGAAGAAGAGTCCTTTTGTTTTCGGTTACCTCCACACACTTGATATTTTAGAGGCAGTGACACAGTTGTTGTCGAGCAGTTCTGTCACGTTATTGCCCCTATAAGTTAACGTTGAACAACGGACCATTTAAGACCTGTTTCCATAGTAAAAATCGACTCCCGGCGTTCTCCGTTGCGTGTAACCGACCTGCCTCCGGCTCCGTTGCTAGCCGGCAACCATCTATTTCGCCGCACTACATTAGCTTGTTTATGTCCCCGCGCCGCCCGTGAAGGGTTAAACTGCATGGAGGACTTCTGCCGTTGGACACGCTGACCGGTCGAAATGTGTTTATGAACCGTCTTTGAACCTCTGAGCTGTCTTAGGTGAGTCTGGTGTCTGATTTCGTGCTCAATCTTGACGCTATTTCAGGTCGTAAGCAGCTAAGATGAGCTCCCAGCAGTTTCCCCGACACGGGCTGCCTGCCTCCAGCGGGGGGGCACCTCAGATTTCCGCTGCTGCAGCTGCTGCCAACCTCGTCTCTGTCAACCAGCCTCCAAACGCACAAGGTAGCTTCACTGACAGTGCTCAGGACATAGTAGAATAAATATATATATATGCCAACCTCG
The DNA here is from genome assembly GCA_001698575.1 of Mola mola. Lineage (NCBI taxonomy): Eukaryota > Metazoa > Chordata > Actinopteri > Tetraodontiformes > Molidae > Mola > Mola mola. The sequence goes on from KV751319.1 coordinate 17,007,934, forward strand.
TCTCTGTCAACCAGCCTCCAAACGCACAAGGTAGCTTCACTGACAGTGCTCAGGAGACATAGTAATAAATATATATATATAGAGAGGAAGATGTTCAGAGGTAAATGTTTCATCACACATTCTTTTCCCCGAGGTGGTGGAGATGCGGACACCAGCCGGGATGCTGAACACGGGCAGCAGGACCATCCACCTGCCGGAGGCGCTGGGACTTTGGCGTTCAGAGATGACAAGCAGGAGACGATGGTGGTCAGACCTTATCCGCAAGTACAGACGCATGGCCAACCACAGGCTGCCCCCCAGACCGTATCCATCCAGCCTGGCACACCTGTGACTGTACCTGCCCCCTCCGTGCACCTCCCACAGGGCCAGCCCGCAGTTCTGACCGAGGGACAGATGAAGGTGACAATTCGTGCTGTTTAATTGTGGACATTTACAGAAGAATGTGTCTCTATTTGAACCATATTCAGTGTGAAAGGCACGATATAATGCATTCTGTGGTTTGTGAACACTTAACTGTCACAGGCGGACATTGATTTGTTAACTTAAACTGGATGTACACTGATGATCTATAATTTCAAACTGATTTGACGTGTAACAGTTTGCCATCTTCTTCACACCTCTGTCCTCCAGACAGAATTGGATATCTTTCATTTTAACGTGTGGTTACGTATCTTAATATCGTAAAGCTTAGTTTGTTTGTGCTTGTCAACCAGTCCAACACTGAAAAGCGCGATCAATTGAGGAAGGGCCGTGAAATTAACCCAGCAGGAACAATTTCCAGCTTTGTTTAAAGTCTAAAACTGTAGAAAAGAACTACAGATTTCCCAGCTTCATGTAGATTTTATGACATGATTTTATTTACTAGGATGAATCCTGGGGCTGAAAAAAACATTTTAACCAAAGTACCACCTGAAGAAACAGCTTTTCCTTTTTTGAAATCATGCAACACTCAGCAAGAGTGAAGGGCAACAATCTAAGTGATGAATGGCCTAGATTTTAATTTTCAACTTGGATGCTCATTAATGACTTTCACTTTATTAAGACGTAAATAAAACATTTTTCCATTGCAAGTTGTTGGGTTTTTTTTTTTTTTTTTTTAACCACATTTTTTCTAGCGCACCACCATTCAGGTCTAAAAGTACTGAAATGTGTGTTGGTTTTTTTTAAGGCTGTCCTGAAGTCACCTATGCCAAGTCGTCTTATTGCCCCAGCACCAGCTTCTAACCAGGGGCATATCCCCATACCCCCCAAGGTGCCCGGTCACATTACTGTGACCATAGAGAGCAGCACCACAACCCCATCTATTCCAGTGGCAACTATTAGTGGTCAGCAGGTGGGTGCATGTACACTGGCTGTTTAGTTTATATTATTGTGTCTTTGATAATGATTACCAACACTCTTTGCTGCTTTCATTGTCTTTCAGGGTCACTCCAGCAACTTACACCACCTGATGTCTGCTAACATTCAGATCATAAGGGGCAGTGCCCCTGCGCTGCAGATAGGGACCCCAGCAGTACCTCCCCAGACCTTCACATCCCATTTACCCCGAGGTATGCACGATGCAAAAACAGTATGCCAGGCTGGTTCTTTGCCTGACTCTGCACTAGCACTCCATTGATCGATCATTTATAGCAGTGTGTTTGTCAATATCAGCGTGTTTTGAACCCTGTAGGGGCAGCCGCGGCAGCAGTTATGTCCAGCTCCAAAACTGTCTTACGCCCAGCCACCGGAGCCAGCGCAGGCCCGGGCCAGCCCACCGTGCAGCACATCATCCACCAGACTATCCAGGTGCCAGTGATGGACTTCAGCTTAAAGAAATGTTAGTATTGTGCTTAGAGACATCGTATTTCTAACGGTTTCATGCCCGATTATCCGCAGTCACGCCCCGCTGTAACGACGTCCACAGCCGTGCTTCCAACCGTGGTGGCTCCCATTTCTGCAACCAGAACTCAGTCCCCCGTTATCAGCCCGACAGTCACACACTCTGCAGAGGTGGCACATGGGTAAGAAGCAGTTTTCAATGAATCTTTGCAGAGATGCTGCATGTTTAAATAATCAGCCACTATTTAGTTTGGTGACTGAGATCTACAGTATAATATTGTTTCTGCTGATCAGACACAAGGGTCTCTCTTGGTGTTATACTGTGGAAACAATATATTTTTATCACCTTTTAACAGCCAGTTCTGCTCTAAATGTAGTATTATTTTAAGTCTGACTGACAGCAGATGAGATGGGTCCAGTCTGTTTGGCTCGTGACCCTAAACAAACAAGTGTATATTTACAACCTATCCTCAGTGGGTGTGGTCTAGTATAAAAACAGTTTACGTAGTTTAAGTAGTTGTATTTTTGTGTCATATTGTTTATTTTTTTTAAGTTGCCCAAAGGGAAAATGTCCAATATGTAATTAAATTGAAATAAAAAAAGCATTTTTGTTTAAAATGTAGATATTAACTGCATTTGCCATTTGGTCTTGACTTTTGTCAAACCATCCCTGTGCAGACTTGACGCAGTAGCATTTTCTTTCAGGCGTCCAGGGCTGACCATTCACCCCCCTCCGGCCACCGTGAGCATTCAGAGGTCTCAGACGTCCCGTGACACCACCACCCGGATCACGCTGCCATCTCACCCTGCCATCGGGGCCCAGAAGCCTCAACCCCCACACACCATGACACAGGTCACTTCCTCTTGATGGCTGCCTACAACAGCAATGAGAATTTAATTTAATTCGGTGACGAAAAATAAATGTTTTTTATTTTCTTTTCCCCACAGAAGCCAATCTTCAGTCCTGTGACACCGGTAGCTGCTGCAACTGTGGCGCCAATTGTTGCCACTAACACTGTGCCATCAACTACCACAATAGGTACTTGACTTTGACTTTTCACTTTTGCTATTTAAGCATAAAGAAAAGTTGGGGGAAAAAAGACCAGCAGCAGCCAAGTGTTTGAGCTGTTCTAGCTGCCACAAGATGGAATTGTGATCGGTGCCACGAAGAGAATCGCCAAACCATAATACAGATCGATTTTTGTTATAGACAAAATATCTACTAACATAATACATTTTCCATGGACACATTTAAGTTTTCAATCTGTACAGTTGTTGTTAATATTTCCAACTACTCCAGAGAGTTGAAAGGTCTTGAAAGAGATCGGTGTAACCACTTCTAAAGTTCAAAACATGATTTTTACCTAATAAAAGTTTCAGTCCATATTTGTTGGTGTTTAGTTTATCCATAAAACATGTTTACTGTGGTCAAAATTTGTTTGCTCTCCAGCATGGGAGCCACACACGCCTATTAATGAGGGCATGCACAATTTGAATCGCACTTACATGATTATTATTTACTAAGTTAAATTTTCAAGAAGGCAGACCATTAAATTAGAAAAATAAAATGTCAAAAAGTGCGAAAATTTGGGCTCCATGGGGCATAGTTGTCATGCTGCATCACACTGGTGGGAAATGGCAGATACATGCCTTCTCAAAAATAGAAGGAGTAAAATGACGACTTAATGGCTCCGGCAGGAATGAAGATGGTCCCGCGATCTGGGAATTAACGGTTCATTCCCATTGCTAAAAACTGCAAATTGTCAAGTTTTTTTTACGAAGACATATTGACTGTCTTGTCCTCTCTATGTTTAGGCACTGTGCCGCACACCCAAATGACCAGCAATACTATTGTCACCGTGGCAATGGCATCGCACTCCTCTCATGCCACAGCCGTGACCACCTCTGCCATCCCTGTTGGTGAGTTTGTCATTTGTCATGTGTTTCTGGAAGAAAACAGTCTGTTTTAGTAAGTCTTCTAAATCATTCTGTGGCGTCCACCCCAGCTAAAGTGGTACCTCAGCCCATTGCTCACTCCTCATCCCGCGTGCAGCCCGACTACGCCGGAGAGAGAACCAACCTCATCCCCATACCAGGCCATCGGTCTTCTCCTAACCCCGTCACCATGGAAGCAAGAAGTGACAACAGGTCAGTATGCACTGGTGCTAAATGTAAATGTTACCCTTTGTTGCAAGTGTTTTGAGGTTACAGGGAAACAGAAATTAACATTTAATATCTGCTTGTGTCAGTATTGTTTGTAAAGCCTAGTGTAATGATTGACTGATGATAAAATGCCTCTCAACACATCCATGGATTTGAATATTCACAGTAACCACAAACACTATAAAGTTAATCTATCCTTCAAAAGGGATATATATGCTATATGGCCCACACAAAACATGCTGAACAGCTGAGTTTTAATCAAAAATGACATTGTCACATTGACCTGGAAATAATGTGGAAGTGGAGGAGTTGCAGTAATTAGCTGTTGCATGTTTTGTGACAATTCACCCACTGGTGTCTGAGGATTTTAATCTGTAAATTATGGTTGACACCTCTGTGTGCTATTCCTGTTCCTGCGTAATGAAGAGATATTTGGGTAATGTTGATTTCTGTATATCATGCTCAGTAGATTTTGGGAAGTTTCATAGTTTAGGAAGTTAAAAGTGTTCTTGTTTTCATTCCTGAGGTAGTGATACTCAGGAAGTCCAGATATTTTATACAGACAATGATAAGTGTTGGATTAATCGCCCCGCATTTTCCTTATAGGCCTTCTGTGCCCGTGCAGTTCCAGTATTTCCTGCCGGCGTACTCCTCGTCATACCCTCTGACACACACCTACACCCCCATCAGCAGCACTGTATCGACCCTCCGCCAGTATCCTGGTTAGTATCAGCCGACACCATTTTACAGGGAGATACGGCACACCGCTGTAGCTCACACATAAAAGCTTTGACCCGTTGACACTATACGCTAAACTCGAGGGTTAAATGTGTAACTCATTTACTTGAAGGCTTTATTTTAAATTCTTTTTCCCTCTTAAAAAGTTACTCCACAAGCTCCGAGTTCAGCACTGCCCACCCAAGCTGGAGTGGGCGTGGCAACCACCGTCCACCTGAACCCCATGCAGCTGATGACAATGGACCGAATCGGTCTCCAGTCTGCACAAATCAGCACCCAGGGGATCCAGCCGGCACCGATCGCTGCACAGGGCATTCAGCCCGCACCTATAGGAGTGCAGGGCCTTCACACGTCTGCACCAATTACCACACAGGGAATTCAACAGACACCCATAGTCACTCAGCAGCAGCAACCGCAGTCTGAAGCGAAACCCGGTAATTACTGGAAGGATTCCACGTCAGCCACAACAGCACGGATAATGAGTGCTTCATTGACCTGTGGTCTTTTTATAATTCATTTTTTCTTTTACTCAGGGGTTGTTTTGGCCGATGGCTTTGTTGCCAGCCCTATAAGCAGCTCGTTCAGCGCCACCCAGCCAGTAGCCACCATGGTGCAGGCACATGCCCAAGGAGGAGTAGGAGGGGCTCCCACCGTGGTCTCCTCCCCTCGACCCAGTATCCTCCGCAAGAAGCCAGCCAATGAAGGGTGAGTATAAAACCAGCACATGAGACAGAAGGCCTCACACGCAAATATTCATCTCTAAAAAGTCTCTCACGGTGTGAGCTTGTTGCAGTCAGATATGAGATTGGTGTGTATGTGTTCATGTTATTGCTCTTGATGAGCAGGTGGCACTTTATGTAGTTGCTTCTGCTACCAGTGTGTGTCAGTGGGGTAAAGCTTTGAGTGAGCCGTAAGATTAGAAAACTGGCCATGTAAATACTGTCCTTTTACCAATGTAAGATGAGATGACACACTAAAAAAAGTTTTTGAAAAAGCATGAAATAGATGGAAGGCAGTCATATTACTACATTAAGTCATTTTATTTTCTGAATCATTGAAGACTCTGGTAACCATGACCAGCTTTTTAAGTACAAGTCCTGGCACTGAAACTAAAATCTCTGCTGCTCTGTAATAGTAATGTACCACCAGACATTTCAGGGACATGCTCACTGTGTCCTGCTGGTTCATGGTCAGCAATACATTTAGGAATAAAGTTTTAGAGAAATTTCTGTTTAAATTGGACTCCTAAATGTTTAACCTGGGATGATATGTATTTTTTTCCCGATTCAGTTGCTTCAAGTTACTTTGGTCTCGATTTGTATCGCGATTTGATAGTATTGATTATTGCAATTTTCTTTTCCTTCTTGAAGTTAAAATTCATGAGCGTATGTCCACAAACAATGCACATCACATGTCAGTCCCTCAGTCGTTCATATTTATTCCAGCTGCATAGAAAAGTGGTGTGGGGTGTCACTATAATTTGTTTTGCTTTTTCTGAATTGTTTGGGAGTGACGGACAAGATGAGCCCCCATGTCTATGTGTATCTACAATACACAAGCTGTCCATGACAGAGTTTGCACAGAGCTTTGCTCATGTTTAGCTCTTTCCTGGACCTGTGTAAAACCCAAAGTGTGTCCATAATTTAGAATTAATGAGAGGGGGGTGCAGATCTCATGTTTTGGGTGCCCTCGTCTCACCTCGGCACACCTTGGCATTGTGTCGTCGCCGTCTGCTCTAAAATAAAAAAAAATACACATAGATTCTGTGGAGAAAAATAGATTTTTAAAACCAATCCATGCCTGTCTTCATGTTTCAGTTGTGTTCGTAAGAACCTGATCCCCGCCCAGCCCAGTGAAGCCAGTAGTGGTAGACTTGAGAGTGGTGTGAGAGGAGCGGGATCCCCCCGACCTGCAGGGTGAGTCCTCGGTCACATCGATCACATCACTTAAATCCATGTTCACATCCTGTCATAATAAGTCCCAAGTTTCTAACTCAACACTTCGGATTCTTCTTAGTGTGAAGCCCAAAGCCGAGGTGCACATGGCATTGGCCCCTCCAGTCATGGCTACTGTGGAAGCACTGCCCTCTCAGGGAGGAGAGCAGCAGGCGGTGTCCTCAAACGCCCAGCACCTTGCCCAAGCCATCCCCACCATGCTCGCCACGCCGGGGCCCATACCTCCATCCCAGCCCTCCGCGGTCCTCTCCACCCTGCCGGCAGCCCTGGCTGTAACTCCTCCTGTTCCCGCTTTAATGGCCAACACTGTGGCCTCCCCGACACAGCCTGCGGCCAGCAGCACTGCAGCCTGTGCAGCCAGCTCCACCTGCCCAGATATGAAAATAAAGCAAGAGGTGGAGCCCATGGACACGTCGCAGTCAGGTGAGGAGCACAAGTGATTCATGTCAAATTAAAAGTAACTGATGAAAGTCAGGATAGTGGAATAAACACGCAGGTCAAACACTTTTTCCCTCAGACCCCAATGCAAACTTGGCGTCAGCCCCGGCCCTCGCCACCCAGGCCTCCACTCCAGCCACAGGAGACCTGATCCCAGGCGCCTCTCCGAGGAAGAAGCCCCGCAAGCAGCAGCATGTTATTTCCACAGAGGAGAATGAGATGGTGGAGACCAACAGCACGGATGAAGACAAGGCCCCAGGCAGGCCCATCACCGGCAGGGCTGAGCGACGTGAATCTCCACCCAGAGAATATGTTGGTATGTAATGTCTTGTCATCTCCTGTCATGATGATGATGATGATCAGTTATTCAACTCTTTTTTTTTTCCTCCCAGATGAGGAAGGGGTGCGGTACGTACCAGTCAAGCCTCGACCACCTGTCACACTTCTGCGGCACTACCGGAACCCCTGGAAGGCTGCATACCACCACTTCCAGAGGTACAGCGACATCCGGGTCAAAGGTAAGCTGCCCCCTGCTCACAGCCGCTAATACGTGTATTTCACACAGCTGACAATGGGTCTGTTTCTCCCACAGAGGAGAAGAAGGGAAGCTTACAGGACATGGCCAATCAGAGAGGAGTGGCATGCAGAGCACAAGGCTGGAAAATTCACCTGTGTGCTGCACAGCTCAGGCAGCTGGTGAGTGCTTGCCCCAAATCTGCCAAATGTCAACGCATTAGTACTGTTTGTATTAATAGTCCTGTAGTTTTCTGTGATGGAGTGAAAAAATGCTGAAAGGACGAACGGTTATATATTAACCCTAGAAAATGAACATTTTATATATTCTACACTCATTACACAGACGCTAAAATATTTCAAGCTTTTCACAGTTTTATTTTATTTCACTGTAATTGTATAAGCCATAATGATCAATATCATCATTATCATAACAAAAACTTTTAAAATATTTCACTTAATGTGTATTGATGAATACATTTAAAGTAACATTTTCCACAATATTGTAGTTGTTTTGGAGATGTACTAGTATTCATCTTGTTTGTGCATAAATTTTTTGACAGGAACTTGGAACTAAACACAGTGTGTCTTTTACTTGATCCGCAGTCGAGTTTGGAGCACGACGTGTACAGCCGCCTCTCCACCCTTCAAGAGGGCCTGATTCCTAAGAAGAGAGCAGGCGCCGATGATGACCTTCACCGAATCAATGAGCTTATACAGGTATTGTTGCTACCTGCCAGGACCTTACAATAAACATTTTCCGCCTTTGGCTACTTGCTTATCAGCGTTGTCCATTTACATTTTAAAAAGGGAAGTTTATTTAACTAATGTCATGAACATCAATTTTAGGATGCACTGAGACAGCCACTCTCAATGGTGGGTGTCGGAGCGCCATCTAGTGGGCCACTAAGGCGGTGGTACTGCCAAATGCATCAAATTAAAATATATAATTTCACGTGTAAATATCACAACACTCACTATAACTTATCTACTAAGGTGACACAGAAGGAATTGTTTTTATTTATTAAATAAAAAAAGTATGCCTTCTGGAGACCACCGTGATCAAGTGAATTATTTATTTTCCTGGTATTACATTTCATAAAGCACACCGTGATGGTGAAATCCTACCACTGTCCATACAATTATTACTTTTCTTTTATTTTTTTGTCTTTAAGTTTATTTTGCTAGTTTTTTTTTTTTTTAGTAATCAGAAGTTAAAAGTCATAAGTGACATTTTGCAATCATGTCCATCCAACCGTGTGCTTATGTTTTGTTGAGATAGTAATTGTCAATAATTGTCATTTTTAACACTAAAATGCAGCAGCCATTCTTTCTGTTGCTCTTTCTTTGGTCATGTTTACAGTAGAACTAACAAGGCAACAGTCATGAATACACAATGTTTAACAGTACCATCACAGTTCTGATGATGAGAAAAGCCTCAAAGGCATAACGAGCATCAGTACTTCACATGACTGATTACCCCATTAAAATAACTTCATCCAAAATGTGACATTAGACAGAGACTCAACAATGTGATGCTCTGTCATACATCAGTCAAATATGAATGAGTGAACGGCTTAAACTCATATTAAGGACTGTTGTTACCGTCTTTAAATGTTTGCCGTGATAAAATAACTTCATGCTGTAACCATTTTAAGTCAGATTTATGACAAGTTGTTTGAATAAAATTTTGAAATTTTGACAAGACAAAAAAAAAAAATCGTCTTTATCGGTAGGTTTGGTTTGGCGAACTTGAAGGTGTTTTGTGGTGCGTTTGTCCTCAGGGTAACATGCAGCGCTGCAAGCTGGTGATGGACCAGGTGACCGAGGCCAGGGACACCATGATGAAAGTGCTCGACCACAAGGAGAAAGTGCTGAAGCTGCTCAACAAGAACGGCACCATCAAGAAGTCCTCCAAACTAAAGCGTAAAGAGCGGGCGTGAGCGCCCCCTCTCTCTGGAGGGGTGAAGGGAGGGAGCGGCTCAGAAATTGGTGCTATGATTTTTGTTGTAGGCCTGCGTACAATCGCGCTCAGCCTCTTGACCTGCCTGACAGCGGACAGAGAGAAGTGATGGGAGGCTTTGGAGATGCCAAATTGGCCTTTGGGGAACCAGGTCCAGGTTATCACTCAAGATCCAGCACACAGTTTGAGCATGGACCATTGAAGGTTCCTTTAGACTGGCCAACTGGAGGACCATGTCAACCCCCCCACCGCCCTCTTTTATTTTGTTCATTTTGGACAAGACCATTTTTACTACCTTCATTTCTGCCTCTTCGGTTAAATATTTGAACGGGCAAATTGTGTATCTTTGATATTTGGCACTAATTAAAGGTGCAGTACACCATGGAAGCGATAAAAGTGTCTCAGCGAGAGCGAACCACCTGACAGTTGTTGAATTAAATCATTTCAAAGCAGTCGTTTAGTGAGCTCTGTGAACAGACTGACTGATCTCAACTGTGCTCTTCTCATGAATCTGTGCCTTCATTGCGTCGGTGTGGAAACGGACATGGGAGCACTGGTTCACATGCTGCTGAAAAATATTCAGAGACATCAATTTTTTACCTTGCCCTCTTTCTCTGAACAGCCCACACCTGAATTTTCATCTAATATGGTTTATTTTATCATCAGCCCCACGTAAATGTAAATTAAGAGAGGGATGAAAAACTTCTTTGGTTTGAGATGAAAAAACACAAGTAGCCAACCTAAATGTGGCAATTAGAGTTGATTTAAAAATGAGAGTGTTGTCCTTAGATGATTATTTGGAAATGAGGAGATACCTTATTCCCATAATGCCAAGTTAACTTCACATTAAAACTGCTACGAGGCTACTTCATCCAGAGAAAATGGATCTCGTGCTAGTTAAAAAAAAGTAGAGTGCTTTGACGACACACAGCGAGTATCTTTGTGTGATTTAACCGGTGGACGGAACTCATGTAAATCACTGTAAATGTGTTTTTTGGTTTTACATTGACATGCTTCTCTTCAAGTTTTGTATTCCAGTGAAACATTTTGTGCTGTGTGACGCTTCATTTTGCCGAGTGTAACGATATATCGACATTACTGAGATGAAGTGAGCCTGAAGCATCCAGCTATTGTACATTGTTTTTGTCTGTGTAATTATAGTAAAGATACTTAAACAATAGTCCAGTTCGCTGTTATATCACTGTGATCTTTGTGGTGTGTCATTCCTATGTCAATTCCGAAAATTGTTTTGAAAATGAAGCCATCTTCTAGGCCAAACAACCTGGATAATCAGACCACACTTCTGGTTTTTCCCTTGTCAGATTCTTTTCAGCAGAAAGTGATCTTTTGTATGTGATTGTGTACCTGTTGTATATCTCGGAGTGTTTAGTAGGAAGCAACCGGACTTCTTATCTTGTTTGAAGACGTTTCAACTCTCATCCGAAAGGCTTCTTCAGTTCTGAGGTTCAGTGTGTGAAACCCAGGTATTTAACCCCGAGAGGGTAGAGACAATCACCAATCACCAACAAAGAGGATGTGTTTTGAAACCAACAGCCTCCTTTGTTGGTGAGACAATTACCAACAAGGAGGATGTGTTTAGAAAACAACAGCCTCGTCTGCGGTCGTCTGGCTAGGCATCGTGTGAGTCGTTAAGGTCACAAGAGCCCGGGTGTGAATCACTCGAGAGTGTTTGCCCCTCACCCTTGGTTCCGTGTGACACCTTGGGTTCACATGGCCCCAGGTGTGTGTGGGGGTTAAACCGCCTGGGGAAGGCTCCCAAGACAGCATTATAGGTAGCAGACAAATGGTGTCTTAGTCCAACACCCCTGTTTAGAGAGGGTTTCTCCAAGTGGACATAGATGGCCTCTTTTACTCCTCGTTCAAACCATCTGCCCTCTCTGTCCAAGAACGTGAACATTGGAGTCCTGAAAGGAGTGATCTTTCTCCTTAAGATGCAGATGTACAGCTGAGTCCTGTCCCGATGAGGTGGCTCTCCTGTGATGTGCAATGCGTCTGTGGAGGGGCTGTTTAGTTTCACCTATATAAAGGTCAGAGCACTCCTCTGTGCATTGAACGGCATACACAACATTGCTGAGGTGTTTTATTCTTGGGGTGGACCAGTCACTGACTTAAGAGCCAATGCTCGTGAAATGATGCTGGGAAATGAACTGCACAGCCAGGAAATATGATTTTTTACACAACTTTCGTCAGCTTTCCCACACTGAACCTCAGAACTGAAGAAGCCTTTCGGATGAGAGGCGAAACGTCTTCAAACAAGATAAGAAGTCCAGTTGCTTCCTACTAAACATTCCGAGATCAAGATGACCTGGATGACTGAGAACCTTCACGGACATACCTGTTGTATACCTGTTTTATTCACACACTTCTGTTCCTAAAGAGAACAGGTTTCTCTTTTTAATCCGTCCTCAATATTTCAGTGAAGAAATTTGACACAAAAAGCTTTGGCCTTGTCTTCAAAATGGGGGAAAAAAAAAAAGTCTATATGAACTCGAGGATGAACTGATTGGAATTTCAAACGTTAATCATAACAAATATCAAACAGATCTCCAACAGGATTAAATGATGGAAATTATCATTTGTACCGGAAGGTCAAAGGTCAGCCTCTCTGACATAATGTTTTCTGGCGATCATTCAACAGTACAGCTCAGGAGATGAATGGCCCAATTTCACAGCTGGTCAGACACTGAATTGATGACATGATTGCACACATTTGTGTGTGGTGCCGTCCACCACAAGCGGGTTCTGATGATGCTGAGCTTGTTGCAAACATGTGACCAAGCTATGTCAGTCCTCTGTAATGATGGTGTCCAGGTGAAGAAAATATTCACTGCAACCGTACAGGTCAGCATATTTATAACCTTTTAAAACACTTCAAAATTCCTCACAACATATGCAAATGTAGATAAACCGGCTGTAATCACCCACCTGGCTGGTTGTTGGGAGGTGGTAATTCTTTGCCATACATTTGAATAACAATATTTCTGTCTTTATAGGCCTACGGTGGTTTCCAGTAGTTAACAGCCTGCTTGAAAAGCTCACAAGTGTTTGCTTGGAAGCTGGTGATTAGCAACACTGGTTGGCTGTGCTTTCACAGGAGCAAAGTCAAAGGGCCATAAACAGGGTGTTTGCAGAAAAAAAACTCCCTTCTTCCTGCTTCAGACACATTCAAGGAGAACTTCCATCAGCCACAGCGGTGGGGCCTTCCACCAGAGAAACAAGTGGTTTCGGGTAAGAGCTGACACCACACAGGCAGACGTGTCACCGGACCAGGTATCACACTCTGCCTCTTGTTAATCTCACGACGTTTTGACACATTTCGAATACGATTTGTTTCAGTCGTTCAAATCAATTATTCCAGTGACAACTGCCTTGTTAATGCTTACATTTTTTTTTTTTTTTTTTTTTTTTAACTAACTGTAGTTTTTCTCAATCAATTTGCCCACAAGATACGGATGGATACATCATTAGGTTTTCATATGTTACCATATGTTATTGAGATCCACACTATTATCTCTCTGACAGTATGATCGGTTTGGTCGCAGGCATTTTGAAATTGTTGTAATTGACTTGAATATGAATAAAAATATATACTTTATTTTTTAATTTTCTTTGCAGACATAATCCACGTTTGTACTATGCTGCATTTGAGTAAGGTGAGAATGAGTAATCACATCACTCACTTTTCAGTATGGCCTCGTGGCGCATTATGACTTATGGTGTCCCTGTCTAGGGGGATTTTGTGTGGGTGGACTCCAGCTGTGGGGTGCCCATTGGGGCGGAGGTCAAGGTGACGGATAGTGGACAGCTTGTGCTGATCGACGATGAAGGAAAGGTGCGAACCGCCTCTGTGAGTGCTTGCTTTTAGAAATGAGCATGAGCCTTTTTGTACATAACTCTGTCACAACACGCACGCAGGAGCACAAGATGAACAAGAAGACGCAGGGCAGCCTCCAGCTGATGCACCCCACCTCCGTGAAGGGCGTGGATGACATGATCCTGCTCGGTGACCTCAACGAGGCGGGGCTCCTCAGGAACCTCCTGGTGCGCCACAAGGAAGGCCTCATCTACGTAGGTTTCTGTTCCCTGGATTCACTCCGAGCCAACCAGTTTTATGAGGTCCATAAACTTCGTTGGAAACGCTGCGTCTTCCCTGCTGTGTCTGTCTCAGACTTTGCCCTGCAGCTTATCACAAAGCTGTTTGTCTCCATAGAGACCAACAAGCCTGTGTTGAATGTGACAGCGTTTTTATGTCACTGCCTCAAAGCTCAGCAGTGTGTGTTCAATTATGGATTAGGCCATTTTGATTTATATGAACGCTAAATGCTTGCAGGGCAAAACATTCCCTTGTCGTTGGGTTGCATTTCATGGATCGCAAAGAGTTCAGTGAGAATTTAAAAACCCAGATAATCAGATCTAGAATATGAAAGCCTCCACATTGATCTGGGGTCCCTCTCTTTACACCATAATGGCCTCTTTATGCTCACGTGCACACACAAACTTGTCAGCTGTGCTCGCTGTGTGATGGTTAACGTCCCTCTCTGTTTTAAGACGTACACAGGCTCCATTCTGGTGGCAGTTAACCCCTACCATGCGCTGCCCATCTACACCATAGACCACGTGCAGATGTACACGGACCGGCGACTGGGCGAATTGCCACCGCACGTCTTTGCCATTGCAGACAACTGCTTTTTCAACATGCGCCGCAGCCAGAGGAACCAGTGCTGCGTCATCAGGTCTGTGTCTGTCTGACCACAGCACACTGAGGCCAACTTCACGCTGTTATTTAGACTGTCAGATGACTGCTCACTGAGTGGAACTGTTACAGTGTGCTGTATATACTGCTACAATGTACGAGCATGACAGATAATGGATACATAAAAATGAACATTCAATGCCGATAATTGTTTATATTTGCTAAATGCCAGAAAAAGAGGTTATTATAATAACTTGGAAAGTAACCTTTGTGAAGTAAAGATGACTCAGGTTATAGGTCCTAAAATGACAATTGGCATTTCTTGCAGCCCTACATTACCATAAGTTACCAAAAACCAACACAAATGTGATGCCAGAGGCAAAAAAAAAAATCACTTTTCAGATTGAAATTGAAATCTAGAAAAACAAACACTGCTGCAAGTGTACTAAATGATAATGAGGACAAAATCACTGACATTACTGTGAAAATAAAGTAATTGCTTAAAAAAAACTTAAAAACATGAAAAGAACCGAACCTGAGCTGATCCTTGTGGACCTACTTTGTAATTGTGTGAAGTTGAGGTTGCAGATCAGTAGTGATACTGAGAATGCAGAAGTTAGTAATTCCTGAAAAGAAAACAAAGGTAATGTTGTCAAAACCAACAAACAATGAATAAACAGAGCAGCACAACTTTATTTAAACTCTTCACAATACTATTCACAACCAAAAACAGCCGATGAGCTGCCATACAGTGGTGTGAAACAGGGAAAAAAATCATAAAGGGAAGAACATTATTGAAAGCATTGTCTCTGCACACCCTCATTTCTTTGGTTTCCCCGGCAGTGGAGAGTCGGGAGCAGGGAAAACGGAGAGTACCAAGCTCATGCTGCAGTACCTGGCTGCAGTGAGCGGCCAGCACACCTGGATCGAGCAGCAGATCCTTGAGGCAAACCCCATCTTGGAGGGTAGGAGCTCCCACAGCATCATCGGATAGCCCTCATAATTAGCTGAATCCCCTTTTTTGGCTTGACTTGCTCCGGTTAAATATGTTAATTGTCTCCTCAGCCTTTGGCAATGCCAAAACAATTCGGAATGATAACTCCAGTCGCTTCGGGAAGTACATCCACATCAACTTCAGCACCAGCGGGGCCATTGAGGGGGCTCGCATTGAGCAGTATCTGCTGGAGAAGTCCAGAGTGTGTCGGCAGGTGGGGGTTTTTTTTTTTGTTTGGGTGAATATTTGAAGAATTTTGAAGAACTCTCTCGAGGAAACGGACGTACGCTTTCATGTGCAGGCGCCAGAGGAAAGAAACTATCACATCTTTTACTACATGTTGATGGGGATGCCAGCTGAGCAGAAGAAGATTCTTTCCCTCGGGAATGCTACGGACTACAACTATCTGACCATGGTACTGCAGTAATTTGTCTTTATGAATGGATTCTGATGACAAAGGCATCATTTTAAATCACGTGATCCCATCGCCAGGGTAACTGCACCAGCTTTGAAGGACGTGATGACGTGAATGAATATGCCCACTTCTGTTCAGCTCTGAAGATCCTCATGTTCTCAGAGAGTGACTCCTGGGAAATCTCCAGACTGCTCGCCGCCATCCTTCACCTGGGCAACGTGAACTTTAAGGGTAGCACAGCTTCGTACAGGGAGATTCACAGAGATTCTCAGATCTTTTAAATATCTGCATCTTTAGGGCTATTTAACACATTCTTCTTGCATACTTTCAGGTACAGTAGAAAACAACCTAGAGGCCTGTGACATCGTGAAATCATCCCATTTCAACATGGCCAGCCAGCTGTTGGAGGTATTTGTTTTTTGGGGGGGGTTTGCAATGAAAAGGAAAGGAGCCAACCTCGTGTGACTGTGTCTGTCCCGTTACCCCAGGTGGCCCCCAAAGAGCTGGAGAAGAGTCTGACTCAGCGCTCCTTCATGACGGCAAGAGAGAGCGTGAGCAAAGCTCTGACCTCTGCGCAGGCTGTGGACGGCAGGGACGCCTTCGTCAAGGTAACGTCCCTCGCTCGTGATCCGAGCAGTTATGTAGATCAGATGTGAATGCGGCTCATTTTAACCTCATACACCACCCCCCTAGGAGTTCAATGCCTAAACATACAAGAAAAATCAAAAAAATGAATGGAGGAGATCATTGAAGAGGCTTATTTATTACTTACCACTAATCAGGCAAAATAGTAAACCTGATGTTCTGTGGCTGCTTGTCAGACTGAGCTGGTCTACATATGATATTATTGAACCCTCTTCAGGACTACTTAAATTAAACTAATCCGGAAAGGATAGGAAATTGATTGGTTGAGAAAAAGATTACTTCTACACCTCCTCTACGCCTTATTTTCAGGCTTTACTAAAATCTACCTCGTGACGGTACTTTTCCATTAAATCATGGGTTATTTCAGAGAGCGGGTGGTCCTATTAGCTGTTCTACAGAGAGAAGATAAGTAAATATGCAAGCACGTGCCCATAGATGGTGAAAGGCCGATACAGCGCCAGATAGGGGAGTATGGGAGCGGAATTGATCCCTTTAGGTTCTCTTGCCTGATTCCCAGGCGTTGCAAATCCCCAAAAGAATTAACTAAAGAAAGGATATATTGTGTAGCAGAGATATTTGGTGATGTTGGCATACTAAACAGCTAGCCCCAGCCCATTATGTTTAGTAATATTAGTTTGCACCACTAGAGACAATAGTCTAATAGTAGTAATTTCAGCTAGTTAGATGCATACAAGTGATGTGTTTGCCAAGTTTCATAAGTTCTCTTGGCATTTAGACTATTACATAAACATGGAAAACTCACAAAATATCAAGAAAGAAAATATTCTTACACCCATTTTCCTTAAAAAATAGAAAAATACAAACAAATATTCACAATATTCCTAATTCAAGTATTTCTCTTATACAGAATAAACTCATCATGAAAACAAACAAAATAAAACTCAGCAAAACTTCACGGTTTTTATGATTCCACAATTAGCTCTGGAGTGGCTGAAATAAATCCTTAATTCACAGACTGTGAAGTTGTCAGAGTCCATGTCCAGTTAGGTAAGGCTACAGAGCCCGATGGAGCTGAGCCCCGCTGCAGATGTCAGTGATGCAGCAGGCTAACTAGCTCCACAGCTAAATAAACTAACAGTCGCTGGAGCTTTTGGCAAGGATAACACCACCCAAGAAAACTTCAGAACAGCAGAAAACATAGTGACAGCAGTTGTTGGTTACTCTGATATACTGCCTCTTTTATTTTTGGAGGTTCATTCAAATTTTTAGAAATTTCATTATGAATGGAATCATATGGACCATAGCTTGGAAATAATCTATTACGTTCATGTCATAATTTATGACCTTTGGCTCGTTGAGCAAAAAGTGTTATCTACTCTACATAAGTCGTAAAGTACTGTCTTTCTTCCAGGCTATTTATGGAAGACTTTTCATTTGGATCGTGGATAAAATCAACACCGCAATTTACAAGCTGCCTGAGGAGACCGAAGAGGTCCAACAGACAATAGGCTTGCTCGACATCTTTGGCTTTGAGAATTTCACCAAAAACAGGTCAGTGGTCACAGTAGCAGTCGTGACATCGAAGGTTTTTTGAGAAAGATAACGTATTGTTAAGTCGACTAAAATCCACCTTGTTCTTGCTGGGTTCGTCGGACCGTCGCAGCTTCGAACAGCTGTGCATCAACTTTGCCAACGAGCAGCTGCAGCAGTTCTTCGTCAGGCATGTTTTCAAGCTGGAGCAGGAGGAGTACAACCGCGAGAACATTGTCTGGACGCGCATTGACTACCAAGACAACCAGCGCACGCTGGACGCGTTGGCCGTCAAACCTCTGAACATGCTGTCACTCATTGATGAGGAGAGCAACTTCCCAAAGGTGTGGGCCCTCCATCTAGCACATAACTCAAAAGAGAGGCTGGTTTTAACTCTATTCTGTCTTGTTTGTTGTCAGGGCACGGACACCACCATGCTCCAAAAGATAAATCAGGTGCACGGGACAGGGGGCATTTATATTTCCCCCAAAAACAGTCATGAGACCCTGTTTGGAATTCAGCACTTTGCTGGAGCTGTCTACTATGACTCAAAAGGTACCATTCAAGCAGCAAACCGTTCTTGTTCCGGCCTCTGCAGCGTTCTTACTGTGCGTGTCTTTCATTGGAGGCTTCCTTGAGAAAAACCGGGACACCCTCAGCTCAGATCTGATTCAACTGGTGGCGACCTCCTCCAATAAACTCTTCAAGCAGACCTTTCATGATGCGCTGTCCTCCTCTAAGATGAAGGGCAGCGTGAACCCTAGGATGGTCATCAAAGCGGCCTCCAACAGCATCCGGGTCAGTGCAGTCAGCAGCTGGTAGCTACAACGATTTACAGAGTTAAAACAGCGTTAATGTTTGTAATTACTCATATTATGTGACACTCGTGTCCGGCAGCAACCCTTGGACGGCAAGAAACGCGTTCCGACTCTGATCGGCCAGTTCCGTCAGTCTCTGGATTCGCTGATGAAAACCCTGACTGTTCGCCAGCCATATTTCATACGCTGCATTAAACCCAACGACTTCAAGAAGCCCATGGTGAGCAAAGAATCTGCATTCGAACCATCTAAAAAGAAAACTCACTCACAAGTGCACCAAAAACAAATGAGGCGGCTCGGTGTAAGTGAGTCACGTTGCGTCCCTCTGTGTCTCAGCTGTTTGACAGAGATCTGTGCATGCGTCAGCTCCGTTACTCCGGCATGATGGAGACCATCAGGATCCGGAAATCGGGATATCCTGTTCGCTACACATTCGACGAGTTTCTCGCCCGCTACAGAGTCCTTCTTAAAACCCACCTCTGCGACCCCAAAACGGTAAGATTGGAGGTTTTACAGCAGTAATGTTGATTACACTGTTGTAGCACCATTTCTTCTCTTGCTGTGTTTGTGTCATGAGTGTTTTGCTCTGACAGGAAAGTAAAGAGAAATGCTGCGAAAGCATTTGTAAAACTATGCTTGCTAAAGAAGGCGACTGGAAGACTGGCAAGACAAAGTTATTCCTCAAGGTACCCTCTTACATTTTAATGCAGCCTGTCGTTGTCTGTATGTGTGACGTGTGAGTGAGGGGAATTAGACCTGTTGCAACAATGCCACCTGGGGGAAGTTCACCCTTGGGTAATTATAAAGATTAATTTTACAGTCTTAAGGACACACAGATTGGTTAAAACCACATGGAGGAGAGACTGTTTCAAAATAAGAAAACACTTCCAAATGATCAACAAAGATTTAAAGAAGTTTCATACACCTGAACTTGGACATTATTGATAAAACTAGCACCTTGGCTGGAGGTTAAGGACAGTTCTGGGGCTTACCGCTGCAGCACGGAGCCAAACGACCAAGGAAAGTGGGGAGAATCTACAAACTAATCACCTGAAACACTGCACACCAACCAAGAAGGGATCCGTGAAGAAAACACCACCCCTGGAAAGGGGGAACTGCTGCCTTAGGCCCCCAGCGTCTGCCCAACAGAAACAAAGAAGTTAAAAACAGCAAATTGGTGTAGACGGAAATAAACACAAACTGAACAAAATAGATCTAAAAAAACAAAGCAATTAATAATGATGTTAATACAGACTAAATGCTACAAATGCAACCAAAGGCAAAATCATGAAGCCACGTTAAACAAACAAACATAAAAACATATTCAACCTCCTCAGTTGGGTTGTTTGATAAAAATATGCGTCCTCTGTACATGTGCAAATGGGGAATACAGAATAAAAGCCCCTAAAACAGTCCCAGGACGTGAGACAGTATCTTGAAATAGGGAGCAGAGGAGTGACGGTGCCGCCACAGATAACCGAGAGAGAGAGAGAGAAAAAGGCACGCTCAGGGGCGACGCTACCCTGGCTCAGTGCCCGTGCGGTGGCTGGGAGGTCGACCACCACCCCCGGCTACATCTGCAAGTATAAAATAGCCAAAATAATTATATGCTATGGATATGTAAAGCAGGGCTTAGACAATATGCTTTTGACCAGATTCGACTGAATCACCACCGGCGGTCCAGGGTTGCCCGCCATTTTCTGCGTTATGTTTTCAGGTTATCTGTATGTTCTTGTGAACGCAATATCTCAAAAATGCTTCAAAGGTTCTTTGTTTTTGTTTTTTTTGTTTTTTCAAACTTTGCAAAAATTTCCACTCGGACTCAAGGATGAACTGATTAGACTGTGGAGGTCAGAGGTCAAGGTCACTGTGACCTGAAATCTTGCGAGCACAGTATCTCAAGAATGCACTGAGAGATTTTATTCAGATTTCTGGCCAGAAACAACAAGCTGGTCTCTACCTTCACAAACACAATCTTGTGTTATAATTCCGTCAAACTTTTTGCTGATATGCACCTACTAGTTATATAACTCAGTACTCTTTACTTCCTCTGCAAAAATAAATAACTAAAACAAGACTTCCTGTTCCTGTAAAAGTTATTGATATTGACAATATTTCCGTTCACCTAATAATACCATCAATCAGCCTTTTTAAACTCGATTTGACCAACTAAAAGCTGAGTCATCCAAGAATCATATAAGACTTTTTACTATCTTTATTTGACCCATTTGCTTAATTTAATTTATTTGCTACCTTTCTGATACCCTTATTTGCTTGAGTTTACCCAATGATTTGACCCCCCCCTTCACTTACCTAGCTCTGTAACCCAACGTTTCTTATATAGATGTAAATAAACCTTTAAAAATGATTTCTACCAATCACACTACGACAGAAAACCAGCCCAGCCCTTGATTTGATTTCCCCCATCCCCTTCGACCAGCGGAATTTATTTACGTACGCATAATAGACGATGGCAGCTGTCTCACCTTTAGGACAGCAGCGGAGGTAGTAACCGCACTGAACTGGCGTCAAGGCCGGTCGATGGAACGATGCTGTGACATTTTGTTGAGATGTTAGGTGTGTGACAAAAGCTGCTAGCAGTTAGCAGCTAACTCAAAGAAGCAAAGCAACTAAAATTGTTCAAAATTTGTACGGTTTAGGGAGCTACTTACCGTCTCGGGGACGGTAGAATGTGTTTGTTTTTTGGGGGTTTTTTTGCCATATTTTGCCCTTGTTTGCAGAGTGCCGCTCATCACTTATGGAAAATGTCACCCTATGATACTCGTAATGCCTGTTTTAATTAGGCAATGCCGGCTTGCTATAAAATCACAGTTGGGCTTCGTTATAACTGAATATTATGCAATCTCTTTGTAAAAACTGACTTTATGTGGTTTAATATTTAGCTCTAACAAATTTCCTGTCAGTAACTGTGAGTAAAATAACTTGCACTTTAATTTGTTTTTAGAGTTCAGGAATTCATACAGGAAATTAAAATTTCCACAGTTTAGTTTGAATTTGAATTTAGCAGCTCACATGGTTGATTTCTTTCAGTGTTTGAAATGAATGTGAATATTGGGACCAAATCAAGCCATTGTTTTCCGTCAGGACTGCCACGACACCTTGCTTGAGGTCGAACGAATGAAAGAACTAGATAAGAAAGCACTCATAATCCAGAGGGTCCTGGGAGGCTACAAATACAGGTTTGGGAAACAAAACTGTAAAATGAATTCTTAGTATTTTGCCCATGTGACTCATGACACATGTCTGCTCGATTCCTGCTCTCTAAAGGAGACAGTTCCTGAGGAAACGAGCAAGTGCTGTTGTTATTCAGAAATACTGGAGAGGACACAAAGGCAGGAAGCTGTACAAAATGGTGAGTCACTTTTTAAAATTTCAGTTTAGAATCAGCAGAGGTGCAGGTCTGACATGCAATGAAGTCTTTCAATGCTGATTCTAGGTCCAGCATGGTTTTGCGAGGCTGCAGGCAAAGGTTCGCTCTCGCCAGCTTCACTTCCTGTACCGGAGGAAGCGGCAGGCGGCCATCTTGCTGCAGGCCCAAGTCAGAGGCTACCTGGCCAGGAAGCACTGGAAGCGCAAGAGAGACGCTGTCATCCTCCTGCAGGCTCACACCAGGGGCATGCTCGCCAGAAAAGCTCTCAATAAGAAGAAAAGAAATGTAAGTTCAACTCACATTAAAAAGTTGTTGGTTTTTTCCTGCCACAGCAGCAGTTGCTGGTTGCTTTCTTGTCTAACTAGCCCACATTGCTATCAAATCAACTCAGGTGCCACTTCCTCAACATCATCATATTAACTGCACTTCTTTTGAATTTATTCAACCATAACAGCCATTTTAACTAGTCATTAATTAGTATTAGAAATCCCACCATTTATCAGTAAACTTTACCTATTTGAACTACCTTCAGCCATTCGGTTGGTAAAAAAATGAATGAATTTTGATAATTATGGCCTCAAAAAAACGCATCTCTAAATATTGAAATATCTCACTCTAAATGTATAAGCCAAAATTGAAGCAAAAAAAGGCTTGAAATATTTTACTTTAGGTGTAAGAATATATAATATATGAAAGTTTAACTTTTTAAATAAAATTTTCCCCGATATCCAAATTGTTTGAGATGCAATTGGACATTTGGTATATCTGAAAGGTTACTGACTATTGTGACAATAAATGTAATAAACTGTTAGTGTCGGAAAAAAAAACCGGAAAACTATATTTTAATTGTTATTCTCTTCCTGAACCAAAATGTTTTCAAGTCTTCAAGAAGTTTATTGTCATATACACAGTAAAAACACATGAAAAATGATTCATTGACATTCTTACTTTGCTCACTTCCCTTCACATAAAACAGCACAGAATGGACATTGAGTGAGAATAATAAAGTGCACAGTGCCTGATGACACATAATAACAGTCAGTGTGAATATGAAGCTGCAGGGACAATGGTTTTACAATTAGCATTACTCAGGAAGTCCGAGATTTCACGCTCCCGTAGCGCCACCCTGAGGGAAGCAGTGTGAAGAGAGTTTACTGAGAGTTTGTGTTGTGTTTGTTTATGTCGTGGGCCCTTCTGATGACCCTGCTTGCTTTAATGTCCTGTAGAGAGCGGAAGGCTGCTCTGGAGATGTGCTGAGCAGTTTTTATTACATGCTGGAGCGCCTTCCTCTCCTGCTCAGTGCACTTTCTATGCCACATCGTGATGGAGCATGCATTTACTAATTATATACATATACATTTTTTTTGCTTTTTAGAGGCCTGACCTTCTCTTTCTTTATCTTCTCGCAGATGTTCCTCTCTGCTAAGCAAAGAGAAGAAGAAAAAAGCGCCCTTTTGAAAAGACAGGCATACTTGGAGGAAGTGCTGAGACAGGCAAGAGAGATGGAGGCCAAAGAGAGGTCTGAGTCCATCACGGATCAGGAGATGGTGGACAGCTTCTTTGACTTCCTCCCCATTATGGGGCCGGAGGGACAAGGACCTGCAGGAGTTGAGGTTCGCTCACGTAAAGTTTTGCACATTTTGTAATCCACTTCGATCGGTCATTGCATGTCTCTGTCTGTTGGCAGAATTTTGAGGGGAGAAGGATGATTACGGAAGAGATTGACATTGACGACCTGCCCATGGAGGACCTTCCCAAAGAAGACGACGAAGACGACCTGGATGAGTACTCCTTCTCCAAATTCGCCTCCATGTACTTCCAGGGTGCAGCCACACCCACCCACATCCGCCAGAGGCTCCGGCAGCCCCTGCTTTACCATGAAGAGGAACGAGATATCCAGGTGCTTCTCTTCCACCAATTCAGTTCATCACCTCAGGAATGTATGTGTTTAAGTAATTAACCGTGGTGTTTCTGTGGTGTCACCACCAGGCCTCCCTGACAGTGTGGTGGATCATCCTCAGGTTCATGGGAGACCTCCCTGAGCCAAAGAACCAGGTCCAGGTCCAGCAGCAGAAGACTGCCAAGGAGTACAACGACGCCACGAACAGCGAAGGACCCACCCTGGACCGGCCGCTGACGACTCTCGAAAAGCTCCACATCATTGTGGGATATGCCATCGTCAGACGCAACCTCAGGTAACAGACTTAAAAATCACACAGGTGTCTTTATTTATTCTCTGCTTAAACAACATTTGTCTCTCGTCTGTCCAGGGATGAGATTTACTGTCAGATCTGCAAGCAGCTGCAGGACAACAACAACCGTAACAGCTACTTTCGCGGCTGGATCCTGTTGTCCCTCTGTCTGGGCATCTTCCCGCCGAGTGAGCGCTTTTCAAAGGTGACTTCCAGCATTTCGTTTGGTTTTTGGCTCCCATAATCAATGTGCTGCATGCCCTTACGTTTATTTCTCATCTCATATTTGTCTCTGTAGTACCTGCAAAGTTTCATCCGTTACGCTCCAGTAGGCTACGCCGCCTACTGTGCAGAAAGGCTGCGACGCACGGGAACGAACGGCGTGCGCGGGGAGCCTCCTGCCTGGCTGGAGCTGCAGGTACTGAGGCTGACATGAGGCGCTCCTGCAAATATTCGAAAGTGGTCATTGTGTGCCATCCCTGCAGGAATACCAAGATAGTAAAAGGAGTATTACGTCATTTTTCAAGGGCCAATTTCACAAACTCTGATATCGTTTGGTCGCTAGGAGTGACTAGATTGACAAAGTTATACAATGCAATGGCACAGAGCAGGATGGAATGTTGGAAACAAGTTTGTTTCTTTCTAAATTTTACACACAGTCATCCAGTGGCTGGCTTGCACATTGCACTTTGTCAAGCAGGCCTTTCACCTTTTCATCTTCCCTGTGTGTCTCTGAGACATTTTTTCATACTAATAGTGCAGTCGCCATATTTTGAATTTCTGAATGAGTGGTGCTTGATTTGCCTCATTTTACCCATGATGCCCCGTTTGTCCCACTTCCTGTCTTTGATCTATAACATCGCTCACTTTGCTTTTACTCTTTAAACAAGGCGCATCGGGGTTCACTTGGAAGCAAACCGAGATCCCCATTTTGTTTGCTTGAATGCGCTCTCACACCAGCCCAAACAAACCGAACTATACGAGAAAATGGACCTGGGTCCTACTGACCAAACTCTGTAATGAAGTAATTTTCAAAATAAAATGTATTTTGTGAAATTTCACACCCTCGAAGTTTGGGAAATAGTGTAACTTAGTTTGAAAAAAAAGAAAAAAGAAAAAAAGTGTTTTCTTTCTACGTATCTAGTGGTATCTTCTGAGTCAGACCTCGCTGTCAACAGTTTTCATAGTGAACAGTTGTTTGGTACAGAGTACTCCATTTAAAAAAAAATGGCTGAACATTTGCAAACTACAGACTAAACTTAAGCTGTCGGGTTAGATCGATACCACCACAGGTAAATGACAGCGTGTTTTATATAAACTGAGTGTTTATTTACAGTTTAATTAAGATGTTTGTCTGTCCTGTGATAGGCAACGAAGACCAAAAAGCCCATGACCGTGTCTGTGATGCTAATGGACGGACGCGCTGTTAACCTGCCCGTCGACTCAGCATCCACTTCCAAGGAGATCTGCCACATGCTGTCTAACAAAGTCAAACTCACAGACACATTCGGCTTCTCTCTCTACGTCTCCTTGTATGAAAAGGTACGCAGCCACATCTTCTTGCTGTGTGTCTTCTGTAGTCGTCCATAAAACCAATACATAAATAACCTTTTTTTTAAGGAGTGGAAATAGAGAGATAAATTATGGAGGTAAAACTTGCCTCCCAGTTCCAAATAAAATATTATTTATATCTTTGCGTCGCTGTGAACTATTTTTACACACTACTGTTCCCAAAGACTGTAAGTTTACCAACCGTCTTTGCTGTTTTTTGACATGAGGATTATTTAAGATCTTTGCATTTTGGATTGGATCTGGAAAACCTCTTGAATTAAAGCTGAAAGACTATACTTCATTTCAAATTCACTGTGATTGTGTATTGAGGCAAAGTTACAAAAATTGTGGCCCAGTCCAAATACTTTAGATTTCTAGAAATTCTTTAATTGAAACCTACTAAAATTAGGTAAACTTTCAGGGTACACAAGGTATTTAGCAAACTGGGAAATCTGCACTTTCATACCTTTTCATTTAAATTATCTATTTGTCACCGCGCTAATAGAAAGTTGGAGGAAGTTGTGCTGTTAGACGAGATGTGTACATTGATCTATGCAAAAATCACAAGTTCTCGTTGACCTAGTCGGCCAGCACATGAATGCATTTTTTAGCAACTTCAGACGCAGGCGCACGCTAACAACTTTAGCTTGTAGCTACAGTGGGGATGTAAATAAGGGTGTAAATAACTTCTTATTTGAAACCAAACAGGGATCTCAGGCTTCAGGAGACTTGATTTACACTGGATTGGTTGAATGGAGCCATTTTATTTATTTACTTTTAGATTAAATTTTATTTTAGCGACTGAACTTTTCATTTTTAGGTGAATTTTTAAGAAGTACTTTTAAGCTGGGGACACTCTAAACAACTTTCACAGTCTTTACAGATTTTCAAAAGACTAGGAGTGCACACTAACAGACTGGTTTCTGCAGATTCTTGTATGACGATTGAAAGACTGGAGACCACACACTTAACAACAGCGCCTGATGAGGGATCACAGACTCCATGATTTATCAAACCAACTAAAGCCAACTGAACGCACCAACTCTTGCACAAACTCTCGCGAGGGCGACAGTTTAAAGGGTAAACAAACATAACATTTGGGTTGGTAATCAGTTCACATTACCCGATTGCGTCAAGATTCGGCTCAAACATTTCAAACGTTTGATTGACTGCAATCGATGTCGGGTCGGGTCTGTTCCCCGCACACACAGATTTTTGTGCCAACTAGCCATGCCGACTGATCCCAACTTGTGCAGACTGGTGCAGTCTTTTGCCCAACTGGTAATCGTGGGTACAATCTTGTAATGTGTCCTCAGCTTTAGAAAACATTTATTGTAGCATCCTGAAAACAGTTCTAATACCTGTTGAGGGCATTTTAATACTTCTAGGCGTCCATAACTGTGAATGTTGACCTCTCCTGAAGGTGTGGGCTCTGGGCAGCGGCCGGGAGCACCTGATGGACGCCATCTCCCAGTGTGAGCAGGAAGTAAAGAGGAAAGGGGGCCAGGAACAGCACGCCCCCTGGCGTCTTTATTTCCGCAAGGAGATCTTCACGCCCTGGCATGACTGCAAAGAGGACAAGATCAGCACGGACCTCATTTACAAACAGATCGTCCGGGGTCTGAAGTTCGGAGAGTATCAGTGTCAAAAGGTGAGCGTTTATCGGCCGATTATCTTGCAAAGGTCCGACCATATTCTCAGGTATAAACATCTTTTTTTTTTTAAATCACATTTCACTTTCACAGGAGGACGATTATGTTCAGTTGGCAGCGAAGCATTTATACATCCAGCACGGCTCCGCCAGCAGTCCGGACCATGTGAAAGAAGCTGTTCAGGACTGCATCAAGTCTGCCAAATCCGATGCCAAATGGGTGCAAATGGTCAGCACTGCTCATGCTCAGGTTAGTCTCATCAGGAGGTGCTGGAGGTGAAAGAAAAAGGCCACCTCGGCCTGGAGTAGCTCTCATGTTTGTGCTTAAACCACACCAGGGTTCGTACCTGAGTTCAAGACAAAGTGAGGACGCTGTGAAGGCGGAGATGGTTGACTACGCCCGGGAAAAGTGGCCTATGCTCTTTTCTCGGTTCTATGAAGTTACCAAACTGTCAGGTAGGTGTCTAATATCAAATAATGTGTCAAGCCTGTTTGTTTTTATGCATTCTCATCCTTTATTGTTCAACAAATCATGATAATGGCATTAATTTCGATACTACATATACCCATTGTGAACCCCAAGGACAATTTTATAAGCTCATCAAATGAGAATCATAGCAGTGAGTCCAGACTGGCATTTTGAAGAGGAAGAGGAGAAGGATTTGCTCTTACATACCTGATTCAAAATGAATGACTCATTATCAGTCTTGATGACCAGCTGTTAATGTCTGATTAGGTGGTACTGGGTTTTAAAATAGTGACAATAGAAATCAAAACTCAGATATCTGTAATTTATCTTTAAAATGATTCATCGTTGATAAATTTATGTTTAAAGATGCTCTTGTTGTGCTCAACTGGGCCTACATAGTGTGAAAGTTGCAACATCCCAGTTGTAATAAAAATAAGATGAATTAGTTGATACTTTTAGATTGAATGTGCCCCAAGTGTCCAGAAGAATGAGCTATTTGTAGATCAGAACATTACTAGCAACCCAAATATTTGTCTTCAAATCAAAGTACTTAAAGCGAGAAGGTTTAGAATTCAGAAATCATTTTTCTTCCTCAAATGTCCAAAAAACTATTAAGAAACAGCCCAGAATAGGTTCTATTTGTGATGAATAAAATAAATAGCTGAACGCCACATAGATATAATCAATTAATAGTTTTTCTTTTCCTTTTTTGTCATGGCAGAACATAGAACACGTAATATAAAGGATGATCAGCAGTGAAAGTGTTATTATTCAGCCCTATATGAGCAATTATCTGTCACTGCTGTTTTTATGTATGTCAGACTGGAATAAACAAAGCTTTTTGCCTCTCAAATAACAGAATATTGTGATTTTGCATCAGTTGTTTCAGAAAGTGAATTTTAATATATTCCAGATTTATTGCACACACATGGCATGTGGCCCACAGATGAGAAAAATAAATCAAAATATAATAATTACAAATAAAATAAAGGCTTGAAATATTTTATTTCATGTGTAATTAATATAGAAAATAGTAGCTTTTGAATTAAATTATTAAATAAATAAACAAACAAACAAAGTGTGAAGTGCAGCTGGAACATTTTTTCACTCCTTGGATTATTTGGTGATAATTGAGTGGTGATTATTTTCTGTTATTTTTAGGTCCTTCATTGCCAAAGAGCAGGTTCATTGTGGCCATAAACTGGACTGGAATCACCTTCCTGGATGAGAGAGAGAGGAGGCTGCTGGAGCTCTCTTTCCCCGAAGTCCTGGGAGTTAACACCATGAGGTAGAGGAGGAGGAAGCTGCGTGCCACTTGACAGTGAGGAAGAGTCCAGTTTACTAAAACGGTGTGTTGTGATGATCACCCAGGGATGCTAAGGGTCAGGCAGTGAGCCTGCTCACTCTGAAAGGAGACTTCACTCTGAGCGGAAGCACAGCCAACGACATGGCGGAGCTGATCACGATGTTCCTCAGTGGGCTGACGGAGAGGTCTTGCTACGCTGTGACCCTGAGGGAGGCCGACAGACGAGGTCCGATCTCTTATACTGCCACAGCTGAGTGATCTTTTCTCCAGTCATTTCTGTCAATTGCTGTCTGAGCCGTCTTCCGTTCCTCCACAGATGACCCCACATTCCTCAGCTTTAAGAAAGGAGAGCTCATTATTATAATCAAAGATGATGAGTTTTCTCAGCAGGGTGGCTGGATAAAGGGAGAAAATGAGCGCACGAGACAAATCGGAGCTGTCCCCGTTGACGCCATCTTAATCCTGCCAACGCTCAGCAAGCCCACCAATTTGGTCTTGGTACGGAGAAGTCAATAATGTTCTTCGTGCGTCTGAGATGATCTATCATGGCCAGGATGAGTGGCACATTAAATGTCCCGCATGATTTATTTCAGAGCCTACTGCACCTGTCTCCGAACCAGAGGAAAAACATCATCCAGGCAAACCAGAAAGAAACAGGAACAGTGGAGAGAATCGCTCCCGCCACTCTCAAAGAATACTCTATGGAGTACTTCAGGTATTCGGAGTGCTCCTCAACTTGTCTCCAATCCACTGGCACAGTACTGACAGCTTCTTTGTACGTTTCTTAATGCTACAGGCAGCCCACCAAAGACGTGAACCGGCAGGTGATATCCAGGAACGCTGCCCCCGAGAGGCTGTGGGTCTGCTCCAGAGAGCCCATCAGACTGCCCCTCCTCAAGAAACTGTCGGGCAAATCAGACCTCAGCCACAAAGCCTGTCTGGCCTTCACCGATATCCTTGACCTGTGCTGGCAGCCAGTGGAATGGCTCTTTATCTACTTCGTGGGTTTAGTTTTCTGAGTAGTCAT
Source organism: Mola mola (assembly GCA_001698575.1). NCBI lineage: Eukaryota > Metazoa > Chordata > Actinopteri > Tetraodontiformes > Molidae > Mola > Mola mola. The sequence continues at coordinate 17,038,189 of KV751319.1, forward strand.
TAATAAACACGGTGACAGGTTGGCTGAGCATTAACTCTCAGATCATCGTGTTACTGTCTAGGATCCCTTCCCTACTCAAGCAAAGAGCAGACTGGTTAACAGAAGTTTTACCACAGTAAAGTCGCAGAGTTTGAAATATTGTTTTTCTTCTCTCCATTAAAATGGACCTTAATGGAACTTCACTTGTGGTGCTCAAGAACCAAAAAATGCACTTAAAGAAACTCAACAGCAACGATGTCCAGAAATAATGACCAGGATACTCTTGACAATCCACAGACCTTGTTTTGAGGAGTTCATGCTGGAACTGGCAGTCAAATCCTTCCACATGAAGAAGATTTCAGCCGCAGAGGACACCATTCCAAATTTTCAACCTAAAACCCAGTTTCCCTCACTTTGAGGTCTAAAACCTTTTTAAAAAGAATTTCTTCAGTATAGAGTTTTTTCGAGGCTGTACAATGCAATGGCAAGGTGAATGATAAACAATGGAAATTAATCACCATTTATCGAAACTGACTATGCTCCAAGCGTTATTGCAAGTGTCTATTCAAGTGTACGTTCGAATAAATGGTGTGGAAGCCCCCACACACCTATTTCTATTAAAGGCCTAGAGGAATTTAACAATATTCCTTCACTCACACAAACCATTTTGTGATCATACTGTTGGTTGAAAATCTGCACATTTCAATTTTAAGTAACCGCATCCCAGCCTGTTGGATAAGAAAACCGTTTATTTCCATCTTTTTTTTTTTTTTTAAATTTGATTATTTTTGATCAAGGTGACGTGCCTTCTAGTTCCATTTCATTTGAGAGTAGGCAAACATTTCTACGGCTGATGGCTCTAAAACTGTGTATTTTTCATATCAGGGTGAACTGTCCCTTTAGTTTTCAATGCTGAGGTCAATGCAGTCATCAAGTGGGTCAGCAAGTGCTGTCTTATAGAGTTTGGTTCAAAATGTGCCAGAAACATCTGCAACAAGCTAGCTACTTTGGCAAACATTGCACTTTAAAGCACATGCTTCCTGTGTGCACATAGACCTGTCAATATAGCCCATATAGCCAACAATACCATATATATGAGCATACAAGCATGTTGCTATCAATGACAGGTGGAGCTTAACTCCCCTTCACTAACCAGACAAGCCTCCTTCTCCTGTAGCATGACCACCTAACAGCATCAGTCTTTAGCTTTTCTCTGCCAAAATGTGTGAAACAACAGTGGTTATTTCTCCTTGACTGTCGAGTACCCATCCTGAAGTACATGGGAGATTACCCCACCAAGCAGATGCAGAGGCCCCTTGAGCTCACGGACCAGATCTTTGGGCCCGCCACTACGTACGAGGCGCTCAGGGATGAGATCTATTGTCAGATCATGAAGCAGATGACCGCCAACAACAACCGGTAAGTTATTGCCAACGTTTGATATTGTTCATAGGGTCTAAAAGCAGAGGGTGTCGCATCTGTGCAGTTTGGAACAGCCCTGTGAGACAAATTAGTGATTTGGGGCTATACAAATAGAATTGGATTTTATTTTATTTGAAGGTTAAAATACAGCTCACATTTCTTGATCGTTTTAGTCATATTTCTATATATGATGTAATATAATGGTACAACAATAGGTCAATTTACAGGAAGAAAATTATTAGCTCATTGTCTTAGAAAAATCCATCTTATTTTAGAAAATATGAAACGCAAAGTTCTCAAATAAACTTTTCCCCAAAGATACTCTTATTATTCTGTTCATTTGTCTGATAAATTCAGTGCTATCAAAAAGAGATTAAAAAAAAGTCAGGGTTGACAGGGGTCGGGCGAGTGCAACCGAGGGTCAAATTGGTTGTTCATCAAAATATCTGATAAGTAAATTGTTTGTGAAATCATTTTTTTAGTTGCAGCCCTAACTTTTAAAAAAAAAAAAAAAAATCCAAAGCAAGCTTGATTATGCAAAATGAAAGTGTGACTGCTGAATTAAAGTAGCAATGACATGCTAAGCTATGATCAAAGAGTGAAATGTAACCACCCTCCTATGTTTCGATATGGTCCGTTTCAGCACCTGCTTTTGGGTGATGTACATGCTAGTATTTAAGGATGTGACTATTCAATATCTGCTAGATTCATTAACCAAATGTCTCAACTAGTGCATTGTGTGTTGCCTCGTCCCCCAGGTTCAGCATGGAGCAGGGCTGGCAGCTGCTGTGGCTCTGCTGCGGCCTGTTTCCTCCCAGCCAGTCCCTCCTGAAACACACTCAGCGCTTTGTGGAGTCGCGCCGCAGAGAGCCCCTCGCCTCCGACTGCCTGCAGCGGCTGCGGAGCTCACTGAGGTCAGACCAATGCGCCGCCTTACGTGTCACCGTGTTTCAAAAGCAGGCCGTTTGACGTGGGGAGTGCGTGAGTAGAGAAAATCTCATGTTGGATTTGAGGAAAGTACAGCTGCAGCACTTCAGCTGTGTGACACCACATGTGGTGTAGTTAGAAGAGGAAATGTCAAGCTGTGGTCTACACCTCTCATGAGTCACAAGGTGAAGGTGTATGGACTTCTGACTCACTTTGCTGAGGGAACAGTCAGAAATTCAGTGAACTCTGAAACATGCGTGCATCACTTTAACGATCTGCATTTGCATGGCCTCCACTATAAATACATTTGATTTACATTCACAATGACGACAGCCTCCAGGAGCACATTGTTCATCTTTTCTTTTCAAGCCTAAATGTGTGACTCAGACTGATGAAATGAGTGTTTGGTGTCTTTGTGTAGGATTGAGCCCAGGAAGCTGCCACCACATCAGGTGGAGGTGGAGGCCATCCAGCAGAACAGCACTCAGATCTTCCACAAAGTGCAGTTCCCCAATGACACGGACGAGGTATGAGTACAAACAGCTCCAGAAACAAGCCAGGTCACCTTCTAACAGCAACACATGCGGTCCAGTGATCCATTGATGGTTTTCTCGTCCCGTCTTTAGATATTTGAGGTCGCGACAAACACCAGGATCAAGGATCTCATCCAGAGCATTGCCAAAAAACTGAATCTGGCCTCGGCAGAAGGCTACAGCATTTTTGTCAAAACCCATAATAAGGTTTACCTGACTTTTCTCAACCTTGGATGTTATTTCCATAATTGTTATGCGTCATGTCAAGAATACTCTTGTGTCTTTCAGGTTCTCAGTTTGAACGACACAGACTACTTCTTTGATAGTCTTAGACAAATAACTGACTGGTCCAAGAACGCCAACAGGATCAAAGATGGTAAAAAGCCTATTAAATTAGGTTTTGATGACACTTTGTATCGACCTTTCAAACCTCTTTTGATGTGTGTGCGCTTGTGTGTTCTGCAGGTGGCCCAGTCAACGTGCCCTACCTCGTGTTCTTCATGAGGAAGTTGTGGTTCAATGTGATCCCTGGCAGAGATACAGAGGCTGATCGTATCTTCCATTTCCCTCAGGTACATTTGAATAATGCTACTCTGCCAGCATCACCTTTTCTACGCCGATTAGTTTATCCACATGATATGAAAGTCAAAGTCAAAGCTCTCGGACTTATCAGGAGTATTGGCGCTACTTCAAGAGTGCTCGTCTAATGTCACATTTTTAAACACTGACTCTGTAACTCTGAGCTGGTTTGAATACCAAAACACAACAGTAGTTGAAAAAAACATGATATTTCTAGAAAAAACAACACAACATTTCATAAACAAAACAACTTTTCACCAAAACACATCAATATTTCAAAAAACATGTCAACCTTTCTCAAAAAACAACACTCTCTAATAAAAAAATGGTCAGATCATATGGATCCGATGAGTAACACTGGTCTGATGTGGACTAACGATGATTATTTTATTGTTGCTGTCGTGTGTGTGTTTGTGATCCACCCGCTGTTTCAGAAGGTGGTGATAATGCACCAAAACGCTGTTTGCCAAGCGCCAAATAAAACAGAGGAAGAAGTTCATGTAGCGTTTGTGGTTTTACGAAGCAAAGTTTGTATGCACAGACATACCATGTTTGTTACATTTGGAGGAGGTAGCGTCCACCGTCTGGGCGTTTTTCATTGTGTCATTGATTATCAGTGTTTAGAAAGTTGATTATTGTGGAAATCGTTTTTTTTTTTTTTTTTTTTTTTTTTTTTTTAAAAAAAATAATATAAACATCGGTAAATATTGGCCAAAATGTTCATATGACACTGAACTTACTGAATATTGAACTATGCTCACTGACTCAGATTCCCCAATTACACAAAAAAAAATTAGCCCATTTTTTTTCTGCAATCTACTAACATGTTGTGTTTTGACCCCTCAAAGGCTCTCATTCCATTCTCTTAAAACCAGACTGAAGAAAATATCATTCTGTCCACCAGGAGCTACCAAAGTACCTGAGAGGCTACCACGATTGTAGCAAAGGGGATGTGATCAACATTGCAGCTCTGCTCTTCAGAATAAAGGTCAACGAGGACAAGAGTCAGTTTGCCATGATTCCCAAGATGCTGAAGGAGCTGGTGCCCATGGATCAACTAAAGATCATGTCTGACAACGACTGGAAGAAGGTACGGCTGATTTCATCTCAAGACTTATTTTAATTTTCTCCCAAAGACGCAAATCTAAACAGCCACAAGAAAGTTAGGGACAGTCTGTAAAAAGTCCAAGAAGGTTGGGATGCTGAGTAAAACACAAACAAACAAGGATGTTCCATTGGTATCCAGTCATGATGGTGTCCCCTGTTAGGAGTGAACCCCTTTTACCTGTGAAATGCTACCAAACAGGTGGTTTTGAACCATTTCACTGTTTCATTGTTTTGTTCCTTCTCCCGCAGCTCGTTTTGAAACGTCGTGCTGCTGTCATATTCAGAATCAGCACATATTTACTAAAAACAATTAAGGAAAACATTTAAAAAAAAACTGTCTTTGTGTGCTGTTTTTAATTGAGTATTCGCCCAAAAAAAGGTTCTGTTTTACACAGCTGCTGTTTCGGATATAAGGTTGCAGTTTTTTGGAAGACAAATGAGCTTTTTGGCACAGATTTACTACAGCTTGTTAAAATAATCAGCATATTATGAGCTGTAGTCATTTCATGGGCTTTTGCTGCTAATACTGAAATTATTGACTAGAGTCAGCCTTATCCTTCGCACAGCCCATAGGAAACAATGTCACCATTATGCCATTCCTGGATGCCTATCTCAACAGAAATTGCCTGAGGGCTGCTGGGGCAGTGGAAAATCATTAACCTCATTAAAAGCAGTAAAGATACTTCTACAGAGTAAGACCATTGCAGTGATAAATATATAGTGATGCATGTGTGTGTGCATATATTTGTTACTTTCAGGTTATTGTTGCCACTTACAACAAACAAGGTAGTATGAGTGTTGAAGATGCTAAGCTGGCCTTTCTGAAGGCAGTTTACCACTGGCCCACGTTTGGCTGCACGTTCTTTGAAGTGAAGGTGAGTTGCTATCTGCAGTCCATTTGTCCGGGCGGGTGGCGTGTTGGACCGACGATCTCTGTCTCAGTACGGCTGCATGACCACAGCGAGGAGAGTCTTCTCATCTGCCTTTGTTTTTAGCAAACGTCGGAGCGAAGTTTCCCTGATATTGTTCGCATAGCCGTCAGCAAGCAGGGACTCACCATCATCCACCCTAAAACTAAGGTGAAAAAAAAGGTCAACAATGGCATTTTGTTTTACATCCTCCTGTCTTTTTTTTATATAAATTCACAATTGTTTTGTCTAATAAAGGACGTGCTGGCCAATCACCCATTCAACCGGATTGCAAACTGGTGCAGTGGAAGCACCTACTTTCACATGACTATTGGCAGTTTAGTCAAAGGGACCAAATTCCTGTGTGAAACGTCACTGGTAAAGGCCCTGTCGTGACCTTTAATTGTAAAAGCATCCTGTGAAAATGTGCTCTTGTCACTTCCTTTCTTTACCTCTGCGCGTTCTCTCTTTTTCTTTTTTAAATAAAGGGTTACAAGATGGATGATCTTATAACCTCCTACGTCAACATGTACCTCCAAGAGAAGAGGGCAGTGCAACCCAGGAACCGACGCTTCAACATGTGAAACTGAGCAGCACGAGTGTGACACAGAGCCGCGCCCGTAGCTGCAGACGCAGCCAGCGTGTCGCTCACGGACGCAGAGCAGCAAGAGGATCCGTCTCTTTTTGAAAGATTTATTTGTACTCTGCAAAGAAAAAAAAGTCATTGATTTATCGTCTGAAAGACAGCTGTAGTTTTGTTGTGTTTTATTTAAAGTTTCTTTGGCTTGTATACAAATAACTGAACAATCAAGTAAATCTAGCACTGTGCACTTCATTTTCTGATCCTTTATGAAAAGTCTTGTGCCTGGTTCATGATGCACGGATAAAAGTGAGGTTTACAAAAGCAAATGACGATTTGTGAATGAATATATCCTACTTCCTGTTCATAAATACCACCCAAGTTTAATAAATGCAAATCAAATGTACAAATATGGCCCAACTGGAACAAATGCTCTCAATCCATGCTCCAGTCTAAAAAAATGTTCTTGTAAATTTTGTTGCATTCATTCACAAATTGTGTATTCTGTGTGAAAGACTGTGTTACGTTTGCCCGTAGATGCATAAATGCATCCTGCATTCAGGTGATAAAACTGCTTGTTTGGACATTCATGTGAAATTTTCATTGTAGAAAAGGCTCTTTCCTTCAAATGTACAAAACAAAAATACTTTTAGAAATGCACAGGAAGAAAGAATTCATAAATAATTCATAATCTTTGTTTTTTTTCTATGCATCATGAAATACAATTTGTTCATTACTGACACTATGTGAAGTTTTAACAAAAGTTTGTTTGTGGTGTTTGTCCTTGCATTGAATCCATTTTCTTTGCCATAAAACTCTTAAAAATGAATATATATCGAGTACAACATTTTCCCAGTGGAAGTCTGTTAAAAAGTGCTGAAAGTGTCTTTATTTAAAACTGTGCGAGGAGGCGGGAACTCGGCAGAGGAACGATGTCTTTAGGACGAGATAATGTTTTCTCTTCAGGGTCCCCGAGGCACAAAACAGACACAGCCTATAGGCTCAACAAAAGCTGGCTGGGCAGAGGGGGGGGGCGGGCGTCCCAATTAGCACTTGTTGGTAGATTAACAGGGTATTGATGTCAAAGCGTCTCCGCAGCCCTGCGCAGATAGTGTCCTCATTCAAGTGTGCTGAATGGCGTTTGCATATCGATGGAACCGAGGGGGAGAAGGGCCCGATGTGTGCGACACACAGCTGTGATCTCTGTGCATGAAAGAAATATTATCCCCTCAGCCGGTGGGAGCCCTCTCCACATCTGTCCCACGGCTATGTGACTGATTATTTTGGGCATTCCAATTCAGGATGCCCCCCGGAGGCAAGACACCAACAAGGGCCTCTCTTTCCTTCAAGCGCCCCCCTCCACCCACCAACCCCTGCCTCCCCACTTTTGTTTTTCGCTCGCACTCCTTTAGGGAACGGGGGCCCTCTTTAGAACTTAACAGACTGTTCACAAAAGATCATCTCAGAGACTTTTAGTCATAAACTGCTCAATTAACAACACAGTCTATCTTCTGTCTATCAGCGGGAGGGTGGGAGTTTACGCCGAAGGCGCTCGGCGCACCACCAGACCTGGTTTCCATGGAGTCATGCCCGGCGACTCGCTGCGACTGAGGCACGCCATTCTTCTTCTCCCCGCCACTTGTTCTGACTCGGCCTATTGTGGAGCGCACAAGTGGCTCTCTGAGGAGAAGGGGATGGGTGAAGAGAGGGTGGGGTCAAGGTTCAAGCGAAAGGCTCCTATCGGGGCTCCCTCTGTGTTATCAAATTTGTCGAGGCACAAAAAGAGCAACAGTCTCATTCCAAAGGGCATCTTGAGGGAGAGAAAGGGGGTTATAGGAGAGAGTTCTTTGTGTTGGAGCGTCAGTTCCTCCTTTTCTTCACTCCTCCAACCAGCCGCTCCTCACTCTGCTCCTGCAGCAGCCTTTTCTGTGAGAAGCTCTAAAGCACAGGTAAGCCTCTTTATCTTACGTCGGGTTTGGATTAAACAGTACAGATGTTTGTGTTAGAACTTTTATTTTAGTCAGCCTTCACAGTTCTTGTATAATCTTGTCTTTATTTTTTAAAAAGTTGCAGTAAAGCTACCTGTCCTTCAGCAACAATTGCCCTTTAAATGTGTCACTTTTGTCATTCAAGTCCCAGAAAAGCTCATCATCTGTCAGCTGCTTTTTAAGACTGGAAGGCTGAAAATCATTGTACTCACATGTAATCCAATGACCGACTTGACTTTTACAGTCTGCGAGTTTTAACGACAAATTATTCCTGAGTGTTCTCCGAGGAGGAGCAGAGCCCACTCTCGCTCTCCTGTCGACCACCATGTGGACAGATCTTCTCTCCCAGGGTCACTGTGATGGAGGCATATTTTAGGATTATCTTTCTGGGATCGGCATTTAGGGAGGCTTTCCCATTTGGCTGTGCTGCACCCAGTTTGTTATCTCTGCCGGGACTGTAGCCCCTCTCGTTTTTGGGGCGGAGGCCTGAGTGCGATGGGCCTCTGCTCAGAAATGCCCTGGGTCGCTGGTCTCACAGCTCCAGTCAGATTGGAGCATGCACACCCTGAAAGGAGCCAAGCTGCCACATCTGGCTGCTTCCTACTGGCCCAAAGGTCTCCACAGTAAGCTGGTGAAACAGAGATTTAGCGATTGAAGACAATCCCTTTCCCTTTTTGTGATGGAGCCCTGCGATGGTGCAGCATCATTTAATCACAGTTCAATCTCTGGTGAGCTGTTTGCGTTGTATATTTGGAAACCTCCCTTTGGCTACGAAAATCTGTGGGATGTGCAGTTCGTGTTATTGTTCCTGGATCCTCCGCAGAATTCAAGTGAACATTTGAGTGTTTTTCAGAATGAATTGCCGCTCACGCCCCAGTCATGTTTGTGTAGATGTCCGGCTGAGGCAGAAGAGGGGGAGATAAAGGACAATTTAAGGAGTGGACAGTTAGAGCTCGCCAGAGCTGCCGGAGGGATGGATGAGTGGGTGGTCAGTGTGTCTTAAGGTGTGTCTTAATCATTCTATAACACTGGGAAAACAAATGTGCAATCCAGTGTTTAATGTTGAAGCCAATTTTATGCTCAAAATGACAAAGAGAGCTGGAAGACAAGCTGGGAAACTTCATTCAAACACTCTTAAAGAGATAGAAGAGCTCTGGGCAAAGGTAATAAAATCCACCTACTGGCAAATTATAGCATAAAGATGGATTTAATCTGTTTTACTTTTTAGGACGGAGTATGAAGGCCACATTGAGAGAAAAAAAAACAAAAATTCTGAGATCTCGAGAAAAACGTCGAAATATGGTAAAAAAAAAGTTGTAATTTTAGTGTGTTACCTTGATAAAATACCAGAAGATCAACCCCCTGCACCACAATGAGGCTGGTGGAGAACTTTGTGAAGTTGTACTTCAGTACATGTTTCACAAACAGGGAAATTCATAATCCGAATCAGAATCTTTTATTGTCATTGTACGAGTGTGCAACGAAATTATCTTATATTCTATGTCTTAAGACAAACGAATTTCTACGGATTCATTCTAAAATACCTATTCAGAGATAAACGAATATTACTTGGGAATAAATTCTACACAAAAAGTTTTCAAACGAGACAGAACTCTATATTATTTCTTTTAAAGGTGTACTTTATGAAACTTTAGAGCCTAAAAGACTCTTTTAGCAATTTAACCTTTAAACTTCGAAAATACCTTTTTGGACCTCATTTTTGCCAAAGTAGCATTAAAAAAATTTGGCCTAAAATTGATGTTGAGTATAGCGGCCGACCAATGTTAAGGGTATTATTTTACACAGACATGTTTACCCTGAAGGTAGAAATTTCAGCCCATCCCTCTTCTTAAATCCGCCTGGGAGTTGGCAACTGGGCCGGGATGAAAAAATCCATGCTGACCAATCAGATTATGAGGCCAGAAGTGCCGAAACGGAGAGAAGAGTGGAGGAAGTCTTGTACTTCTTGCGGTCAGAATGAAGTAATTATCTGCTCTGGAGGCATGTGGACTTTAGCCGAGACACTGACATCTATTGTTACCTTCAGACTGTGAGACCGGCACTGTGTGTGTGTGAATACTATCAATCAGCAGGTTTGAAAGAAAAACAACAAATCTTGTTTGGAAAAGTCATGAGTCAAATTCAGGGTTGTGATAAGCAGCCATTGAGAATTTACCCAAAAAAATCACCCCAGAAAGCTGATATGTTTCTAGTTGTGCTTGAAAAATGCTTTTAGGAGGAATTTCTAACAGTTTCCCTGTCTCCTTAGCCAACAAGATGGAGTCTGCCACAATGCAGCTGGCGTTACTGTCCAATCAGTCATCAGAGAGCTGTGAGGCGGCGGACAGCACAGTGGAGAACACCCTGTTTGGCTGCTTCTACGTCCTGGTTTTCTTCCTGGCGCTCAACGGTAACAGCCTGGCCCTGTGGATCTTCTCTCACCAGCGTGGCTCCTCCTCTCCCGCCAACATCTTCCTGATTCACCTGGCTGTGGCGGACCTCCTGTACGTGATCGTCCTCCCGCTGCGGGCCACCTACCACCTCACCGGAGGCCACTGGCCCTTTGGTGAGGTGCCCTGCAGGATGGCGGGCTTCTTGTTTTACGTTAACATGTACGCCAGCTTGTACTTCCTGGCCTGCGTGGCGGGGGATCGCTACCTGGCTGTGGTTCACGCCGTGAGGTCGCTGAGGCTCCGCCGCGCTCGCTACGCCCACATCATCAGCTTCTCTCTGTGGGCCCTGGTGACCGTGTCCATGGCGCCGCTCCTTGTCACCCAGCAGACGGCAGAGGTGGACGGCACCACCGTGTGTCTGCAGCTGTACCGAGAGAAGGCCTCACGCAACGCTCTGATCTCGCTGGCCGTGGCCTTCACCCCGCCTTTCCTCACCACCCTGTCCTGCTACCTGCTCATCATTCACAGCCTGCACCGCGGCTCCAGGCTGGAGCCGACCCTCAAGCTGAAGGCCTTGCGCACGATCGGCGTGGTCTTGCTAATTTACGTGGTCTGTTTCCTGCCCTACCACGCGAGTAGGGCCACCTTCATCTTGGGCTACCGCCATCCCGATGTCTCCTGCCAGACGCGCAGGGGCCTGAGCCTGGCCAACCGCCTCACCTCCTCCCTCACCTGCCTGAACGGTGCCATGGACCCGCTGATCTACCTGTTCGGGGCGGAGAAGTTCCGTGGCACTCTGATGCGACTGTTTTGCAAGGATAAGGCGGGCATGTCAGGAGCCACCAGCGGAGAGTTGAAGGGGACACACGAGAGTTCTGTCAGCGCCAAGTCCGAGTTCTGAGGAGGAAAACTGTGATCCCCAGCACTGTTTGATGTACAGTCATTGCATGTCCCGCACAGAAAAATTTTAAAAAAGTATGGTTCATGTGCCGCTGTAGCCCCCTTACCTTGAATTTACAGCCCAGTGTGTTTTCCGCCCATGGGCAAAGTACAGCTCCCAGACTGGAAGCAGCTTAATATGGCCCACAACAACAACAACACAAAAAAAAATTATGTCAATTTACCTCAACGCAAATGATGAGTCTGATTCCACCAGAAGGCGCTGTCTATTTTCACAACGGACTAAAAGCCTTTCGTTGACTCACTCACCTCCAGCGATCAATTGCGTTTCACGGCTGCGAGGCCAGACATGATGGAGGATGAACTCTTCAACAAGTGCAAAAACTCATTTCTAAATGTCATGTCTAATTTGAAGTAAACTTCGAAAAAAACAAGTGCCTCTGCCAAGGCAGAGATGGAGTATTTTTTGGTTCAAGGAATTTTTTTTGCCAGGGATGCTAACTATAACTATATACCTACATAACTACACAAACTTGTCACTGGTGGTTTCAGAATGACAAACCCTGAAACTTTTCCATCTTAATTACCAGGCAAGAAAATTTCTTTTTGTACAACACAGTCAACCATTAATAATGTGAAACCAAAGCATTAGACGCTGTGACTGGAGCTCGCCAAACCAGCAAACCCGTCTCTGATGGGGACTTTTTAAAATACCGTAAGGTAGAGATGGTAGACAACAAAGGCCAGTTTGAGAACGTCACAATTTGTTATAATTAATGGCTGAATACGTGGCCTGTATCGCAAAAAAATGCTGCCCACACCTGCCCTGTTAAACAAACCCTCAGACTTCAACTGATATCCTGATGTCACCCATGTGAGGACTGGAACAGCAGGTACCTTGCCTTACCTTGCTGAGGGTATTCTGTGTCGAGTAAAGTGTCTGGGTCTTACATCCTGTATCAAATGTATCGAACTCAGACAAAAACATAAATCTGATTCAGTGCAAAAGGGTGTTTTGGTACTTTTTGGTCATTGTCATGGCCTCTGAAAACTAGTACCTGAATTAGTACCTGTTGGTGGCTTGTGTATTTATACTCCTTCCTGTCTTCACCTTTTACGTTTTGTTTACAAAGGCATCAGCTTTGATTTTGTGCATACCCCAAATCAGAAATTTCCAAAAAGTACTCAAGCACTGGACCTAAATATTATTTCTATGGGCTCTACTGTCGTCTGCTGCCATTGGCAGTCTTGATACGCAGGAAGTGTCCTTTAAATGTCTTTAGAAGCACTGAGCATAAGACATGATTAGACAGATAAGTGTACAGAATGTTAACTGAATATTTTTACATTAATTGCCTCCACCATATCAACATGCCAGCTATGCAGATCCCAAACACTCATACATGAGATATTTGGGCGTGCTGCTCATTAACATAAAGATGGGCAATATGTCACACTTCCTATAAACGTGGAGTCTAAATATCTGGGATATGAGTGCTACCATCTTGCACTGGTGATGTCATTTGAAACCAGAGTCTGCACATTAGCAACCAGGCAGGCAAGTCTTGGTCACGCATTCTCGCTCATTCACCCGCCACATGAACAGAGCTCAGCTGTCAATCATGTCATTTCACCCCCGTTTTCAAAGCATCAAATAATTACTGTACTTCAATTCAAAACTGCATGACATCAACTATCTAAAACAACCAAAACAATTGCTGGAAAAATAATTTAAGGACTAGTTTGAGTTTTGAGTTTGGCCAAGTTCTACCTAAATAATGGAGGAGGCGGAGCTTAGAACCTGTACCGGAGTCCGCCACCAGGGGGCGATAGAGATACTGTGGCGAGTTTCCTTGCAGGGGAGTTCTCCTGTCGTCCTTCATAGGCGGTCAAATGTGTGACAGAAATTGGCTAAAAGCACCAGTGTGCCTTATCACAGCCTTGCAGAGCTGTAGACTCCTGTTTTTAATTTAAGGTGTACTTTTATATGCACTTAAAATGTATGTTTGCATGATCGTTTTTTTAATGAAATGGCTGGAAGACAGCAGTACCATGTTTACCTTGCTTGTGCTAGACAAATCTTCACTGTACACATATTCATCGTTATTCCTCTTTTATGCATGTATATTTTGTCCATATTTTGATGATAATGCACTATTGGGTGGCAAGGTGTGAGTTCTGTTATTACTTGAGTCAGTTCGTCTGTAAAAGAAGTGATACTGCCAGGCAGGATTCTCACAGTAAATGTGACTTTGAAATGTTCTTTCTGACTTGAGCTGTAAATAATAAATTTCCAGTTGTTACTCTCAACGAGAAATGTGATCTCTTCTTTAGACCAACGAGCTAATTATATGCTTACAGCAAATTTATCTTCTTTTTCTCAGAGTGTAACACCTGCTATTTAAACATAAAAATGTAGTTTCAGGGTGGCATTTTGGGCATCACTTGAGAGCAAGTATGAGGTGATGTGTCCTGCTCTGTCTGACTTGTCAGACTTGCTGGCTGTGAAAGTGGGAAACCTATTTTGAGTGCAGGGCAGAAAAATCCGAGGTGGCAGCCTCTTGTCACTCTGCAGTTCTCCTTTCAAATCATGTGACACATGTTGTGGTTTGTGAGCTTTTTTTCCCTCCTCCTTTTATTTTTGCAAGACTTCCTGTCCATCACATGAGCATGGCAAACCATTTGAAACATATTTCCTGAGCAGGCTCACTTTTAGAGAACCCCCTATTTCTCCTGGTTCATCTCAGACCAATCAGACTTGAGCTACGTCTCCTGGGTGACTGTCAGTGCTGCTTTTATTCCTTTATTTATCTATTTTTGACCAAATGATAGAGATGATTTGAACGTTTAAAATGTTTTCAGGAGTCAATTTAGGGCACTTATAAGTTACTACGCAAACTTATCAGTAAATTCTTTGACCATAGAGAGCGAGAATCGTCATATTTCACTTCCCTTATTTCACTCCTTCAAGTACTTTAGAGTCGGTGTCACTATTTTTGGGACAGTTTACATTATCGTGGGCAGAAACCGAAGAGGGAATACTGGTTAATGATTTAACTTATGTGATAAAGATTTACTCATCAAGTGAAAGTCTTTCTTTTATTTTTTCCCCCCATGTACAGCGCTGCTGATCTGTCACAGAACAGAGGCACTGCAGGGACCTCCTCTCCTGACTTCTCAAATGAGGAAGTTCACAGCCGAGTTAGCGGCACCCTCATTTTTGCAGCTTGCTGAGGCGGTGAGATGAGCCAGTGAAATAACTTTAAGTTACGAACGATGAAAACCATGAAAAGAGCAGCTAGGGAGAAAAACTGAGCCTACTGTGGACTTTTGCTGGACTTTAGTTTGAAAGCAGATGCAAAACTCCTGAGCTCACATTGCTGGGGGCAACAGACAGGATGCCAAGTTATCAACCTTGGCGTCATGGTAATATAACTCGATCCAAAGCTGAGGATCTACTCTCCAAAGCAGCCAGAGATGGAAGCTTCCTTATCCGGGACAGCGAGTCCATACAAGGAGCGTATGCCCTCTGCGTTCTGTAAGTAGACAATACTCGTTGCTCTGGTAGTTTATTTTGATGCACTTTCATGCAGCGTTTCTTGTTCTTCCTTCATGAAACATTCATAACATTCACCATGAGCTGCCTCTATCTATGGAGGAGAGCATCATTTGGCCATAATCCAGATATAACATGTTTAAAAGCTAGAATTTACCCTGCTGTATTAAAATGTATCATATTATTTGCCGTGCAAGACTAGTTCCCCTTTATTTGCATACTGTGCTGCCACACATTAACACCCTGTGCCCTGCACAACGCCATTTTTCATTGGGTAACCATTTAAAATGCTGCTCTGAATACACTGCCTCACATGTTTCTGTGCCCTGCATTCATGTTGAATTCCGGTGACACACATTTGCACATGTTTTATTTTTTACCGCAGATACCAGAACTGCGTGTACACATACAGAATCCTGCCAAATGAGGATAAGAAGTTGTCCGTGCAGGTGGGTTTGACCTTTTGTTTGGTCCAAAGATGATGAATTATTATGGTTGGAGGATTATTAGTGTAAAAATAAGGGACTACTGCTCTTTATAGCAAAGCTGAATTCTGATACACTTTCAATGCTGCGTAATTGTAGTCAGTATTTAAAACAGGCTGTATAAGTATATATATTTGTGGCCAGGGATGGATAATGGAGAGAGAGTAACTATCAACTGTTCACTGGCTTGTAGCCACAACATGCCCATGTGCGTGGCATTGCACCAAGGTGTTGGTCACACACTTTGGAAATAACTCAACCATCATTAATGCATTATTAAAATTTGTGCAGTCATTTATGGTTACTCGTAGAATTCCACTTGCTTCAGGTGTACTTTATGAACACTGACAATTAGTTAATGTTAGTTAATCTTAAATTAAAATGTGGAATATTACAAGTGCCTACCATTGACATAAAAAAAAGATGAACAATGTGACACCACTTCCTTCTGGTATAAATTAAAATGAGAGAAAAGTATCAGATATCCCATACACCCACACACAATTGTGTGCAGAGCCCAACTGTCAATCATAACCTTTCACCCACTACTTATAGCATCAAATAACTAATCAACATCTTTAATTAAAACCAAACTGCACAAGTCCTAAATAAAATAATGGAGGAGGAGGGGCTGGATAGTGGAACCAGCTAGCAGGGGGCAATGAAGAGGCTCTTCATCTTTGTATAGGTTTGTAAATCATGATAACGTAGTGAGCTGCATGCGCACTTCGGCAACAGAAATATGCTGAACCAAAGTGGCCTGCAAAACTATGCCAGGACACTCACCACCAAAGGTCGTGAATGTTATACGAGCATTTTTCACCCTGTTCTCACATCCAGTCAACACGCTCAATGGCTTGCAGCAAGTGACATCGCAGGTTGCTGTGAGAGTGTAGTGATACTGTTGAGGCGTTAAAGGAGGACTCTGGTATTTTTTCAAACTAAATCCTATTTTTCCAGTCCTGGTTGGGAATGAATATGCATGAATTTGTATGTCTTTCTTTTGTGAACATCATAAAACAGACACAGAAAATCAGAGCTCTGATTTGTTTCTGATTTTTAAAAGAACCCCCTGTAGGTGCTGGTGTGCTAGTAGAGGCCACGGACGGTGCAAAGGAAGTAAGACTTAAAGAGAGGGCCAAAGCAAAAGTAGCAAAAGAGAAACAAAAATCTTCCAGAACAATAGCGTCACATGACGCATCACTTCATCTGAGGTCTGAGGAGAATCATGTGTCCGCTGTGATCTGCTTCTCAGGCATCTGTAGGCGTTCCCAATAGGTTCTTCTCTATGCTGCCTGAACTGGTGGAGGCATATTACAACCCCAACATGGGTCTGGTCACGCATCTGCAGTACCCGGTCCAAAGAGAGGAGGAGGTAGACGAGGAGCCAGGTCAAACAACTTCTCTTCGTATGAATGTGCAGAATTCCCTTCAAAGTTTTTTAAACTCCTAAACATTCTTCATGTTTTTGTCCTGCAGAGTCCCATAACTCTCCGCCACAGCTTCCACCCAGGAACTTCACAACCAACGATGTGAAAGACAGTGAACAAAAGTCCTCTGATCAGGCGTGCAAGTCCCTATCGGACACCTACTTGATGAGACTGCAGTACATGGACCTGTCCACGTATGGTCATATTTGCATCAACACAGCCAATTGATTCATCTTGCAATCCTTCCAATGTTACGAGAATAAAAGTGCGAACAATTTAGAAATCATTGTGAGCAGAAGGTTGGCTCATTCGTTAGAGGCAGAACACTAATTGCCAACATAAAATGGGGAAAAATGGCCCACAAATAAAAACAATTACCATGTTATCAATTACGTTTCCATACAATGGAAGCCAGGTGCACTTTCAAACGTACACAGACACACACCTTCGCCAACTCGTCCCACTCCTCGGCGGCTGCTTTATCTGGACAAATAGGCCTCAGGTTGAGTCTCTGGAATCTGTTTTTCAATGGTCCATTCAGCGTCACCAAAGAAAACACAACCAAACAACCGATTACTTCAAATGCAACATGTTCTGAAAAGCACTTTGTAGCATGTTATCCCCTCCGATACTGAGCTCGTGCTTAAAGTGATTCTGTGTAACACACCTCCAGAATACTGGAAGAGCATCAAAACGCTATCCAAGAATACTTCAGGACCTCATTCTGTTTGGATGCTGAACAAGTTCAGAACGGTCACCAAAACCTCCCCGGGCTGAAGAGGCTAACCATGACAATCTGCAAGAATCTGAATAGGTTTGGGTACTAGTCAACAGAATATACTGTATAGCATACATAGCATGACATCACAGCCCTGATTTAACTATGCTCTGATCTTTATGGTGGGACAGTGAGATTTCCCGCATCCTGCCGGCTCTGGAGGTCTTCCACAGAGCCCTGGACCAACAGCTCTCCCCAGGGATTGGGCAGGTTTCAAAGCAAGTGCGTGCCACTCTTGATCATTTGCAGAATTATCACCCCATACAAAATAGTCCTCGTCATGGTGACATATTCTCTTTATTTTCAGATGTCCGCCGACTTTAGTTACTCTTTACCATTTAGGCTTGAGCAGCTGACAAAACTGCTCTACTCTATAGAAGATAAGGTAAAGTACGGTGACTCATTCTACTGAATTACCTTCTTATTCTAATTCTACTGAGTTCTCTTGGTTATTGACGGACCGACAAGTGCACGTCACAACGCACTTCTTTGTTTCTTTTGATTTCAGGCTAAAAGTTCAGTGTTTGAGTCTGTTGGATATGAAGGCGGTCAAAGGAATTCCATCATACCGGTTGTTACATTTGAGGTGTTTCTCTAAATCAACTCTTTTAATACAAGGCAGGAAAAATTAAGATGATCCAAAATGCCTGGAGGTCTTGGGTTTTACTTCCTCTTTCTTCCGCAGGTCAAACAAGAATCGCTGGGTATTTCCACAAAGATGTTCCTGAAAGTGGATGTCGAAAGTGGGAAGCTGTACTTCAAAAAGTCCAAAGATGGGCCCGAGGACAAATACTTTGTACACAACAAAAGTAAGAAATCAAAATCGCAACCTCACTTCCTTGGATTGTTAGCAATGCTAGTGACGTGGTTCTATAGCTGTGGTCAAACTGCCAGTGGGTCAGTGCACCACTTTCCTCCAGATTAGGGGATCGCCATGAAATTTGTTATTCATGACCCCCAAGAGGATGAACCACAGTGACATTTTGAATACATACATAGGAGCGACCGTTACCCAGTGGGTAGAGTTGGTCATCCTCTTACAGTTCAATTCCTGAAGTGAATGTGAAGACGCTGAACCCCAAATTGCTCCAGGTGCAGTGCCATCGGTGTGTGAATGTGACAAACTTTGCAAGCCCATTTACCGTGAAAGTAGCTTGCTAATATGCTAAACATGTGCATGTTCATTGTCGTTGTGAACACATTAGCATGCTGTCAGTTAGCAAAACTGCTCATTTTGGGAAGGGAACTGTAATCATTTTTTCAGTCCTGCAGTTGGTGAAATCCCAGAAGGTCCACATGAAACTTGTCATCGTGTTGGAAACAGAGAAAGAGAAAATTCTGCGAAAGGAGTTTGTGTTCGACAATACGAAGGTAACAGACAAGTTGCAAGGTCCTGATTTATCTTAAGGCCCCTAAAAAGTCATATTTAGATAAAATCTTTATCTGAAACATTTAATAAAGTCTGTTTTAGTTATGAAGACTGTTGTGACCTGAGTCACAATTTGCTTCATGAGAAACTCTGTATGACACACTTATTAACCATGATCCCATATTAACTAAGGTACCTGTTCAATAGTTTCTAACCATTCTATTAAAATTAGTTAACACAAAAATAAATATTAAGTAACAGTTAGTGTTAACTAACAGTTGCCACCTAACCATAACACTGACAAAGCATTAGTTAAGAGCACTGAATAAGCATGACTTAATGGCAATAAAGCTTTTATTAACCTGAATTAACCATTTATCAATGCATTCTGACCCTTATTGTAAAGTTAAAAACATGTATCTCTTTAAGACACTTACAAATAAGGTTTTAAATAATTGAATAATGTATGAATTAGTATCTTAATTAACATGAAGATTGCTAGGAAATTGATTAATTGGCACCTTAATTAACTGTTAGTAAATGCTTATTACTGCATTAATAATGTTACTTAACGTGTCCTTATGGTCACCTGTCCCAAGTAGCACGTGTTCCATTAGCATCAAACCCACAACTGTCAACACACTTTGAGTGTTCAGCTGATCGATCTGAATGAGGGTCGTTTGAAACCAGTTTCCCAAATCTGCCCACTTCAAGAGAATAAGGGGAAGTAATATTTGCTTTATATCTCACCAGAAAAGGGAGGGGTTCTGCCAACTTCTTCAGCAAATGAAGAACAAACACTCCAAGAAGCCGGAACCAGACATGATCACAGTGTTTGTTGGCACCTGGAACATGGGTAACAGTGCGAACATCTGACATGTCTGAGGCAGTTTTGAGCTCAGGATTGATAATATAACAAACACAGTGAGGTAATTTTTCCTCTAACTCACAGGAAACGCCGGCCCTCCTCACAACATCAACTCCTGGTTTCAGTGCAAGGGCCAGGGGAAGACACGGGACGACACTGCCGATCACATCCCGCACGATATCTACGTTATTGGGACTCAGGAGGACCCTTTGAGTGAGAGGGAATGGTCGGAAACGGTAAAAGGCGTCCTGAGGAACATCACAAATATCAGCTTTAAACAAGTGAGCGACTGCGACCGGGCAGAAAACTGAATGCAGCTGCAGAGTAGAAATGCTTCATGTGAGCTTCTAACACCCAGGTGGCGACCCACACTCTGTGGAACATGCGGATTGTGGTCCTAGCCAAGCCAGAGCACGAAAACCGGATCTCCCACATTTTTTCTGACAGCGTGAAGACAGGGATTGCCAACACTCTGGGTAAGCATGCGGGTCTACTTCTTCCCAAACCGTGGAGTGGAAAGATAGTCCATCTCTACGATCTTTTTGTCACAGGAAACAAGGGAGCAGTGGGAGTGTCCTTCATGCTCAACGGTACGTCGTTGGGCTTTGTCAACAGTCACCTGACCTCTGGAAGTGAGAAGAAGCTCAGGTGACTAATTATCTCTTAACAAATCCTCACTAAAGTTCTCTAGTAACTTTTTTTTATGGATGTAACCAGGGGTGCCTTTCACCCAGTGTCCCCTGGGATCTGCTCCAGTCTCACACAACCTTCCAAAGGTTGAGGAGCAACAAATATATTTCCAGTTAAACAATCAAAATCGTAATCCGCCCACAAAAGCCGTGTTACCTCACGGGGAAACAAACCAGGAGCCCAAAGACACAATCCAGGCAGCTGCCGCAAAGAGCCACAATTTCCTCTGGCACTGACACCACAACACTTGCCTGCTTGGAGTGCACTTTAGTCCAGAATGAGCCTCAAATATCCGACTGAACTGGCTGAGACCAGTTTCCTTACATAGCTCGCAATCAGCTGCCAGGTTTGATCTACACTGTTGTTTGAGTCGTCCTTTTCGCTCTTAAATGAATTATTTGCGTAACATCATTTGGTTACTTTTACCGCCATCAAGGCGGTTCTGTTTTTGCTGGTGCTTGTCAGTTTATTTATCTGTTTGTTCACATGATAGCTCAAAAAGTTATGGATGGATTTTGATGACATGTTTAGAAGAGCAGGGAATTGGACGCAGGAACAATTGTTTAGATTTTGGTGGTGATCCAGGAAATTTTTAAGAGGTCCAGACCCCAGTTTTGAAACCACACACGTATGTGCTGCAACACAGTGATGAAATTATTTTAAAACACTGCATACAAATATTTCATTCTCTATCTTTTGATATTTTTCCAGACGCAGTCAGAATTACATCAACATCCTGCGATTTCTGAACCTCGGAGACAAGAAGCTCAATCCTTTTGACATCACACATCGGTTCACCCACCTCTTCTGGCTCGGTGATTTAAACTACCGCATTGATTTCCCGTCCACGGTAAGTTTTACGGGATCTTTTTCACATTTTGTGAGATTTGTCTTTAAGTCTTCCTGTGGCCACGCTGGTTGTCAGATGTTTAAGCGCTTGCACTGTTTCCCCTCACAGGAAGCTGAGTACATTGTGACAAAGATCAAGCAGCAGCAGTACCAGGAGCTTCTCAGCAAAGACCAGCTCAGCATGGAGAAGAAGGATGGAAAGGTTTTTCTGCATTTCGGTGAGCACTTGAAGAAATACTGATCTTTATTAAGAAAAACAGCATATCTTTGTGTCATCAGATTTTCTAAATCAACTCTGTGCTGTTCTGATGCATTCACTTACTGTCAGCACATTCTGAAAATTAAAGGTTAATCTTATTTTGACTGCAGATGAAGAGGAAATCACGTTTGCACCCACGTATCGCTACGAAAGAGACACAAGAGACAAGTATGCCTACACCAAGGCCAAAGCCACAGGGGTGAGCTTACGCTGATGCACATGTCCTCTCCCTGTCACTCACCAGAGTGCAGAAACCCTTTAAAGCAACTACGGAGCAGAACGTATCAATTAAATTAAAAGGTCAAACGCTCATTCAAAGACATGTTTACATGCAGGAACAAGGAACCAATTTAAAATTTTGACCTAGATATAAAGGAGCTGATAAATTTACATCTTACCAAGAAGAACGTTTGATTTGTACCGTAATGACTTCTCTGATCTCTGATCTCCTTTTAAATGCTTAAACTGCTATGAAACCCCGCCAGTAAAGACTTTGATATTCGGCACTTATGCACATAAGATGTCTTTAACTCTGCAGACAAAGTACAATTTGCCCTCGTGGTGTGATCGTGTCCTGCGGAAGTCGTACCCTCTGGTTCATGTTGTCTGTCAAGCATACGGTGAGTAATACCCCTTGAACACACGCTTCCTTCTGATCAGGCAAAAATTACAGCGAGACTAAACAAAAACGGCCGATGGACAATATTACAGTAGCTTTTTCGCAAGTATATTAGGTTTGAGGCCAAGGCGGGCTTGCTCCATCAATAAGGCATATTTTGTTTACCAGAGAGTGCTGTAAACATTGTAACACATCCCACTTGATATATAGCTTGGTGTGCAATTCATGTAATATGGAAAGATTTTCCAGTAGTAATTTTAAAATTCTGTTTTTCTTTCAAGGAAACTCATATTTTGCAAACTATTATTGCTGCACACACAGTGCTGTAAATGGAACCTTAACTCATATTTGAGTAAAAGTGAGGATACCATGATGACAAAGTCACCCATACAAGTGCTACTATCCAGTATGTAGAAAACATGTAATAATAATATCATAATTATTTTCAAATTTGTGTGAAATCACCTTAAGGGACAGGTCTCGAAAGCGCCATCATTAAGGGACAAATAGGCTTGAAAGCACTTTTGCGTTATGTATACCGTAGTGACATTGGAAGACAACCAACAAAGAAGACTCACCGCAATAAGAGGTGACAAAGAAACAGCAGTACGAGGAGTTTTTTTTTCAGCAGCACCTGAGTTAGTTAATCTACGTTACTGTAAGTGGAGGATCGTACACGGACAGCCACTGTATTTCTCCTTCATGCTGAGGGGGCAGCGAGGCAGCGCACGGTTGCATTCTATTACCTCACCACTAGATGCTGCTAATTTAAACACACTTTACCTTTAAAGTATCTGATATTAACATTCTCTTGCATTAAATGTACTTTAAAGCATAGTCAGCAGGATTGGGCGATTGGTGGTTTTAAATGGACCATTCAAAGTTGTCTCCTCCCCCTCTGCCCAACAACACCAGAATCACACATTTGCACCATTGTTTGAACGTCGCCTTTGGTGTATGCTTTTTCTCCTATAGTCCAGTTTGTCTGGCCAGGTGTGAAAGTTTATTGGAATTCCGGTGTAGACCGAACAAGCGAAAACTCTGGTCCACCTGAACACGGGGTCTCGGTTCGCTCCCAACTGAACCTGGTGCGGTTCGTTTGTGAAAGCAAAATGGACCAAGTTGTGGACCAAAGATAGGAAGTGGAACAAAAGAAGCAACACAAATACCCCAAAATTTGGCCAGAAAACAAGTCGGCCCGTTGTCTGTGTAACCAGGACAACTCGTCGTAGTGGGCTCGTTCCCACCCTGTACTCTCAATCACATCACGTAAAGTATGAAATGCTCCAACATCGCTGTCTCGCCTGCTGCTCATATTGGGCGCCTTCTTGTAAAATATTTATTTCATATAAATGTAAGCTAATTAGGCTAACTGCTAGCACTCACCTGTCCGACAGAGAACAGGCAAACTCTGTGTCGCTCTTCATCCCCATTCTTTCCTTCAGTGGTTGCCAGCACGTCAAACCAATTAATTTCCCTACGGCGATTAATAAAGTCATCTCAATCCATTTATCTAACTAAAACCAACCCCAAATTCACTCGACGATTATGACTTTTGCCTGCTAGGCAGTGAGCCTCGCTATACTTGTTGTTTCCACCAATACTGTTGCTTCTGATACCTGCCCGGTCACAACCAATCCATGAGGTCCTCTGTGCACTGTTATTAGTTGGTGGCGACACGCTCTGTGGCCAAAGAAGTGTCCGGAACAGAGCACAATGAGGAAATGAGGAAATGAGAAAATGCAGACAGAGAGCAGTGACTCTGCAGATAAACACACCCCACACACTTCTGCTGGGCCATTCTAGATGACTTAGAGAGATTACTTTTGTATAACTCAATGCATTAAGTTTAGTTTCACAGGAAAAGCCTGCATACTACTCCTTTAAATATCAAGAATAAAAGTGAAAGAAAATTGACATATACCTAAATATCTGCACTGTGATGTATGCAAATGAGTCGAACACATCATCCTGGCCAATTATCAGATCCAATATTAAACATTCCAATAAAACTGAATTAATTTGAAAATGTGCTACTTTTGATGATGGCTCTCATGCTGCATGTAATCTGAAAAGTAACTAGGACCCCAAGTTATGAAACCAATCTGGAGTAAAAGTTCAATATTTGCCTCCAAAATGTAACAGTCAAAAGTAGCAGAAAATAGAAATACTCACGTATGGTACAAGTACCTCAAAATTGCATTTAATAAATAATTGAGGGGTTATCTGGTAAATATGAACCTTTACAGTGTCACCACATTCGCAATGTTTCTAAACTTAACCTGTGAAAACACTTGTACAGCATTAGCTATGTTGCCTGCTCTACAGAGAGCTTTCTAAAAGAGAAATTATAAGTTACATTTGTTACGACCCCTAGACCCAGTCAACCGACAGGTAAGGTGTGTGTGCAAAATACTCGTTTCTCTTATGTTCCCTAAAGGTGTCATCAGAGGAGGTTGCAGCGACCAGCCAGATTTGGAAAATTAAACAAACATCAAGCCAAGGCAAAACATGCAGTTGCTGGCTGGATCTGAGCTGAGAGAGAGCTTGCAAAGAAGGGATTTAAAGGTGCACCGCATTTGGCACAGGTGCTCCAAATCTGGCTGTCTGCACCGACCTCTTCTAATGGCATCTTCAGGGAACACAGGAGAAACCAGTATCTTGCACACACACCTTACCTACTGTATCTACTGACTAGATCTAGAGGTCTTAACACATTGACCACACCAGTTGTCTCAGACGGATCTAGAGCCCTTTTTGTCAGACAGTCAAGGCTTGGAATGGAGTTTGAAAAGGCTGGGCCTTTACCAGACCAGGGACTCTAACAGAAGAGAAGCCATAGTAGGAAGTAAAACTCAACAAATCTCAGCCTCAGCTTAATGAAGCTGCCCTTTTATTGATATTTTATGAGGCAGACTCATTGAGTCAACCTTTCTAACTTGCAGGGTGCACTACTGACATCATGACAAGTGACCACTCACCAGTATTTGCCTCATTTGAGGTTGGGGTAGCCTCACAGTTTGTCTCCAAGCAAGGTACGATCCCCATCCATGACTTATTTCAGACAACGGAATGCTACCTGATTTTACATGGTGCCTCTTGTGTTTTCAGATCCAAACAGTGCACCTGAGGGTTGGATACAAATCATGAACTGTGTGGCCACACTGTCGACCAAATCAAAGACCAAGTTTTTCATTGAATACCACTCCAGCTGCTTGGAGAGTAAGTCCTGCCCCCATACTTGAGCGCCTCACATTCAAATGGGCCGAGATGATTAAAAGAAGCATTTCTCTTCTGAATGTCCACAGACACAGTGAAGACTTCAGAAGGAGAGAACATGGAGCACTCGGAAGGGTCTATTAAAGTTCGGTTTGGCCACCAAGTCCAGGTACAATCAGGAGGGAGCATTCTTGAGGACAATGATTTTTTTCTGGCTCGCAATCCTCATTCATTGTCTTCTCCATCTTTTCTAGCTCACCCCCATCATCTCCGACCCCGAGTACCTGCTGGACCAGCATGTCCTCATCTGTGTGAAGTCGACGGACTGCGATGAGTCTTACGGTAGTAAACTTACCTACTATTGTCATGCACATACACTGACATGAGCAGGACTTACAGTCTGCTGGTGGCTTATTCTCAAAGGAGAGGGCTGCGTTGCACTACGAGCCGCCCAGTTCTGCTACACAGAGTTTCACATCACACTGACTCACCACGGAGAGATGACAGGCACGTTGATCGGTGGCATCCAGTTGCAAACCTCCGAGGGAAAGCCCACTGAGAAGTTGTACGGTAAGTCAGCTCAGGAGCTATGTCCCCTGCATCAGTTTTTATAGTACCAATATTTGTTTCCCTCTGCTTTCAGATTTTATCAAAATCGAAAAGGATGACACTGTTACCTCAAAAGGCAAAGGCAGTGACCTGAACAAGTAAGTTATTTTTTTACAACAAACGTCTTACTTCAAAATATCTCAAATGTGACGCCTGGGTGTGATTTTTTTTTTTTGTCTTTTGGTTTAGGTTTTCTGTCTCACATGCACACGACATTTCTAACCCCAATTACATGGGAGTGTCCTTCCAAAAGGGCAATATGGTGGATAAAGGCTGGAGTTACAGCATGCCGCCAAAAAGTCTTCCCAATGCTGGCCAAGGAAATAAAGAGTCCAAGAAGGGTGGATATGATATGGGCACACGCAGTCCCACAGGAAAACCTTTAAACCCTACGTAAGTTGGTTTGTGGTAGGAAGCGCAGGGTAAACTTTTGGCAGGTTTTCAATGGGAACTTTAATAATCGTTTCTTTTGTTAGGGGGGAGTGTGACAAGGTGTCAGAGATGTTTGACAATCCGTTATATGGTTCGATGAAAAAATCGCATGGTCGGAGCCTGGACCAAGACCATCCACAGAGGGACCTTCTCACACCTCCCGATCCCAGATCTACAGCAGACGGAGACTCTGACCGCCCCCCTGTGCCCACCCCGCGCAATCGCTCCTTCACCTGCTCTGAGACCAAACCTCAGCCTGTGACCCCCATTGCCTCCCATCCCTCGATCAACAAGAAACCGGTGGTGCCCTCGCGCTCGGAAGGGGGGGTGGCGTACAACAGGCCTCCTTTACCTTCCAAGTCCCGGCCTGAACCCCAGACCCCCAAGCCCAGAGACTACAGAGACAGCTCCGAACTCCCCGTCAAACACAGACCGCCAGCAAGGCCTGGACAGCCACAGCCTCACAGAGACGGTAAGGACACCACACTTTCTTGTCTCATTAGAATTAAACCACCTCACTAGTCACGAGATGGAAACTCTTTGTCTTTCTTTAGCGCATCCTGAGGTTCCCAAGATGGGCCGCTCTGTGAAGTGAGACCAGGCTGCAGCAACTCCACCGCTTCCTGCAGCTCTGCCTCTTTTGGACCATGAAGTAGACCAACAAAACGCTTCAGCCAGTCACTCACATTCCACTGGATTTATCACGAGAGTTGAATAGTGTTACATTTTGGGGAATGTGGCTGTTAACTTGCTTGCTGGGAGTTGAGATGAGTAAAAAAGATATGGCTGTATGTCTAAATACGAAGTCAGTTACCTTAGCTTAGCATAAAGACTGGATAAAGGCTCAAACTGGATCAAAAGGAACAAAAATCCGGGAGCCGACACAAATAATGTCCATAAATTAACACGTTTAACCGAACAGACTCAGGCTAGCTGCTTCTGTTTATAGCCTCCATGCTAAGCTAAACTGTTCCTTGGCTGTAGCTTCACATTTCTTCTAATTACAAAATGTCACACTTTTCATTAAAAGCAATATAGACACACATCTTCAGACTTCATTTCTGCGAAACTCATATTACAAAGTAAAGGTCTGAAACTGCATTCTGTTTATAAATAATTCAGTTACATTTCATGGAGAGTTTTATGCTATACAAAAGTAGTGACTGTTCACTCCTCTGTATCATCCTGTACGCTGCACAGATTATTGACATGTTGGCCTTTGAGATGTATAATAAATTCCTGAATAAATACAAATATTAGCTTTGGATTTTCTATCTCGACCTCACTACCTGTGAGAGTGTAATTAAAAACTTTTTTGAATCTGCAGACACCTCGGACCAAACCGGAAGAGGCGTTCATGTCTGCTACCTGCTGTTGCTTCAAAGAACTGCAAGCAAAGTGAGACAGATCTTCATATCGATGCAAGTTAACCTCTTTTAATCATAAAGGAGGTTCGGCGTCACAGTAATTGAGGAAAAGTAAAATAATGTCCAGCGGGTTATTTTGTATAAACACAGGTGAGTGGATCTGAGCAGCACTTTGCTTTAGTACATTACATGGTTGCTCATATGCAATACCAAGACCTCCAACCATTTCTTGAATTTACGTTTTTCTGTCATTTTCAATTTTGCACTTTAAGTTGAATCAATGTATTCAACTTAGTTTATTAGTAGTACCCTCAGTGGACCTCCAACGGACCCAGGACATGTTAAGCAGGTACTTTACGGTAAGGAGGTTCCCAATTTGGAGGTGAGGACCCTCCAAAGGGCCAAAAGGTAAAACTCAAGATGAAAGAAATAATCTGCGTTCACATTGGAAAACAGACAAAAACATCCCCTACAGCCATTAATTACTCTACACTTGGAAAACTACAGCATAATGTCTTACTTTAAGTGTTTGACTTTGAATATTTTTCACTCCACGAACTCTTTACGGCACTTAACTTCTGCTTTTACCTTTATGGTCCCGTCTTCATTCAATATCATCGAATAACAAAAAGACAGTGGTCTTGGTCAGAATGTTAGCAATACAAACAATAGATCTTAGCAGCAATTATAGAAAAAAATAGAATAAATGAATAAATAAACATACAAATTTAAATAAATTTACCAGAGGGTTAATCAAAGAGCTTTCACAAGTAAATCAGACAATTCTAAGGCACTTCTATTCTGTAGTCATTTTAAAGGCCAAAAGAAAAGATTCCAATCATGTTTGAAAGCAACAAAAGTTGGATCCACTTTAAGAAGTCTGCAATTACAAATATAAAATGGACCACTTATCAAGGTATTATGGCACATAAATTCCACATCTTTGTTTTGAATACAATAAACAAATTTAACGACGTGATAATCGAAAACAGGACGCTACACATCTGGTGAGCGACCATTCATGCACACTGTCCCAAAAAGCCCTGACAGCAGTGCAGGTTTAAAAAAGATGTCCATGTGTTATCATCCAAGATTAAACCTCACTCTTAAACACTCTTTATAAGGGTAAATGTCATTATTTTGAAATGAATTTAGGTAACAAGGCGAATGAAAAATATCTGGCTCTGACATTGAGATTATCCGTTTCTGAAAATCTTTCAGATGACATTTTCTTGTAACGGGGAGAAATACAGTAGGAGCTGCATATGATAATCTGACAGTGTAGTCAACTTTATTGGATTAAAATCACATTTTAAAAGAGTGTTCACTCCTCCTACCCGTTCAAACAGATAAGATGACAAAGCAACGCATGGATAATGTTCATATTTTATATTTTATAAAACTCCGTGACTGTTTTAGTTTAATAGTTCATCACCTCAAAATCGATTACTTTCATACCCACCTCTTCCACTGACTTTACCAGATCAGCCTTACGAAAAAAATGTTGCTTATTATTCCAAATAAAGTCACAATGAATTTGGTTTATTCTCTTAATCCATCTGCCGTAATGCTTTATTGTCACACGGTTCGCTGAGTTCGCTGCGCTGACACCGTCGTAAAAATCGAGCGCGCCTCTGGGTCCCCCGTGTGGAACCAGCAGGTAACTGCAACCTGGTCCGACGCAGCAATATCGCGCAGTTAACACGTCATCAACGCAGGACGCTGGCGAGAACGCAGCAGCAACAATGGTGAGAGCTCAACGTGAATGAATTAATTTTGTGCCCCAGCTTAGACCAGACGACTAATTTTTCTTTTAACTCGGTGAAGTGTTGAACGACCCGCGGTTAACTGTGCGGCTGTGTGCGGTTCAGTTCGCCAGCTGCCTGTTTCCTGCCCGACTGTTAGCGCTGCTGCTAACCTGAACGTTGTCACGTCGTTGTGTTTTACAGCTTTTCTACTCATTTTTCAAGTCGCTGGTGGGGAAGGATGTGGTGGTGGAGCTGAAGAACGACTTGAGGTTAGTTACCCCCCCACTGCCAAGCCTGGTGTGTTTGTTT
The DNA here is from genome assembly GCA_001698575.1 of Mola mola. Classification (NCBI taxonomy): domain Eukaryota; kingdom Metazoa; phylum Chordata; class Actinopteri; order Tetraodontiformes; family Molidae; genus Mola; species Mola mola. Next base: position 17,068,092 of record KV751319.1, read on the forward strand.
CACAGTTTGGTTTACCAAGCGTGCATTACTTAGCGATATGCTAGTTAATTGAAGTAGTGAGCGATGGCGGCCCCCGAGGCTCCAAATCCATGCTACGTTTATTGCTAGAAATCTTTTTTTTTTCATCAGTTATATAAGAATTTTGAACATTGAGTATAATAAAGGTTGTCTTTTTGAATTAAATTAAAAAAGTACTTCCTTGCTTTCCTACTTTTGAGACACAGAAGGGACAGAAGTGTGAACACTTCTTTTTTGCAATGTGATGGAACAAGTTTAAAATTAGATGCAGAACAAACATAATAAGCTTCCTTAATTATTGTAGATGCTGATCACCACCACTTCCATCCTGTTCTTTACTAGTTTTCCCGTTCCGCTGCATATTTCTACAACATTTTTGTCACCTGTTGAAACCATTCAGCTGTCAAAATGTTCAGCTCTTTATTCCTCTATATTCCTGTTCCCCTTTCCCCCTTGAGTTTCTGTCATGATGGGAATCCATTGTTGTTGATGTCTTTCATGTTACATAAACCACAATAACATTTTAGTCTCTTATGTTACATAAAAGGTTCTAAACATGTTTGAACAATGAATTTCACCTTTTAGCGTAAGTATATTGAACTTCGGTTAACAGTGCTGCCACTGTTACACGTCAGTGTACTGTGTAGTTCATGACTTCTCTGGCTCTTTAGTTCAGCTTTCAACAGTTTTATTTCAGTAATCAGCATCCACACGGTTGCAGTGATGTTTTGCAATATGTAACACAGTAATTGTTCCAACTTCCGCCAACATTTTACTCCACTCTCTCCAGCATCTGTGGAACACTTCATTCAGTCGACCAGGTTGGGAAGCATTATTTTATTCTTTTATATATCGAAACAAAGATGTTCAGCTTGTCCTCTACATTTTCTGCTCAGTTATGGATTTTTGTTTTGAGGTCACATTTCTTTTGTTTCAGTACCTCAACATCAAACTCACAGACATCAGCGTCACTGATCCAGAGAAATATCCACACATGGTAGGTTTCATCATGCCTGTCGATCCTGGTGTTCAATTTGAGATATTTAATGGCTCCAAAAACAAGATTGACATTGTATAGAAAGAAGATTTGAGGCAATGACGTTTCGGACCTCTGCTGCTTTCATGTCAGAAAATGAGGCCTTACTCCTGTTAGGGTTTTTTCTAGACCCCAACTGTCAGGCACAATTAAAGACAATGGATTTTCTCAAATCCCAAATGAGTCTATACACACACATATATATATATATATACACCGATCAGCCATAACATTATCAGCGCTGACAGGATCAAAATTCCCCACATCCAAATCTGATTGAGACATCCATATGACATGCCTGAAAAATTACGATCCACACAGGTCCCATTGTGTAACAGACTTGGCTTTTACCTGTTGAGACACAGTCACATGACCTCCGGCATGTGATGTCTGTGGTGTCTAGCACTACAATTTTGTCGGCAGATCCTTTACGTGCTGTGGGCTCCTAGGTGGGGCCTTCGTGGATCATAACTTTTCAGGCATGTCTCCATGGATGTTCACGGGCAGGATCAAAGGTTTCGCAACAGAACTTTACACTGTAGTGTGGTGATTATTATTCACTGTCAAGGTTGTTAATATTGTGGCTGACCACCTGAACAGGTGTGTGTACATGAGAATGTATAAAGAATCTCAGATGGACCCATACTTCATCTGTGGGGCTTGAAATTAATCCATACAAACTGAACACACAATAAAAACAAATTGTTTATCCAAAACATGTAGTGCAAAGTACGAAACAAATGTTTTCCTTATCTGATGTTATGACTACACTATGAGGCTATTTCCATATGCTTTACCTTCCTCAGATACACAGTGTGGTTTTTGTGTTTTTTACGAGGTCGAAAGGTCACAATGGATTTACCTTACATCACTGTTATAGCCCATGCAATGTTAATGACCTGGATGACTGACAATCGTCACAGACATCATGCAATGTTAATTGTCACTGTAAATATCCACTAATAATTTAATGTGCATGAAATTGCGATAAACTTCTTTTGTTATCACCTGGAGCTGTTTCGCAACATCTCCGTGACTTTAAAGGATGCTTACGTTTAATCCCCCGCACGCCCTGTTTTGTTTCACTCCAGCTGTCTGTGAAGAACTGCTTCATCCGCGGCTCTGTGGTCCGGTATGTTCAGCTGCCTGCAGATGAAGTGGACACCCAGCTCCTGCAGGATGCTGCACGGAAAGAGGCCATGCAGCAGAAGCAGTGACGGACCTGCGGAAATGGGGTTGGTTTTGGGGGCGGGGGCGGGGTTCATGAATGATGAGTAGTTTGAGTTCTGACTTGATTTCGGTGAAAGATCCTACCGTTTGTTCTGCTCGCGTAATTTCCCAGTGTTGGTTGTTTTTTTCCCTGTGCTTTCACAGAGTTTACTTGCATTCTGACACTGGTGATCAATAATTTGCAGAGCAGCGATTAGTCGAACTTTTTGTCAACTTTTGGGCCGTTTTGAAAGCTTTGTTTGATGCTGTCATCTCTTTTGTTTAAAAGGAATAGAGCACAATTTAGAGCCCAGTAGAGGTAAAGCTCAGTTGTCGTGTTTGTTTTATAATATAAGCATTGTTGCTTATCTTTGAAAGTTTTGGATTTTTTTTTTTAATGTAACATCAAAATAAAAAAAATATATTTTATTTAGATTTTGATCACGTTATTGTCATTCGGAGGGATCTTGCGCAGTTTTTCATGACCCTTTAATTGTTCCCATATGAGCAGCTGCTTCAGCCTGCGTGACAGACGAATGAAGCATTTTGAATAGAGCTGAACCGTCAAGCTCACCTGCTGTTATTAGCCAAAGGAGAATTGTGTGAAGGATTTGGGTGAAATTGTTTCCTGGGATTTAGTTTTGGTCTCAACATGAAGGAAAATCAACCCATATAGGGCCTGTATTTTTAAATGTATTTGCTTTGTTTATATTCAAGCTATATCCCACTATTGGGGCCGTACAGACAGTCAAAATGTGGATTCAGTAAATCAAAATTAAACACCTGCTGCACTTTTCCAACTATATTCCCTATATTTGTGTGATCTGAACAATGTCATCCATAGCAATCCTCGATTCAGTCAAGACAAACTCACTCCTGTGTGAATACAAACAACTCCATTACCTTTATTTTACATTCATACATCTAAACATTGTACAATAACTTTTAATGCAGTTTTTTTTTCTTTTTTAAAAATCCAATCCAAAAACAAGTCCTAAAGATTTACAATGATGAATTTGCATGTTTTAGGCTTGGTGACAAGCATTTAAAAATATATATACATACACACTCACAGGGATCGAGGACATGTGGCGTCCTTGAGTTGTACCTTAACACAGCTGAGCTGAATGCAGAAGAATTCAGTCACCGCAGAGAAAGGCACATTGAACACACAGTGTATGTACAAACAGAAAGCTCAACACCAACACAACTTTACTGTAGGATCAAGAACAATGACCAAAAAACTGTAAACCTTCACTTATGGGAAACAAAAACGAAAAAAATAAACAACAAAATACACATCTATACAAACACATCTGAAGCAAAATATTTTCTTGGTCATAACAAAGCGGTACCTTGAGATGCATGTCAACACTTAGATTGGCTCTGCCAGCAGAGAGCAATCGCACCGATATAATTACACAATATGTCACAATATTTACGCAGTCGCCACCTTCATGTGCACTGACAACTGGCAATGGTAACAGAGTTCATCATGCATATCCCCATCAGACAGCAGCTGTCGTCCAATACAGTCTGCGGCTGAAAAACCAATTACAAACGTCTTTTTATCGCCCCAAAAACGTCGCGTGAAAATGGCAACATGTACGTACATCCACGTAAAAATGTAAAGTCGACTCTGTACAGCCGCAAAATCTGGTTACTTAAAATATATATGGACCACCCGTCGATCAAAATTTTCAATACTTTCAGAAAAGTAAGTTCTCTGATATAAAATACTGTATTTTCCAAAAAAACTGATTGTTTACATTCCGTCCTTCTCAACAAAATAAAGCTTTATATACGTACCTTCAAAGCTTAGAAACATTTCCAACATACATATATTTATATAGGAACAATAAAGTGACTAAGATGCCATCCGCGGCTCTACGTTCACATGTAGTGGAAACCCGTTTAGAATGGCAAACGCAGCCAATTTGTCTAATGAACACAGTGTGGCACTACAATTTTGGATGATTGTACATGTTGGGGTCTTTAAATGCCAAGGGTCAAGATGCGCCCCCACGGTCCTCCTCTTCAGCACGCCTTTGTCAAGTCAGTGGGCATGTCTGCCGTCGACATGCGGTACTGGATCTTCGTGTTAGTGATGGCGCCGTGCTTCTGCCGAAGATGCAACCGTAATTGACTCTTGTGGCGGAAGTGCAAGTTGCATTTCTCACACTGGAAAGGAAAGCGGCACAAGGTTATTTCAAAGGCACAGCGTTTCTGTTTGAGTCTTTGATATTCACAGACGCTTTTTAAAAGCAAAAAACGGAGGAGGGCAACCTACATGGTACGGCTTTTCTCCCGTGTGGATCCGCAGGTGGCTCTTCAACGTCTGCAAGTGCCGGAAGCGCGTTCCGCAGATCTCGCACGGATATGGCTTCTCGCCGGTGTGGATCAGCACATGGGCACGGAGATGAGCAACCTGAGCGGGAAACAAAATTGGACAGAATCTGCGTGAGTCAAACAGAGTAACACTTGAAGAGTGACTTTGAATGATATCCATTGTGTTAAAACCCAACACACTGCAATTATGGTCATTTGTGTCCAGCTTGAATTGACTACATTCACACAGACTTAGCGTTTCTAAAAGTAGAAGTTTGAGATACAGATTTTTTTTTTTTTTAAATTCTTACCTGCACAAAACGAGCACCGCACGTCTCACACTTGTATGGCTTCTCCCCTGAGTGGATGCGGGTGTGGGTCTTGAGGTTAGCTGGTCTGTTGAACTGAGCACCACAGATATTACAGCGATACGGCTTCTCTCCTGCAGACCGGATGGAGGAAGACCGTGTTAGAAAATCGGCATCAAAGCAGCGCACACCCGTCAGGCGCTGAGTGGACCTCTGAGCTGTACCTGTGTGGACCGTCTTGTGGCTGGCCAGGTTGCCCTTGTAGCGGAAGGCCGCCTGGCAGCGGTCGCACTTGTATGGCTTGTCGCTGTGTACTTGAAGCATGTGCTGTTTCAGCGCGTCGTCCTCTGCAAACTTGGAGTCACACTCGGTGCAGAAGAACGCCCCGTTTTCTGTTCAGGATGGAGCACGGCCGAGGTTAAACCCTTGGCTATAAAACCATAATAATTTCACTGACATTTGATGTCTTCAGGAACGTACCACAGCTGGAGTCAGAATACTCCGAGTGCAGCTCTGCCATGTCCTCTGCCAGTCGGGACCTGGAGGTGTTGGGACAGACTTCTGAGTGCTGTGGTGACGGAGTGCCACAGGATGAGCAGTTCAGGCGGCTCGAGTAGTGTTGAGCGTGGACTTCGCTGTTCCTCAGTGACCCCTCGAGTGCACTGGAGGCAAAGCACAAGTCAGATTCTCAAACACACCAACCCTTTAAACGTTAATCTAAGGTTATCGTGGTGAACGTCCAAAATACAGAACAAGTAAATGGATTAGAGGCGGAGAGAACGTGGGCTGTAACGTCCTCCCGGCACATTCTACAAACGACTCGAGACAAACGGCTACACGATGTAGAGACCCTCACCTGGTGATGATGTTGTTGAGGCGGCTGGCCTGGGGCACAGGTAGATCCTCGGTGTGATTGCTGTTCTTGCTCGTGGTCTGTGGGTCCAGGTTCTCCGAGTCGCTGGGGTGGAGGTAGGGTTGCAGGCCGTGGCGCTGCGTCGAACGAAGCGCGGGGTCCTGCAGCCCTACCCCATCCTCCTTGGAGCTCTGATTCAAGACTATGAACTTGTATTTCTTCCAGTTGCGAGCTTTGGGGTCCTGGCTGCCCTGCGGGGCTTGTATTCCGCCGCCCTGGGAGAGGCTGGCGTTCTTGCTGCTGCTGGACTCTGTCGGGGAGTTGGGCTGGCAGTCTGATTTGAGCGGGCTCTGCGGGCTGCTCATGAGACTCTTGCGTCCAACGGAGGAGATTCCGAGGGGGTAGTGCTGATGGATCAGGTCCTCCTCAGCCTGCGCCGTGTGATCTTTGCCAGAGTCCTTCTGCTGCTCGAGGGTCAACACGGGGAACGCACGTTTCCTGGTGCCGAGAGCTAACGACTGGCTCATCCCCTCGTGGCTTTCCTTCCTCATCTCATTGTCTCTCCCAACCTCTCTGGAAGCATAGTTGGTGGAGTGGATAATGCTGGAGGAGCCGGTGCCCACTGCCCTGCTGTATTCTGCCCTGATGATGGTGGCGCTGTCGTGCGGAGAACAATGCTTGTGGTGGACGCCGCTCTTAGAGAGGTCAGCAAAAGCGTTTTTGGCATCCGTCAACTTGCAAAGAGGGAAAGGGAATCCCGGCATGGGAAACTGCCCATAGAGATGGTAGTTGCTGGGGGTGCTGACCCCACTGAACATGTTGGAGCCGTAGGGCCTCCCGTCCCTGAACGGAGCGACGCGGCCGTGCAAACTGTCAACAACATCATGGGGCCGGTAAGCGTGGACATCCTGAGGTAAAACTAGGGGACTGACCAAAAACTCATCTCTGGGTAGCTTGGCAGACGGATCACTGCAACAGGAACGACAATGTCAAGAAAACAACACGACAAATACTAATAATGATTGAACTGCCCTGTAACAGAACCAACCTGGATTTGATGAATCGATGGCAGGTGTCGACAACGTGGTCCATCTGCAGGTAGATGGCTGTGTTCATGATGGCCATAATCAGATTCTCCTTTAGCGTCAGACGGGAGGTGTACATAAACTCCAGCAGGATGGCAAAGCCCTCAGGATCCACCTTTGGGTCCAGGCTGATGGCGTTAAGGTTGCACTTGAGGGAGTCGGTAAAGATGGTGTAAAACAGCCCACTGCAGCCGCAGGACACAAAACATAAATACAGAGAGAGACGAGACAAAGATTGGTCAGCCTCAGACCTTCAAACGGCAGCAGAGAAACCAGCTGATGAAGACAAAGGCGCACCTGCAAGCCATGAGAACGGTCTTGTGTGCACGGAACTGCTGCCTGTTGACCAGAATGGTGACATCTGTGAGAATATCTCGGCTGCGCAGCCGGTTCAGGTTGAGCAGGACATCGCTGGCGTGACGCGTGAACTGTATGCAGCTGTCTGCTGCGCAAGCCATCTTCTCAAGTTCTGCCAAATAAAAGAACACACAGATTATCCTACAAATCAAATGTCATAGTGAGCTCATTCTGTGTGTTTGCCACAGTTCAGCCCTCTGTTGTCAGTCTGAAGTGCAGGTACCTTTTTACTAATTGGGCTGAACATTTTTAAGGATCCTCATAAGGTCTCCGGTCCTCCAGAAGGCGGCGCCATTTATTAAATAAACACTGTCTAGACTTTTAAATTTCTACCTTTGGGATCATTTCTCTCCTCCTCGCGTTGTCTCTCTCTAAACCACCGGATGACGAGTTAGTACACCAAATGAGGACGGAGAAAAATGTGCCGCACGTTCTAACAGAACAGACGGGCGCACAAGTTTATTCTAGAACTTTATAATAACGGTCTTTATTTCCCAATATTAGCAAACCTGTGACTATAAAATAAAATAGACAATAATTATTAAACGCATTAAATGTCTTCGGCATGATTTTTATTTTCTTTAAATGACACTTATGAGTCGGAAAAGAAAAGGAAAAAAACTAGTTCTCACCCAGCGCGGCACTTTGTCAACAACCTCACAAATTAAAGAAAGCAGTTTTGGCAAAGCAGCTCGGTTTTTTTTTCACTTTTTGTTTGTTTGTTGCCACACAAATAACATCCATGACCTGCGGCTTCATCCTTGATTGAAAACAGCGCGCCGCAGCCGTCAAGGTGAAACAAGAGACGGTTTCCTCTGGTTTTAAACCCGCAACCGTTTGTCTGTTCGTCTTTAATGTGACCCGATGCGGGTGAAGAACTGATATTTGTTTAGTTTATGGCACATCGGGGCGTCGCGACTCGCGCATACAGATTTATTACACAATCTAAAAGTCGGTGTCGAGGCCGGAGTGAATAAGTGAACGCAACCTAAAAACACACATGCACGATCGAGAGGTCGTAAAGTTTGACCTCTGGATCAGCCACAACCAAGCAGGCATGTAAACACAATTTCAGAACCAGCGAATTTATGAGCACGACTGCAACATGCAACTTCCGCCAACCTGCACCATCCTGGCGACGGTGTTTGCTGACAGATTAAGCGCTCGGTGGGTCTCCGGTCTTATGTGCACATTTCACGTTTGTCTGCAGCCGCGGTTGAGCGTCGGTGACACTTTGCGGGAGATCCGAGGCCGAACTGTGCACGCTCCTCCCTGCAGATCTCTCTGCTGTCACGGTGGAGACGGAGACAAGTTGGTACCAGCCGTGGAAAACATACACACACACCCGGTCATTAACAGCGGTGTTGTGGCAACAAACGGGCTCGTTCGGCGCAACCTTTTGCGCCCCATTAGAGCGGGTTACCGTCGGAGTGACCGCGCGGTGAGGACATCCACCACCCGAGGCTGCCATGCTGCCTGCGAAGTTCGTGTGACAGCGCGCGAGCCGCGTCGTGTTGACACTTCAACGCACCATAAAAAAAGATTTGAATCAGAGCGCATCTCCAGCCGAGGCTGCGCGGCACCGGACCGCCTCCCCACCGCCCAAAAGCCTCATCGACGACCCGAGCGTTCCTACCGCGCCGCAACGCGTGTCAGCGCGCTGGGCACGTAAACATCCCGGACGGACAGAAATGTAACATACACAAAACATAACAACTTGGCGCCAAAGTAGAGGCAGAAAAGGAATTTAAAAAAATCACCTGGTAGCGCTTTCCTAGAAACTTCTTGCATCACCACTTCTAAGAACCCCAGTTCTAAGAATCAGAAGAGCTCAATTCTCGGAATTTGAGCCCGA